>JARKIA010000029.1:600000-1092921 GCA_029289565.1 Mycena galericulata | reverse complement strand
TATGCGATGGGTCTGGAGCGCAACGCTATCCAACCCTCGAGCACGACATCCACGCGCTTGCCCTTCAAGGCGGGATGCACATCCATTCACCCGTGTCTTCACCTAAAATCAGGTGTGAGTATCTGGTCGTGCTGTGGGAGGAGGAACTTGCCTGCCAGCTTCTGTTCTGCGGCAAGGCACAACGGTTCGTTAGTGGGAGGTGGAGAAGGCGTGCTGAGGACGTGGCGACGGTGTACTGGGAAAGTGGCGGCGGTGTAAACGCGCGAGGGCGCGGGACGGCCAGAACCGGACTTGTGCTCGGCGCAGATGGGAGGTGATAAGCACGAGTTAAAGGAACCGGTTTTCTAGACAGCGGTTAGTTAGAAAAGAACAAAACCAATACAACGACGTACCGGCTCAAGTCGTGGCGGCGCATCACCAGATTTTCGACGGGTATGTCTTGAATCATCGAACCTGTATGCGTGCGGATGGAAACCAGGATTCCCCGCGAGTCCCACCAGCGGCGCCCATAGACGTCCTTGTCCGGATTTGCAGACGTCCAAGCCTTCATACGTTGTGCCCGGGCTTCGCTGTCGTGATCCCCGACTACCGTGCCCCATGTTCCTTTGTCGGGGTGTTTCCCGATGACCTCCACCTCCCTTCCTTCGTATCGTTTGCCGGTGTTCATCAACCGGCGTGCGCGGGCATCGGCTTCGTGGTCGCGCTCCTGGATCCCCTTGATCGTCAGTGGATGAGTGAGCTTCTCGATATATGTGACGAGGTCCTCGCGATATCTCTTCAGATTTGCCCGTTCACGTTCATCGCCCTTTACCTCGTCGCCCTTTACCTTAGCGAGATACTCGGCAAGACGCCCACTTGCGACTCAAAGCCTTGACTGAATTTTCTCAAGATTGACTGGTTCGGATTCGGCGAGTGGATGAGTCGGGGGATTGATTTCGCTCCGGGTGGTGTACTGATACGTCGAATAATCTGAAAACGCAGCGTTATCCTCGAGGATAACAAATTCGACGTCCGATTGCCGAACTAGGAACTTGGAACGCGGTATTAGTTGGTGACTTGAAGAACAAGGAAAAGAGAAACAACTCACGACGTGTTCTTGGCCTGGCCGTTCGTGATCATCGAATATCTCGAGTACGCCGCCGGGGTGAATGTGAACGATGAAACCCCTGCGACCAGACAAATCCCCGTAGACCACGCGAATCAAATCCCCGGGCAGAAAGTGGCGGACAGTATCGGAAGTGGGGATGTTGAAGCGCCAGCCACCCGTCAACGTGTTTTGCTGGAAATGCCCGGGATCCACGTTTCCGACAGTATCCTCAGGCAGCTCTACGGTGAGCGTCGGGCCCGAGATTTCGACGACGCGCCCAATCTTGTCGATGAACCAGCTCCGCCCGTATTTGACCTGTACCCGATCAAGGAGGTGTACGGTAGGGCCTGGGTCCAAAATATGGCGTGCTACAGTTGTTAATGCAAACATCTCCCCGGGAGTCTTCTGGGTGTCGGGGATGGTGCCGAAGTATTGCGTCAGCTTGACCCAATAGCGGAAGGTGCCGCCGACGATTTTCTTGACGATGCGCCCGATCCACCCCTGCATTCCTCGCCGTTTGCCCGCAGGACAGACGACACGGTCACCCTCCATGAGACCGAAACCGGTATCGCCCCAGAACCTGGCGCCCTGCAGGTAGTGCAGGCTGGTTCTTTGAAACGGGGCGAGTTCGTCGCGCGTTGGGTGCAGGATGGGGTGATCCTTGCGCATGAGGGGTTGGGAGAAGGAAATCTTGGTGCAGACGTCGGTACGCAGTTTGCCAGGGGGAGGCATCGCAATGTTGTCCGCATCGTTGTCCGGGTCAGCATCGTTGTCCGGGTCGACCGGCGCTGTGGAGACAAGAGGGTCGTGCTGCGGGTCCACTGGCGGGGTGGCGAGAAGAACGGGTTTTTCCACCGACGCTGGGCCAACGAGAAGACGTTTGTCCATGGCAAGGTCCGGGTCGGCGAAAAGGTGTTTGTCCTGTTCGTCATCCAGGTTCACCGCCGGTTTGTCCCCGTCGTGGTCCGGGCCCTGCAGCGCCGTAGCGACGAGCACACGTTGAGGAGTGACCACGTACGCCAACGCGCCGCGATTTGGAGCCCTGGTGAGCCGCCGACCAGGACAGTCGCATTTTCTCCGGATTCTACGACACCGGTGATATATGCGACTATCTCGTCGGGCTCGACCGTCTCGCCCGAGCTTCTGTGCCCGCGCTCTCGCTTGGCGTCGCGTGCATATTTCCCCGCTTCCTTTTCATAGCGGGCGACGAGCTGCTGAATCTTCTCGTCGCTAGCCTCATGGAGGTCGTCGTCGCTATCATCGTCGAAAATGGGACGAGCGTTGGGCAGGCCGTCCTCGGGCACATCGTCGTCGATGAAGCCTGTTACACTGATTCCTGAGTAGGAATCTAGGCGAGGTATGCGCGACTCACCGGCGTCGGATAAGGTCTCTTCGTCGTCTTCATCCTCTTCTGGGATATCCTCGTCCGAGTCACCCGCCGCGGTGTCGAAAAATTGTAGAACTGCGCGTTTGGTGCTGCTGGTGGCGGCAGCGGGGCTCCCAGGAGGTGAATCTACGCGTCTTCGTTTGGGAGGCGGGGAGTCGGGCGCGGGCGAAGGGGAGCGAGGCTTGTAGATCATAAGTAAGTTAAGTCATATGTGAGTGAAAGTGAAGCACATACCGCCATAGGGCGCGACGACGACGATGGCGGGTAGGAGGTCGAGTCGTCCATGAATGGGGTGGGGCCCCGGGAGTGGGGCAGAAAGAGAGTCTGAAGAGCAAGTTAGTTATGTTATCGGGTATGTAGATGCATCACCGACCTGCGACGAAGCGAATGGCGGGTAGGGTGTCGAGTCCCACGACAAAGGTGGGCCGTGGTATGCGAAAGGAGTTACGCTGCGGGACCCGGGGAGAAAGAGCGGCGTGTGTTGGCGGAGCTGAGACGGGGCGGTGACGGGATCGGGAAGGATCGCGGGCTGCGCGGCGGAGGGGGTCGCGGGCACGTATGCCGGGGTTGCAGCGCGCGACATTGGCTGCGGCGTCCAGGAAGGGGCGGGACTTGTGGGACGCGAGTACATTTTTATGTCGGACTGGTAGTCGTCCTCCCCGCGCGCCGGCGTTTCGGCACCCGAGAGTTGCACCAAGTGCTCGGGAATGCGATAGGGCTCCTCCGGGTCCGCGCGCAGGCGCTCATCGTGCCCATCGAGAATAGCGGGCATGTCGAAATCCTGTTCGTCGAGGCGGCGGAGCTGCGCCTCGCTGGATTCATCGTCGTCGTCGGGCGCATCGTCTTCCTCGTTGTCGGTTTCGAAGGCGCGGTCGTCAATGAAGTCCTGAACGCTGTAAGAGACGCCATCAGTGTCGTGCTCGCGCATGAATCCTGACATGTAGCGTAGGTAGCGTAGGTCGTATGTACTTTTGACGACATTTCTGGGCACTTTGTGTGCCAGCGTCGCGCTTTTTCGCAGTAACAAGGTAGCCAGCGATGCCAGGGCATCGCTGGCGACATTTCATTTCATTGGTGCTACTACTACTGACTACGGTAACGGGCGGGACACGACTTACCGGCGGGACATGGTGGGCGGGAGCAAAATCAGAAAGGTGGCGGTGCATGTCACATCGGTGACTTGCCGCGCGGCTCTCGGATACCGCACCGTTATCCGAGACGTGATCGGTAACTCCGTCCCGTCGGCGGAGTTTGAAACCCTTCGCTTCTTGCTCCCGACCACCATGTCGCATGTCCATCGTGCGTCTTGATGGTCGGGTGGCGGGCGGGCGGGGGCGCGCGCGACTACATATGAATACATGTTCCTAGTACAGCTAAGTAATACAGTAAAAGTAAAGGCGAGAGTAGAAGAGGGAAGGGGGATGAGGTGGCAACGGGCGTCACCAAAGGCAGCGGCCGACGGAGAGAGCGACTAGGAAATGGATCAGAGGAACACACACGGGATGGGAAGGGGATACACGTACCGTATAGTGGAATAAAACGGGAGCTAGGCGACAAGGGAGGGTGAGCGGATGTGAAGACACGGGAAGTGCGGCAACGTACCGGGAATTCAGTCGCGCGCGACTCGCTCAACGGTTGGGGGGAAAGTCCTAGGCGTGGGTCGCTCTATGGGTGTCGTGAAGCCACGGTAGGTTTTTCTGCTGTCGATTGTGAGAAAGGAGAAAATGACGAGTATTGCAGCAACGTACCGGGAAATCAGTCGCGCGAGTCGCGCGTCGCTCAACGGTGGAGAGAATATACTGGGCGGGGGCGGGGGCGGGCGCTCTATGGGTTGGGTGAAGCCCGCGTAGGTGTTTTGTTGTCCATTCTGAGACAGGAGGAATTGACGAGGATAGAGAGAGTTGTGACAACACACTGAGAAATCAGTCGCGCGACTCGCGACTCGCTCAACATTGGAGAGGAAACAATGGGCGGCGGCGGGCGCACTATGGTTTACGGTATGTTTTTCTGGTGGCGATTGTGAGAAACGAGTTATTGACGAGGACGAAGATGACTACTTCCCGGAGGGTCGCTCATCGTTCGAGGCGGCGGAGGGCGCGAGGTGGCTGAGTGCCACCATGCAACACTTCGGAGATCACAGGACGTGTAGGAAAAGTGGGGATAGGGAGAGGGGAAATGCTGCAGTACAGTGGGGACGGGAGGGGGTCTTTTAAACGGCAGAACAATGGGGTGGCATAGGTTCGGGTAGCGGTGTCGGTGTCTGCGGCTGGCGTCGTTTGTGTTGTCCGCTTCGGGTAAGCAATTTCTAGACAGTAGGCGCTTCACCAGCTAATCCACTCGCACAGGTCCACATGCGTGTATATCCACTTAAGGTAATTGAAGAACAACGCGTTTCACCACCTGCTGACAGTCCTCCAAGCTACACTATCGTTTGTCGGGCGGCGGCACATTTTTTTTCGACTCTACCTTCCTACCTACCCGCCATGGCTGAATTGCGTCGCTCTACACGTCATGCCGCGACCAGCGCCCCTGAGAAGCCTGCCCTCCCTAGCAAGGCGAAGAATGCACCAACAAAAACCAAGCCCCAAGAGGCCAACCGACCTCAAACGCGCTCAAAGAAGAAGACAGAAGCCGACGCGGACGAAATACCTCGCGTCAGTCGCTACTCTGCTAGTCCGCCGTCGCGTTTATCCGCTCACAAATGTTCACAGCGCGTGGAATTGAATAAGACCAGGAAGAGCCGATTGCCAAAAAAACAGGAACAGGTAACGCCTGAATACGCTCTTCTCTTCTGTGCCTTAATCGCTTTCTTTTCCAGGTGGAGACGCAGCCAGAGAACGAGAACGAGGAGGAGGATGAGGAGGAGTTGCCTGATGTGCGTAGCGCCAGCATCCCCCCATCCCATTCCATTACTGACGTGTTTCCTTTTCAGAACGAGACACGCAAGACAGACGAGGCGCCCGACGCTGGGCAGGAGACGCGCGAGGAGGAGATGTTGGGCGACGTGAGTGTCACCCGCTTCTCCGCCCCCCATTCCCTTGCTGACGTGTTTTTGTTTCAGAACGAGACGCGCAAGACAGACGCGCCTCCCGACGCCGGGCAGGAGACGCGCGAGGAGGAGATGTTGGGCGACGTGAGTGTTACCCGCCTCTCCGCACCCCATTCCCTTGCTGACGTGTTTTTGTTTCAGAACGAGACGCGCAAGACAGACGCGCCTCCCGACGCCGGGCAGAAGACGCGCGAGGAGGAGATGTTGGGCGACGTGAGTGTTACCCGCCTCTCCGCACCCCATTCCCTTGCTGACGTGTTTGCATTTCAGAATGAGACGCGCAAGACAGACGAGGCGCCCGACGCTGGGCAGGAGACGCGCGAGGTGTTGGGCGATGTGCGTATCAGTCGCCTTCCTTGCACCCCATTCCCTTACTGACGTGTTCTTATTTCAGAACGAGACGCGCAAGGTTGGCAACAGAGACGCAGCTGCCGCCGCCGCGGGGACGCACAAGTCAGGCAAGAAGAGTACGGAAATCGAGGTATGCTCCATATGCATCAGTTTGTAGGTCTTGTCTCATGCCACTTTCTGTTGTTTTAGCATCTCGGTCGCCCACGCGTCGACGCAGCGGGGAGCCTGCTTCGCAACTACCCCGCCACCCAAGAGAAAATCGCGCAGCTCGAGAACTGGCTTACGACCCGCCCCGCCGCCCGCCCTGCCGGTGCAAGCTCTCCCGCGCGAGCGGCGATTGGCGGGATCCTGCACCAGAGCAGCCCACCCGGAAACCAATCCGGTGCCCCGAGGCGTGTGCGGCAGACCAGATCCATCTTTGGTGCCAATCCGGGGTTGCCGACAGGGACTCGCCTCTACGACAACGACGGCGACAACGACGGCGACGGCGACGGCGATGACTGTTCCAACTTCAGTGAAACCGAAGCCGAGGAGCGAAAGAAGGTCGAAGACCACAATCGCATTGCCGATCAGCTACCATGGGGGCAGCGTGTCGCTCACTACGAGGAGCAAGACGCCGAGGATCTCGCCGCGATGATCCAGGAAATCGGGGGTCAGTCTTCGAAGAAGGACAAGGGAAAGCAGAAGGCGTCGCCCCCTCAACAGCACAGTCGACAGGCGCCTCCGACCCCGACCGCCGATGGGGGGGGCTCCGGCTCTGCCGCGGGTCAAGACGACACCGAGGACCGAGACGACGATGATGACGACGACGACGACACCACGCCGTGGGAGCTTACGCCGGGGCCGCTCTCCAAGGAGGATCTCAAAGAGGTACTGGCTGCCCGCCGCAACTATCATGCCGTCGTGGAAACGGTGGCGCGGCGGTCGGGCAAGCGCGTTTCAAGCATCTTCAAGGCGGTTGGTGATCACAAAACAACGATGCGGCACCCCAACCCCTGGAACGCCTTTCAAGTGAAGTATCGCACCGAAAATCCCAAGCCCTCGGATAGTGCGTGTCTCCTTATTTTGTTTTCGCCTCGTGCTTATATAGTTACAGTGTCAGCCGCAGAATTCAAGAAGCAAATGCATGCAGCGTACCAAGAACTCTTCTCGGCGCTGCCGGAAGATGAGCAAACCGACCGTGAAGCTCGACGAAAGTGCCTCGAGCCAGTAATGGAGTGGTACCAGGAGAAAACCACGGTGGTGGCGGACGCTAGAAAGGCAAGCGGGCATGGCGCGGGTCTTTTAGACAGAGCGATCCAGCCTTTCGTCCATCAGGCGAGTGTAGTTTCTCATTCTGTTAAACGGGTTTCTAATCGAGTTTGTTGCAGAGCACCATCACGTACCAAACTTCCGACATCGACATTTTCGGGTTCGTAGTCGACCCTTTCGCCGACTTGGCCCTTGTTTGGGGAGGCTCGCCCGGTTTCTTCGCCGTTCAAGAGACGTACGAACCCTCGCTCAAGGTCAAGCTGCAGGACATCAAGGCCATGTTTCAGTTCGTGTTTCCGCAATTAACCCGGCCTGTGAATCGACTAACATCCTAACTAGAATGGTCTATATGGCCAAGCGTGAGGCAGAGGCGAATGAGAGCGCTGCGACATCAGCACCACCCATCGCCATTGCCTTCGGCAAAAAAGCTACCGACAAGAACAAACGTGACGCACGACGTCGAGAACTGTCTCTAATGTTCCTCAACCAAATTCGTGCGTCGACTTCACTATACCACCAGTCTTCTTCCCCGCCTAATTAGTTTTCAGTTGTCGCCTTGCGCGCACGCGGGGAGGACACCTCGGACGTCAAGAAGATGGCCTGGAAATGGGCAGACTTCGCCGTCAAGAAGAAGCTCCGAATCGAGAACTGGCCGACGGAACTCAAGACGACGTTCCCTTCGGCGGGATTTGCGCTGAACACTGTCACTGGGAAAGAAGCTACTAAAGCGCTAGAAGTTATGGGGAAGAACATGGAGGAGAGGTATGGAGGCGGCGAGGACGATGGAACCGGGGTTCAAGTCGTGTCGTGGACGGAGGGTGCGTGACTGTCTCATTTTTACCAAGGCGCAACTAATTCTCCTTCCCCCGCAGACGAGATGGAGCTCGAGGACGCCGACGCCACCGATGTCGCACTCATAACGTGCGCTGACGGTACAACGTTGCTGACCGCGAAGGCTTCCAAGAACCTTCTCAAGGGTTTGAAGGGGAAGGCCGGCAAACGTAAGGCGAAACAAGCTGCCAGTGACGACGACGCCGACGACGCCGATGACGACGTGCGCGCCGACGGCAACGGCGACGACGAGGATGAAGACGACGACAGCGCGGAGAAGTCCGACAGTGCGCAGGGTAAACGCGGCAATAAGCGCCGCGCTTCCAATGCGCCTCTGCCACCCGCAAAGCGCCGCAAGGGTAGGACCGCAGCCTCCACCCCCGTGGCGTCCACCTCCAAGCTGCCAGCTGCCCCTTCGAAAACCCCGGGCTTGAAATGCCGCTACACCAACAAGGGGGTGATGTCGGACACGTTCATCGTGAAGGCTTTCGACCAGGTCGATGGGCCGCCGACGTACATAGACAAGCATACGCTCTTCTGGACGGCCAGCGACGACGGCGGAAGCTGGAAGGCGTTGCCGCCAGGGGTGACACCGCGTTTTGACGACGGCCAGTCGGGATTGTGCTTGGTGTTGCGTGCCAGCATTGCTCTCTCTCGATAGTTTTTTGTAGCTGAGCTCTATGTACTTGTACCATATGCCATTTTTCTTTGCTTATTGTTTTACATGGCGCTCGAATTGTTTGAAATTTCTGAAAAAACTCGACTTGACACGAAAACGGCGGCCTTCGGAGATCGTCGGCCGAACGGACTTGGGTTTCGTCCTTGCGATTAGAGACACCGAGTTGAAGTCGGGTGGAGGAGGAATTGCATTATTGAAGGGAAATAGTGTTTCGGATACTCTTGGCTGATAGTTACTTTTGAAATGCATGTTGTATTGTTTTTCGCCAAGTCGCGCTTGGGTGCAAACAAACGACAACAACCGCTACGGTCCCAATATGGTAAGTAGGTTTGAGTAGGTTCGATTTGGCATTGAAAAATGAGACTCGAGAAAAAATACAAGTAAAAAAGACTTATCCTGGGGTAGGTATAGCAATGAAAAAAAAAGAGCCTTTGAAGAAATAGAAGTATAAGTGAAGTAAACAAAAACAGTGGGCCTCTGGTTATACCCAGAGGTGAACCAAACAAAAATGTGGGTATAACCAAGGAGATGTGGGTGTACCCACCTGGAACCAAACAATGGTGTGGATGCATCCACACCATTGTCTGAGATACAGGTGGATGCATCCACCTACTGTGGACGTATCCACAGGAAAATCCACAAGGAGGTGGATGCATCCACGGAGGAAGTGGATGCACCCACATAAAATACAAGAGGGTGGATGCATCCACATGTGGTCGTATCCATGGTGTGGATGCGTCCACTTGTGGGTGTATCCATTATGGTGGGTACGTCCACTTGTGGGTGTATCCATTATGGTGGGTACGTCCACTTGTGGATGTAACCCTATGGTGGGTACGTCCACAGTGCATGTGGATATATCCACACGCACAGTGTGGATATATCCACAGACCCCCTTGGCCTTGTGAACGGACATGTCCATTAGGCCCACCCCCGCCAGTGATGAAGTATATGCTATGAGAGTCTGTTTGTGAGGGAAGGCGGATGAACGGAGGAGGAAGCCAGAGCCGCGCAAGCCAGGCAGATGAATGGAGGGGGACGCTGGAGCCACGCAAGCCAGCCAGGCGGATGAACGGCGGGGGACGCCGGAGCCGCGCAAGCCAGCCAGGCGGATGAACGGCGGGGGACGCCGGAGCCGCGCAAGCCAGCCAGGCGGATGAACGGCGGGGGACGCCGGAGCCGCGCAAGCCAGCCAGGCGGA
Organism: Mycena galericulata; assembly: GCA_029289565.1. Lineage (NCBI taxonomy): Eukaryota > Fungi > Basidiomycota > Agaricomycetes > Agaricales > Mycenaceae > Mycena > Mycena galericulata. The sequence goes on along the minus strand of JARKIA010000029.1, from coordinate 1,083,085 downwards.
TGAACGGAGGAGGACGCCGGAGCCGCGCAAGCCAGCCAGGCGGATGAACGGAGGGGGACGCCGGAGCCGCGCAAGCCAGCCAGGCGGATGAACGGAGGAGGACGCCGGAGCCGCGCAAGCTAGCCAGGTGGATGAACGGCGGGGGACGCCGGAGCCGCGCAAGCCAGCCAGGCAGATGAACGGAGGGGGACGCCCAAGCCACACAGTGGGGCACAGAGCAGTATGCATGTGCAGAGATGTACGCAAGCCCAATGGTGAGGCAGCAGGCATCCAGTGGGTTGGCAGAAGGTTGGAAAAGGGTCAATGCAAGCCCTAAAATTGTCTATTCGGCATGGTATATACACTAGGATACCTAGGATACAATGTACTAAAGGTGGGCCAGGAAAAGGGCCCCGTGGAGGTGCTAAAAACGCAAAAACGAGCTGGTCAGAGGGAGGTGTGGGTGCATCCACACTGGTGTGACGTGACTGGTGGATACGCCCACATGTGGATGCACCCATGGTAGGTGGGTGCACCCACGCATGTGGAATGGAACCACCTTGGGGGACCTCACTAGGCCCCACATTCAAATGCTCATGAATACCCTAGTGAGGTCTGGTTTGAGGTAGCCTGAGGTGTGTCGAGGATAGACGCGGTAGACATATGATCCGAGTCTATTCTACCAGTTTCCATCATCAGCAAATGTATATAAGTCTGACAGTGCCACGGACAAGTTCGGCTTGAGCACGCTATTCTTCTGAGATGGCCTCCTCTATGGTCTGGCTGCTACTCCCCTCTCTCTTCTTCCACGTACACGCAGCCACTTCACTCCCAACGAGCTACACAACCATCTCGCGCGATGTGGTTGTCATTGGCGGCGGCTCTTCAGGGACGTATGCTGCCGTAAACCTGCTCGCGAGCGGCCGGTCCGTTGCTGTGCTCGAGCAGCAAGGACGTCTCGGCGGTCACGTAGAGACGTACCATGACCCCGCTACGGATGCGCCATTTAATCTCGGTGTCATTGATTTGTACAACAACACTATCAATAACGCATACTTCTCGCTGCTCGGCGTTCCGACCGCACCCGCTGTGATGACAGCCGCAGGCAACACCTACCTCGATTTCGCCACGGGCAAGCCCGTGCCAGGCTTTGACCCCGAGACCCAGGTCGACGCATTTCTCCCCGCGCTGTTGGCCTACAACTCGTACATCAGCGAGACGTACCCGTACCTCACCCTCTCGTACGAGAACCTAACTTATCCTGTCCCAGACGAGTTGTTGGAGCCCTTCACGGTTTTTGCTGAGCGACACAACTTCACTGTGATACTGCAGTTGTACGACCAAGAAGCGCAGAATATCGGCAACCTGTGGCAGTTGCCGACGTACCACGCAATCCACGCGTTCGATCCCAAGCTGATCCGGGCCTTTTTCCAAGGCTTCATTAATGCGGCATCGGGCGACAACCAGGATATTTACACCGCCGCCGCCGCGTATCTCGGGTCAGAGAACGTGTTTCTCAATAGCACTATATTGGGAGTTGATCGCTCGGGCGCGTGCTTTGGGGAGGAGGCGGTAGCCGCAGTGTGCGTGATCTCCACTGCCCCTGCATCATCGGGGACAGGGAACGCCACAACGCTCACCAAAGCGCGCAAGCTCCTTGTCGCCATCCCACCCACCCTCCCCTCCCTCGCTTCCGCGCAGCTCGACCTCGACGCGCACGAGCGCGCGGTCTTCGCCACCTTCTACGGCTTCACCTACGGCGTCACCGTATTATCCGCCCCGGGGCTCAACAACAGTGAATGGTACCACAACATCGGCACCAAGACGCCCTTCAACCTCCTCTCTCTCCCCGGCGCGTTCGGCTTCTTCCCGCTCCCCGAAGGCCGTTTCGCCTCGTGGTTCGGCGCGCTCGAGGAGGAGGGGTGGACCCCCGCGCGCGTGGAGACGCTCATCTCGAGCGAACTTGCGCGACTGAACGGCGGAGATATAGAATTCGACGATTTTTTGAAGATCCACGCGCCGTTCCGCCTGGGTGCGGCGCCGCGCGATGTCGCCAGCGGGTTTTACAAGGAGCTGTACGCACTTGAGGGGAGGAAGAACACGTTCTGGACGGGCGCGGCGTGGGCGGAGCAGGACAGCTCGCAGATTTGGTGGTGGAGTGATGTGTCGCTGCTGCCGAAGATGGAGGCGGCGCTGGCGTAGTCTTGTGCTGACGCCGGGAATTAAGGGGTTGAAGATCCGGTCTGGTGTTTTTTACACTAATAATTAGTTTCAGCTCCGTGCAGGTAGTTCTGTCCCAATTCGTTACATTGGAAACACTCACGACCACGGTCAAGGCGGCCTGTCTGTTCCGCGGAGGATCTGAATCAGGTGCAACGTACATACGTGTTTATTAAATCGCTGGCCATCACGAACTGAGAGGCTGTCAACTAAGTGCGAATAATGGCGTCCGACGGCGGGAATGCTAAGCGCAATGATGGTGGCAGCAGGGGGAGGTGGTCCGGATAGGTAGGGCATCGGCACGGTCCAACTGATGAACGCCGAATGTCAGATCAAGGGTTTCCAGGGGTAACTCTTCCTCCTCCAGTTTACTGACGCGGTCCCACACGGGATAATTCTACTGACCCGGTCCCACGCGGGATTCGGCGGGAAAACGCTGCTCCCCCAGACCTCATCGCTGCTTCTCTGGGACACAGGGAGATCGGTGCGGTGGCTGGGGTGAAGAAACACCCGGTCATTTCGGAGGGGGACCGAGACGTTCCCGATTGGGAGGAGGGAGAGGGCAAGGTCATCCTTGCCAAGTAGGTGGTGAATGTAGTCCGTTTAATTTGATTGTGCACAAATTTATTCATTGATACAAAGTGTTGAAACTCTACAAAGCCGCTTGGACCTTCGTGTTTCCCCTCTAGTTCCTAATCCCTATAATCACCTCGAAGAACGAAAGCAGGAAAATTCTCCCGTGCTATCTCCCGACCAATGGCAAGGGCGTTTCGAATAGTAAGCAAAGCAGCTCGAGGAAACGTCGGCAAGAACAGCCGATTTTCGGAGCCGAGAAGGTAAAAGCGCCTTTTTTGAGCCAGCGAGGGGGGACCACTTATGTAAGATGAGTGGACAAAGAAATTATAGTATGGGATATCTGGAGAACGGATGCAACAGAAAGGGGTGGGCGACTCATCAAGTGGATTTCCCGTGGAAAGACGAATTAGATAACGTCGATAATGTAACATCAGGGAGATTGGCATAAAATAAATGCAGCAAAGAGGAGTTTGCGCACCTGAATACGTGTGTACGATACGAACTTTGATTTCCGTGTCGATAGTGGAGTAGTCCGCGGATTGACCTGCCGGGTCAACCAAGCGTCAGTGGAATGCAGTCGCGGTGCGGCCGCTGTAAGCGGGCGGATTCCCACCTCCGACGATGCCACAGTATTCCTGCTGGACGTCTTTTTTGCCTCCCACAACAACCGTCTTGACCCCCTCTTCCTTGGCCATAGTAATCTGTGCATGCTACATCAAGGTCTTCACCAGGCTTACAAACAGGCGACAAACACTGAATAGCGAGCACGAGCTTGCACATCTAACGCCCATGTGAAAGAGGTCCACGACCAAAGATAGGTTCGGGTTGCTTACCGACCGTTCGAAACGATAACAACTTTTGAGGAGTTGAACAGTCGAACGTCTGGCGGGGTCGAGGTGAAAAATCCGGGAAGACAGTCTTGGCCCAATCTAAAGACCGTGCAGGTCAGTATATTCTCCACGCAAGGTTAAAAAATTGACTTTTGACTGAAGGCATCTGCATGACCGTTGATTTGAACATTTACGGGTGGGAGCAACCTTCGAAACTAAAAAAATGGACCATAAAGGAAAGGATGATAAAGGGCAGACCAATTGTCCGTAGCAGCGAACGGTACGTTGTTCGGGTTTGTCCACTGCAATGGATTGTAAAGAAGCTGTTGATCAGGATCAAAGTTTTTATCGATAATTTGTTCCACAATTTGACGCGCTAGAGGACCATCTCTGGCTTTGGAGTCCAGCCCTGAAAATCCTTATCAGAATGTGGCAAAAATAAACGTCAATATGATTTCCGACCGGCTAGTGGAACCGTGGTGCTAGCAGGCCCAATGATCTACATTTCCAGGAAGTCGAAATTACAGTTTCGTGGGAACCCACAACACTTACGATGCGATGAAGCCACTGGAAGGGGCGTTGCTGTAGATCGGGATTGGATACCAAGCTGTGGGGACTCACATGCGCAATGCAAATCAAACCGCCACCGTTATTGGTCTAACAACTGGTGAGTACAACCCACAATTCCTTCTGCCTTGCATAAAACTTACAACATCGACAATTAATTGAGTGGCGCCCAATGCCTTCAAGGTTAGCAGGCTTTCCAGCATGCCGCTTTGCATCGCGTCGGAATCATCATCACTGAATGAACCCTATAACCACTCTGTAAAAAAATGCGGACGGTGGCAAAATGGACTTTCATACCAATGCCAGAACTCCGGTTTTGCCATCTTTGTGCATATAAAATGCTCCGCCGCCAAAGGTTCCGTTGAGAGCGGGAGCAGTGGGCTGTAGACCCGGCGGAAGGAGGATATCCGACGATGGGGTGGCGTCCATCATCACGTTGAGGCGACCCTTCCTTGAGGAGGAAGAGGAAGAGGACACTTTCCGGAACTTCCTGACCGCGGAGGGTCTCACGGAGGAGTCGTTGAGATCCACACCATTTGTTTCATTCACGGGAACACAGTTGTTGGCTCTATAGGTTGTGGAACTGTTGAACGGCACGGTTTCGGGATTAATCCGTGACCGGTAAGGAAGCTGAAGTTCATGAGCAGAAGGAGCAAAGCTCGCATTGAATACTGACCGTTATTACATCTGGGTTGGTTTGATTCACTCGCTGGATGACAAGATCCACCGAGTCCGCTTAAGGCAGAGACTGCTGAGCGAAATCACCCATGTTGTAAGCCCAATCAGAGGTAGAGCGAACGTAGCTTGAGAAGAACCTCGGAATACTAGTCGGCAAATGTGCCTAGCGCATAGTGGATGAGGGTACATACGAGTTCTGACGTGTCCCGAAAGGTTCGAAGCCGCCAGTAATCAGGGCATTTGCGTTAATAGCGTCAAACAGAGGCTTGCCGTCGATTAGCAAAACTTTTGCCCCAGAGAGCTGGCGAAGGAGTAAGTAAAATCGAGAGGCCCGTGAGAACGCTCCTACCGATTCGAGTTGCCCTTTCAACGACCCAGGAAGCGCATCCTGCCACACCGAAATCTCATCTGCAAACTCCGCCGACGCGACCAGGAAAGCCTCGGGAACAATGTAGACGTTTTGGGAACCATCTTTCTCCGTCAGAAGTGTCAAAGGAATCGGAAAAAAGTTGAGAAACAGAGCTATGAAGGAGGTTGAAACGGGAAATTAAGAGCGTGGTTGAAGTACATGCTTACAATCCTGGATGAGAAGTCAGGATGAGTTTCAATACAACACACCGGAAACTTCGTACGTACATAGCATGCGTTGATCCACATGCAGTGTCCGTCATTCAACCGCTTGAGTGTACGGGATAGGTCGATATGGAGATCGTAATCCGAGGCGTACTCCGAGTTTGAAATGCGCTCAAGGTCCCGGAAGAGATCTTCGTGCACATCTTTGGTGAAGGGCTCCGGGGCTTTAATCTGGTAGTTCACCGAAGTATGAAACGCCAATGTCTTGCTGACGACATCGAGAATCTGGGAGTACTTCATTCGCATGTATGGGAGTAGAAAATCGCTTTCCTACGTTACTTTTGATAGCTGGATCGACCTTGAAAGATGAGAAACACGCCCGCAAGTCCGCGGGAGCGACCCATTTCTTGCCACCAATTATTGCACAAGGGTCAGCCTTTCCGTTTTGCAGTTGCGACGCGGCGTGTATAGAAACAATGTTGAAAGTGGAGAACAGGACCAGGAAATGGGGAAGAGGCGCCATGACGAGCAGAAGTCAGCTATCAGACCACAGAGTTGTACTATTTAAACCTTTGGTCTTGGTCCAAGCGTGGCAATAAAATGGTTTAAGGGCCGACAAACCGCATGGATTTCGAAGGACACCCATAATTCCCGCTATCGCGGGATTCGCAGACGGCGAACAGAAAAAATTATTGGCCAGGCCGTGTCTGCGGAGGTCCAAAAGGGCGGAACCAGGTCCAACTAGCGCGTAGGCAGAGAGGGTCGAGGCAAGGTGCTGCGGTTGATAGTGATGTCTATGGCTTGGCTTAAAGCCAAAAAGCCAAGAAGCCAAAGCCATGGCTTTGCGAAGCCGAGCCAAGCCAAACTGGTGGCTTGGAGTTGGCTTTGGCTTTGGCTTGGGGTCCAGGAAGCCAAAGCCAGGCCAGAAAGCCATGGCTTTGACTTTGCGGTACAATTGGGATAAGAAGCAATGTTTTGATGTTCATGCAAGGATTCAGATGGGTTTCGGGGAGACTGGGAAGGCAGGAAAGCTCACGTATTCAACTGGAGCACTTACTAAACAGTTCCACGTCGGGTTGAACTGATAGTTTCCGGGCATCAGGACAGCCCAATTGTGCATGTTCACAATTTTATATCTATCTTCAGCCTCTCAATAAATATACAGATGCTTGTTTTGTTTTACAGGTGAGTAGGACCAGTTTTCTGACCTTTTCCAACCTCCAAAACCGTGGGAATATTTTGATCTATAGCCATGGCTTGAGCCAAAGCCAGGCCAAGCCAGGCCACATCCTATGGCTTTGGCTTTGGCTTCAGATTTCTCAAGCCAAAGCCAGATGAAGCCAAGCCAAAGCCAGGGTTTGAAAGCCAAGCCAAGCCAAAGACATCACTAGCGGTTGATCAACCATGTTCATCAAATCACGCCATCGATGACGTAATTGATCGGAGTTTGAATGGACTGTTTCGAAAATTTCCTTTCGTGCTTAAAAGTTGCACCGCGTGCATTCTCCGGGAAGCGTGTGCCTCGCAAATACATCGGAAATTGGCCACGACATGTCAGATCTTAATATTTGGATCTATTCCATCTTCACTACTTCCCGAACCTCTCACTGGGGGCAAAGACCCACGCATGTCTCTTTGACATGCGTGGATCGAATGTCTTTCGCATGTCGTCGTGACGGAATCACGCCGTCTTTGTTAGAATCAGCTTTGTGGTTAAGTAGTTACAACTGATAATTGACTGGGACTCTACCAATGTAAAATATTGTTTTAGAATACTTATCTTGAACTCTCAACACACGGCCATGAATTACGAAACATACAATAACTGTTTGCTGTGGCGAGCCGCAAGTCAGCCGCAGATGCGGTCAAGCTACGGCATGACGAAGCCGATGGAAAGTCATGCCCTCGTGACGAGCCGGAGCCGAGCTGACTGCCGCGCACTCATTCACCCTGCCCACTGTCGGTGTGATGTACTTAGCTGCCGCCCATCCTATGCCCCATTTGTTTCGAAACACATGCCTCGACCCTGTCGCGCTTTGTGCACGTCACCTTTGTCGGGCTGCTATGCTGCCTTTGCCACGCTGCAGCCCCACCTGCACGCCGCCTTTGTCAGTCTACTGCCCCACCTGGATGTTTCCATTGACGGTCTGCTACCTGGACTTCACCTTTATTGGTCTACTACGCCGCCCGCACATTGCCTTTGTTGGTCTACCACCCCACCCGCACGTCGTCGTTGTCGGGCGACCAGGTCACCTGCACGTGGCCTTGCCCAGCACGGTGTTTCTAAATGGGGCGTAGGATAAGCGGGAAGGCGGGCAGCTACATCACACCGGCAGTGGGCGCGGCGAATGAGTGCGCGGCAGTCAGCTCGGCTCCGGCTCGTCCCGAGGGCGTGACTTGCCATCGGCTTTGTCATGCCGTAGCTTGACCGCATCTGCGGCTGACTTGCGGCTCGCCACAGCAAACAGTTATTGTATGTTTCGTAATTCATGGCCGTGTGTTGAGAGTTCAAGATAAGTATTCTAAAACAATATTTTACATTGGTAGAGTCCCAGTCAATTATCAGTTGTAACTACTTAACCACAAAGCTGATTCTAACAAAGACGGCGTGATTCCGTCACGACGACATGCGAAAGACATTCGATCCACGCATGTCAAAGAGACATGCGTGGGTCTTTGCCCCCAGTGTCTCTCAGGGCTCAGTACTGAGTAATTGTCAGGTCCGCGCCATATTGCATAATTGCGCAGCGCTCTACTTATCTCCGCACAGCCTGAAGCAGAAATCAGTAGCTCTTGACAAAAAGTCCCAGAAAATTACCAAGTTGCTCAAGGTGCCAAAAAAGCACCGCCAAAAGTGAACCGGCAAGCGAAAAAAAAAGAGGTCGGCCAAAAAAGGGAGGAAAAGGAGAGGAAAAGAACTTGTCAATTTTGCTGAGGCCGTGAGCAAAATGCTTGAAATTCTCGTCCGAATCAATGTATGACAGAGATCTGGAATTCAAATTGCCCGACAGCTGACGACTCGCGGTACCATTGGCTAAAATTCATGCCGTTGAAACGCGTACCTTCTGCGCTCAGCAAAGCCGGGGTGAAGCGCAATTCGGTGATCCAATTGACGTAAAATTGAGCACGAAATTATCGGGTGGTTGGTAAGTCGAACTGCGCAGTCACTTAAACTGTTCGGGGCACCTTGAAAGTGTTGCTGCGTGTGCCGTGGCACAATTTCAAGTTGCCGCCGCAGCATTCTCAAGCTTAAGTCGACTACACGGCCGCGGTGTCATGTCATTATTGCCACGTAATTACACTGCGACGAGCTGACAGATCCACCGCTAGGAATTTCCGCCTCCTACACCCATTCTGTAGATCTACATATAGCGGTCAAAGTGCACTTTGGATAATACATTACAAGTTCGAGGGAATTTGCCTTTTCCCCTACATACTTTGATCGTGATAATGACAACTCTCCGCTACTCTTTTTTCAGTCGGATCATAGCAAAAGAGTGTGGCGGAAAATCCAGCGGAAATCTGACGTTTTTCGCTACATTCTTTTGACAGGTCTGTGATCCTGCTACTTACTTGTGACTCAACTTATTCCCCGTTACGCAGTGAGTCGTGGTAGTTTCGCCTACATAGTAATATCTCACCCTCCGGACAAGTTGCGTATTCGAACGACGAACACAGCACCTTCGGCGAATCCCGCAATCAGAGCCGCAGCCACGTGGCACCGCATCACTGGATCGCCCATCCGGGTGTCACGTTTCTCTCACTCGTCTCTCTCTCCCGTCCTTCATCCTAGGGCCCTGTAAGTTATTCCCGGGCAATTAAAAACACGTTTTAAATACCGGTTTGTAAACAGGGTGTTTATAAACCGGTTTATAAACAGAGTGTCTGAAATTCGAGTTTATCAGCTTCCCCGTCTCAAGCGGTCTTGCCCGCAGTTTTTCCCCCCTTCTTTACCTTCTCACCGTCCACTGCAACTCCTGCAGACCATTCTGAAAGGCTCTGAATGGCATTGGCACTGTCAACAGGTTTATCTGCCAACAAATCCCTGAAAGAAGGTAGTGCGATTTCGACTCCATCACAGCACAGGTCCAGTATCTTGGAGGCAAAGGAGCCGGTGAGACCTCCAGCCTCATCTGCATCATCTATATCATTCAGTGCAGCCAGCCCCGCCTCGCATTCAGCCGAAAATTTCCCCTCCCGCAAGCACCCGGGCGTTCCCGAAATAATTATAAACCGGGCATTCCGCCCTGACCATTTAAAAACCGGTTTATAAACACTGGTTTACAAACTGGTTTACAAACACAACTAAATTACAGGGCCCTACTTCATCCTTCTACATCTCAGGACATCACCGCTCCCCGGATACAGCTAACCTGGACCCGACTTATCTATTCTATCCTGTACCGCTCCGAGTCTGATCCAGCATGAAGGTACAGGAGTGACTTTAGCTGCTAACGAGCGATGAAAAGAGGCCTACCCAGAATCAAGGGTAGTTGATTGACAACGACGTGTCGATGAACTGTAGCATACTCTTGGTTGGTTGATGCCATCCGTTCACCTTTCATCGAATTTGTATACGCTTCCTGATCAGGCCTGAAGACCTCGCCACCGAAGTACATTACGGGCGTTCATATTCCCAGTCTTCCCCTTGTTCTTCTCCCTCCACTTCTAACACTCCTTCTTCTCTCCTAGCCATCCTTCCTCCATGGTTGTCCTGGCTCCCTACATCCCCTCGTTGCGCACTCCTAACTCATGTTATCGATTCCGATTTCAGCACACCCTGGAGCACCAATCCCGCGGCTCATTACGGACGGCACCTCTCTTGCTGGAACCTCTCGGCTGCTTGACTCCACTCGAATATTCATACTACGTCCCATCGTTCAATCGCCGTTCCTCCTGATGCAGCCTTGATTCGCACTGGAGCCAACGCCGAGATGCGCCGCAACACCTTCTCGGCTCTCCGCTCTTCCTGGACCTTCCTTTGAAATACATGTACCTATGCGCGTCTATTTCCACCACCCCACGCGCCGCGAGTTAGACGAGCTGACGCATTTTTCGTAAGACCCTGCAGAAATCCCCTCTTCCCCCAGAGCTCGTTGTGCTCTCGAGGGGATTCGCGTTACCTCCACGAGGCGAGTCGTACTGTATCTTTTCCAGGAGTGTGTTTCCGTCCCTTGTTCTTACCGCAGTTCCTTCCTGCCCGGTTACGTGCTGGTGCGTCTTCGTGCCCCAGTCCACGTGAAATCCCGCAGCTCGCCTGAGATGTGCGCTCCATTATTATATTATCACGCATTATTCCTTACTGCTCCCCACTCCGTGTGTGGGTTTCCATATTTCTTCCTCCTTTCACGTCCAGGTTCCCGCTCGCCATTCGCAGCGTTGCTATCCACGCTCGTATTTGGTCAACAAGCTCGTGGCAGAGTGCTGTTCTCCGCCGTTATAATATCTACTCTCACACCAGTAAGAGATAAATTAAACCATCTGTCATTTGTTTCGGCACCATTTTGTGGCGTAATTTTTGACATTGACACTGCCAATGACAGCCTAGTTCTCCACGTGCCAGGCATCCTCAGCTGTGCATATGGCATTTCTGTACGACTTGGCTGGCGCGTTTGCACACGAACGAAACAGCTGTGCGGTCTTCGTGTACTATATACTCCGCCCCTCCATGGCCTATTCTTCCAACATTGAGAAGGACGCTAGTTGAGTTGACGACTGATGGCAACTGACAACTTGAAAGCAGGCGTCAAACTGTCAATGCAGCATCAAAATTCAGGGTCGTTGGCCACTGGTGCCGAGAGAAAGTACTTGTATCCGTTCGCCATCTTCGACCCACGCCCCCGACCACGAACTGTCCTTATGCGTTTGCCTCCCAGTACGACCACGTCTCTGCCGACTTTGCTGCTTTTATTTGCTGCTCCAGCGTTCTGCACCGCCGCGGCGGAGCCCATTCACGTCCCCATATCCTTGGGGCGTCGTGGATCAGCTATCGTGGAGAATCGGAGGCGATATGCTCCAAACCTGCCCAACCAACGTCGGGCGACAGTTCCTATTGGCGGCGACGTCGGTCTTCGCCTGTTCATATTTTGCATGGAAACCAGTGACGCGTTCAGTTAGGAACTGGACGCTTTCTACTACTTGACTCTGTCCATCGGAACACCGTGAGTCCAACCAACACTCGACTGCTCTCCTAAAAGAAAAGTTGAACCACTGTCGCTCATATTTTACGTCCCTTCAGTCCGCAACAATTCAAATTTGAGGTAGACCTCGGATCGCCTTACTCGTGGGTGGCGAATACCTCGTGTTCCAGTCTTGCGTGCGACGACATTGTGGACCGTTATAATCCCTCTGTCTCTTCAAGCGCAAAACAGATCTCAACCGGCAACAGCATCCAGTATGGGTCCGTCAATGTCACGGGGAACTTTATGAAAGACGCGATACAACTCACTCCTTACACTGTGCCGTCTCAGTTCTTCCGTGAGCACCAACTAAACTGCACGCGCGAACTCACTCATCTTACTCATTCTTTAATAAGTCGCTGCGAATAAACTGTCGGTTGACGTTGCGGCATGGACGAGCTCCGGCATTCTCGGACTCGCATACCAGCAGACGACACAAGGACCCTCATTTCCGATGTCTCTCTTCGTGGACTCCAACGGGCAGCTCGCGTCGGCGGAAATGTCATTCTGGGTGAATCGTATGAACACCTTAGAGTACGATGAGAACCCCGTCGGCGGCGCCTTCACTTTTGGGGGAACGAATACATCTCTGTATCAGGGCGCGATCGAATTTCTGCCGACGACGGCGCCGTCGAACGGGTCGAGTTGGAATCTTGATGTTAAAGGTGCTTACTTCAATGCTTCTCTTTCATCCGTGAAATTCCGAACCTCATTCATTCATTCTGTGCTGCAGAGATTATCGTGCAGGGAACATCAGTGCAAATCACCTCAGGGGCTTCAGCCTTATCCTCATTTTCCCTGATGTCGCTCAACATCTCGGGCCCCGCTTCGGATGTCGCGGCAATATGGGGTGCGGTTCCAGGCGCCATCCCTAGTACAACCCATTCCGGATATTATCAATTTCGTGCGTCTCCATCGAGTCCCATTCTGGCCGTCTTCAAACACTAACAGACCGAAAGCTTGTACCACCAGCGTCAACGTCAGTATCTCGTTCGGTGGTCGCTTGTGGGCTATAAATCCAGTGGATATGAACATCGGGGCTGTAGAGCCGGGAAGCTTACAATGCCTCGGTGCGATTTATACGAGCTCCAATACAACACAAACCAACGGAACAGCGAATTGGGTTTTTGGAACCGCTTTCCTGGTGAGTCCAATCACACTTCTTCGTTCTTTCATCACTCCGGCAGAACCTGACGTGGTTTTAAATTTGAACCTACCTAGAAAAATGTTTACAGCGTCTTTCAACCCACCCCGTTTACGATCGGGTTCGCCGAGCTGCCGACTCAGTCTTCCAACACCAACAACAATTCGCATTCCCCTCCGACGAAAACAATAGTGGGCGCCGTAGTGGGCGCCGTGGTCCTCCTTGCGGTCTGTGGTTTGTTGGGCAGACGCAGAAACACTGTGGTGGTGCGCCCGCCCAGCCCGAAGTTTGCTGTGGTAGATATGCCAACATTGGTCAGGGTGAACTGAGACAATTAAACTGTATTTATTCATGCTATGCATATAATGGGTTATGTGGGGGGGTCAACAAATGGACTCGACTGGGGGGGTATATTATACGCGTGGTCCAACTGCTTGAACAGCGAGTTTACTGAGGACAGACATGTATTATTGTACGGGCGCATGTCCTTACAGATATCTATGTACACAAAGTCGACAGTACAGACTTGAGTCGCAAGCAGGATGCTTGTGGAAGCAGGAAGTGGGCCGACGGCGTGTGAACGAATCGGTAATCAGCCGAGCTCCCAGAGCAATCCCTCTTTCTACCAAACAACTCCGAACGGCGCGGTTTCCGGTCCTCGGGTTCCTTCCGCACTGCCTTGCTTTTTATATCTATTATGTTGTTGGTCTTGCCGTTTTCACCGTTGCGCCCGAACTTGGGGTGCTATTTCTTGCCGTCTCATTTCCACCTCACTCTAAAGCCGTACTCGCAACCTGACCTCCGCCGGTTGAATTTCTCCGGATTTTTACCGAGGCTGATTTCGGTTAGGTTATCGCGCAGTTCGGATTGTAGCAGTTCACACCACGAGCGATGGCCTCGGCGGGCATCAAATCGGGGGCATCGGTCGACGCAATATTCTGGCATCCAGATTCCTGTGACGCGATTCGTACTAGCTGTGCGATTCGTACTAGCTGTGAATGGGTGCTTCTTTCCCAACAGGCGGTCTCGTCCGGTGTTACGACCGACAGAGTCCCTGAAATTTCCCTTCGATTGATTTTTACCAGCCGCGATTTATGTAGTCAACTGAAGAAATTATTTCAGCCCGGCCGCTGCGCATTATTCCCGCGTTTCCTAAAAAACCAGATTCAGTTCAAATATGCTGCCTTCTGCGTCCCAAACCAATGGAGCTCATTGCATCTCATTCCAGAATGTACGAAATCGAGGGTGGACTCCGGGCTTCGCGATCTCTCGCCGCTCGGCTCCACAATTGCTCCGCCTCTTCTGTATGCCACTCTTAGACTATATACGTCCTGTGGCGGCAGCTGACTACGTTTGAGTGGCTACTGGTTGCATTGATACTGATGCGTCAAAAAAACTGGCGGAAGCGAGACGGACGTCGGATCCTCAAACATATGAACCTCCATTTGAGCAGTACTACGAGAAGAATATACATCCAGAAGCCTTGCATTTTCTACATAATTTCCAACGATCCACTGGCATGTTGGGTAGGTGGGTGGGTAACATTACATGGCCGGTCCCCCCTTTTCGGAATCGCTTTCGAGAGTGTTGGTGAGCAACAGTGAAATCCTCATAGCTGATGAATACCTACAAATTCTTAGCCGGGGCAGTGAAGTCCGGCGACTCCGCACCCGTTTTTGTTGCAGAAGCAACGCCCCTCGATGGATGTGGGGTCGCGTGAGCTGCGGATGGGGATGGTGGTCCCGGTGACGACTAAGGCGGTGAGAGAGAGAGAGAAGAAGATTTTGGTGAAATGCATCGCACTGGCAAAGGGTTGGGTCACTTGGATGGCTCTGAAAGAAACCCGAGCTGTTATATATACTGTGTTCAGCTGTGCTGTACCGTAATGGTAATGGTCTCTGGCGGAGGTCGTCGGCTAGACCGGATTCGACGCAGTGTATGCTATCGCGGGAAGATGAAGGGATGCCGATCGGTTGCCACCTTTCAGATTGGGGTTCTATCCATCCTTGGTTTCAAGAAGCCACATCTCTGACCTGTAATTGACTGAATAAGGAGAAGATACTGCATTACTCATACTCCGTTATTACGAGAAGCGCTTAATGGAGAGGTAGCGTCGTAAGGTTTGAGCGATCAATCCCCCCCTCCCTCTTGCCCGGGTCCCTGAACGGAGAAGGCGTGGAAGGACCCGGGGTGTGCAAATACTATGTAGATAATACTTAGTCCGGGTAGATTTGAGCAAATTGAACAGCTTACATGGACTGTCCGATCCACACATTTCATTAAGCTCTTAGATCTGCACAAACTATGTACCAACTCAGGTGACTATGTTCAAAATTGAGAGAAATTTAGCTTAGATTTAAGGCCGGTATAAAATGAATACCCCAGGTAGCTCTCCCAGAACTCAACTAAAAATAATGTTAAATATCAACGGAGTGTTTGGCTTCCCAATTATGTCCATGGAATACCTGAGGACCTTAGCAAAGGAAGAATATTTTCAGCCTGCTATAGCGGGTGTAGTCTTGAGACTTTCCGCTTTGAAGTGTAATCTACACACTCCGATTTTAAGTGGAATATAGACACAATCTAACTGTTGAATTTGAACATTCACCTGTAGAATGTGTAATTTGTACAAGTGAGTTGCAAGTGTCATGCTTGACCACTTCAGATGTTATACTTCTGGACTGGACAATCTGCACACTTGATGAATACTTCTAGCTATTCAAAAACAATTGGTTGGTGGAAGCAATATATAGCGCTATTGGAGAGGGGATAAACTGCCAGAGGGCGGTGCCCACTCTTCGAGCTATAAATTAAAGCCCATTAATTGTCCCCACCCGCCGCTCCCGTCCAATTTCCCGGTTTGGGTTAGCCATTAAATAGATAGAAATGTATTCCTGAATTCAGTCTTCCTCTATATTGCTGTAGTATGTCATGATCTCTACTGTACTGTGGAACTAGAATACAGGATGCATGGAAAGAATATATCCATTGTAGGTAGCAGGGCATTTGAGTGTATTTGAGCCATTCTGGATGTAAATTATGTCTTGCCCATGGCTGTGAGGATAGACATAAACACGTGCACTGGAGCAGCATACCAACAATTGTTTATTTAAGAAACAGTCACTGTGGCGCAAAAGTCAAATAACGAAAGGTCGCTGGGTGCAAACTGTGAATCCTCGAACAATAAATCCAAATCGGATTCCACATCTTGAGCCTTGGGGGGAACAGGATACGCATACAAAACAAATGTGTGCTCGGCCATCCCTATGAGCTGGATGAAGCGCATAACGTTGTGGCCCACCCGAAGATGGGCCGTCACATCGATTGGCGCCATCGGATCCTGCACCCTCAGAAAATGAGAACAATAATCGATTGGGATGAAAACAGGGGATGACAGACAATGTCATACGGGAGCCATGTTTTTCCCTGCACTGTCTCTTGTCCACCGCTGCCCTTGGGATCCTGGTTGTTCATGTCGAGGATAAGTGTCCCGGCGGGCGGCCAAAAAGTCGCGATCTTGGTCATGCTCTCCGGCGAGTCCAACATTCCATTTGAGTCTATTGACTGGATTTTGATGAGGGATGTGGTTGGCACGCAGAAAAGGGCAACGCGGACTTTTGGGATTGGCGGTCTACAACGGGTGAGTGAGTAACAAGTGACAACACGAGAGCAACAGTGCGCAGACAGAACAGCGCGGAACGGATAGCACATGCGGCCTAACAGACCATAAACGCACCGAGTTGAAATGGGCCTAGCATGCAGAATTCCCAATGCCTCCGCAACCGCGGGCTCGATCACGAAAGCGCTCTCGACGACCCTTGGCTCGATCGCACCTATCTGGGAGAACCAAACGTTCGGAACAGTGTTGCACGGATTGGAAGAGGGCGCATGCTGGGAAAGGGAGGATAGTGAGTCCGGCACCCGTGTGGCTGGTGGCTGCACAATGAAGGGTGCTTCTAATGTGCCCTGGTGCTCGCCGGGGTTCACTGCCTCTGACCCGCCATTGAGGCACAAGTCATGCCTCATGTGACCCATGCGGATCGTAATGAAGCACTCGTTGCGCGCACCCTGTTGGAAACAAGTGATTCTGAGCCGGCTGCGACACGAATAACGCGGCTTTGCGAGTTTGCCCTGCTTCGGCATGTCCTCGCCACGCCGTGGGCCTCGCGCCTCGTCCAGTGAGCAGCAGAACCGAGTTGTCTGCGCCCTCTTAGTTTTGGGCCGGTCCTTCAGTCTGGGGAGGGGGGGTTAGCTGAAAGGGAGAGGAGGTCAAATGAAGTGGATGTACACGAATTGGTACCCGGTAGCATCCCATATGCATTGAACCAGCTCGTCGCATATGGTGTCTGCCTCATTTTCGGCCAGTGTGATGAAATACGAGCCGCTGAAATCGACCTCAGTATTCTCCAAACAGGCCGATTTAAGGGTAGTGAGAAGCTCTTCGCGAGTGTTGTACAAGACGGGGTTTGTTGCTGGGTTTGCCTTGAGCTTCCCAACACCCTCCTTTTTGCGAGAACGGGTGTTTCTAGTGAGTTTGGAGCGTACGGGTGATGACGAAGACATTGTGGGACGATCCATGTCCCCATCTTTGGTGACAATGTTTTGTGACTGATCCCAAACAGTTTATTCACACTGACAATTGCCAAATTTAAACAAGCCGGGCTCACTATCTGGAATGCAAAAATTTGAATAGTGTGTCCAATGCACTTCAACTTGAGCTGAATCAAGTATTTTAAGTATACATACAAGTTGGATTGAAGGAGGAGCCTAAACTTCAAGTATCAGACATTCCGAAACAATGCATTCTGGCTCAAATTTCAGACCGAGCTGATATCTAAACTGAAATTTCTGCTTTCCACTGCACTGAAATCCTGCTGACCCCATTTCGGTGCAGTGGAAAGCAAAATTTTTGGTTCACGTATCAGCTCGGACTGAGTTTTGAGCTGGAATGAATTCTTTCGGGATGTCTAATTGATATTTGAGGTTTAGACTTCTCTTTCCATCTAACTTATATGTATATTTAAAATACTTGAGAGCCTGTTCGGAGGTTTTCGAGGATTTACGGACCTGGGCCCGGTGAGCCGATGAGCCGATGTCTCGCTTGTTGCTAGGATGACCCGGCAATGATTCGGCCTATCATTTGATATGGACCTTCCAGGTCCTGACAACTCTCCGAAGCATCAAGTCTTTCCGCCGGTCCTCCCTGTTGTGTTCCTCATCGTTGCAGTGTCTTTGCCCGCCGCCCGCCGACCTGTCCCGCCCTCCCGCCGTTTGATGCAACTGCAAGAACTCGAGTGTTAGTTATTATTTCGAATCATAAATTACTCTACATATATCTACTGACCCTTATATCGATTACACTCAAAGTGCGCCATCATTTGGGCCACTTTCAAAACTCGAGAAAGGCGGTTGGGAATGGGGACGATGAGGAAGGGGGGTTCATCGTCGGCATACAGACCGCATCATGTGGGTCGGAGTATTTCCGGATATCAGTGATGATTTGACACGCGCAAACCATAACCGAATGCCGCGGGGCCGAAATCCTCGAAATTTTGGAAAGCAAAGTTTTCAGGATGATCCGAACAGGCTCTGATTCAGCTCAAATTTAAGTGCACCGGACGCAGTATTTGAATTTTTGCATTTCAAATAGTGAGCCCAGCGTGCCTAAATTTGGCAATTGTCGGCGTGTTATTTGATTCACTGCATTTGATAGTTGCTTTGGTCTCCATCCATAAAGCTTGCAACATGCGACGCATTATGTCTGCGTGCTCCACCACATCACCAACTTTTCTCCCACTAACACTAGTCATCGGTCCTTCTGATTCGCTCCCCCCCTCCGAAAATTATATTTCTAGGCTATCCCCCTGGCATGCTCCAAGTTCCCACTGGATCCAGCGCTGCCACCACTCTAATGACTGTCAATACATCTGCTGGTTGGTCACAGCTGCACCTCCCTCCCCAAGAGTGATGCCCTCTCAATGCCTCCATCAAGCAAATGGCAAAATGCATCCCCCACTGAACTGTATCCTGCGGCTCCCGTGCCCGCCCTCTCCACATCTTTGTCGCACTCTAGAACAATCTTCCACAACCCTACGAGGATGGAGGGCCATGGAATCTCGGATTTAGTCTTGTCATACAGGTGCAGCCACAGGGAAGGGGCATGAAGAATGTATAGCCATAGAGTAGATAATTCAATAGATAAATCCCAACTTGTAACTTAGATCGTTGATGGGTTCAGTTGGTGTGAAACTGCCACCGAATTAGCAGCAATCAGCAGCAATATCGAAGCCGATATTTTTATTTGTTATCAGCGGGGTAAGAAAGAACTGCTGAGATATCTAACAATTTCAACAGCCATGTCCAGTGAGAAGAAAGAAGCTCTTTCAAAAGCTCCTTTGTGCAAAGAAACAAATTTTAGAAAGGACCTCTTTCTTCTCACCGGAAATGGTTGCTGAAAGGTCATCTTTCAGCAGCCCTTTCCAACTTGCTAGAAACTAATCTTGGCTTCGAAACACCCGCCGATTGTGAGCAAGTGACTACTTCGGTGGCACTTTCGCACCAGTTAAATGCACCAAGTATCTACAATGTTGGATTTATCTACTCTACGCTAACATATTGACTTAGGTCAATATTTTCCTTGATCCGGTGTGTGATGGCAAACGGAAATTGTATGGCAGCGATTGTATGTGCGGATAGGCTGCCGTGATCAAATTACGAGACTTACATCCCGCCGAGTTGGACAACTGCCATGGTATGGCGGTCAAAGTGCACTTTTAATATTCCTCTACACTTTTTGGGGAATTTGAGATTTCCGCTACTTTTATTACGAAAATGACCACTTTCCGCTACTATTTTGAGTCACATCAGACCAAAAGAGTGTAGTGGAAATCTTACGTTTTCCGCTACATTCATTTGACAAGTTTGTGATCCCGCTACACATTTTGTGACTCGATCCATTTCCCGCTACTATCTTTTGTTAGGTTCATCCCGCTACTTTTTTTTCGAAAAATTTAAAAACCTTCTATTCTTGTATATGACATGCAGGATACCTACGGCATACTCTAAAACACGCTAGGAAAGTATGTACGAGAGGAACGAATGAGATATCACGGCCGTGGGCGGAGGCACGTGACCGCGATGGAGGGGGCGCGGCGGCAGCGGGATGATTTGGCAATGGCACATCGTACCAGACCTGGTGCCTCGGAAATAGCGCATGTAGCTAGCGGCCCAGGTCGGAGCCGCCCCCCCGATGGCAGCGTACCACTGCGTTCAGGCGGCCCCGCGGGAGACGCCGTCGGAGCTGCGTCGCCATACGACGGAAGTGTGCCGAGAGGCCCGGCACCGTCCGCCGCCATCACTCGGCATAGCTAGCAACATAGCTCGGCAGGGCCATTTACCTGTGCCGTCGAGTCATCCATCCAGCATGCGGAAGTGCCAACCGGTTGGGCTATGTCGACACCCTGCGCGCCAAGGGTAATGTCCGAGGTATGGTAGTATGCGCACCCCATGATGTGGAATTGCCAAATTGTCTTGCTGCTTGCTGCCGCCATCGCGGTCACGTGCCTCCGACCAGCCGTGATATCTCGTTCGTTCCTCTCGTACATACTTTCCTAGCGTGTTTTAGAGTATGCCGTAGGTATCCTGCATGTCATATACAAGAATAGAAGGTTTTTAAATTTTTCGAAAAAAAGTAGCGGGATGAACCTACTCACAAAAGATAGTAGCGGGAAATGGATGGAGTCACAAAATGTGTAGCGGGATCACAAACTTGTCAAATGAATGTAGCGGAAAACGTAAGATTTCCGCTACACTCTTTTGGTCTGATGTGACTCAAAATAGTAGCGGAAAGTGGTCATTTTCGTAATAAAAGTAGCGGAAATCTCAAATTCCCCAAAAAGTGTAGAGGAACATTAAAAGTGCACTTTGACCGCCATACCATGGTGTCCTGGGAAACCTGACGGTGAGAACACGCTCATCACGAGCGCCTGGGGATTCGGGAGAGCGAGTGGGCAGGCTCTATCCCAGCCTTGCAACACCAGATAAATGCAGCCCCTGCTTCTACCGGGGAGCTTCGAGCTCTTGTCAGGGGATGGAACAGCCATACGACACTCACCGCACATCAAGGACGCCGGGCATGGCTGGGCGTAGCTTCGCAGTCAGACCAAGGCCGAGAACAGAGTCGCACCAAGCGCATGATCCGATGGTGCCCTAGGCTCAAGGTGGTAATGGCGGTAAGATACGAATTGACCTCTCCCCTCCTCTTTGTTCCTCCAACCTTACTACCACAACCTCACCCTTGAGCTAGCATATGATTTGTTCAGGCACCTCAGAGTTTGGCTGCAAAAATAATGAATATTATTGATTGTGCGGAATGTGCGGTAATGGTGGTATTCTCACAGCACCGGTTCCTCAATTAAATGGGCCTTTTAGTTAGCTCCGCTTTTATAGGTATGGTAAAACAAATAAATTAGCCCCAAACTCAATTTCATATGTCTGATTTGGGATCCACCTAAATCCGATATTATTTGTTCTAAGATATTTAGAGAAGTGGAGCTAACTGAAAGGCGCACTTAGTGCATTGGAAACACTTCTGATTGGCTGCTGATGAATTGAATGGGCATTTTAGTTAGCTCCACTTCTCTAAGTATCTTAACACAAGTGACATCGGAATTGGTTGGATCCCAAATGGGAGATATAAAATTGAGTTTGGGGCCAAATTATTTGTTTTATCATACTTAGAAAAGCAGAGCTAACTAAAAGGCCCGTTTAATTGAGGAACCAGCACTGTGTCTGTGCCAATTCAAACACCTCGATGGTATCTGTGGTAGCGGTGGTCGCCCCCAACACCGGCGGCACATCCTGCCACTGATGCCGCAGTCGGCCTGATTGTCATATCACGTGCATGATGGCCTGGGCGCCCAAGAAATATGCTCAGTCCCGACGGTCAGTGGTAAGGGTGGTAGCTATACAAGGTCAATAGAATGTACTGACCTATTAGATGCAACCTAGGGCCCTGTAAGTTATTCCCGGGCAATTAAAAACACGTTTTAAATACCGGTTTGTAAACAGGGTGTTTATAAACCGGTTTATAAACAGAGTGTCTGAAATTCGAGTTTATCAGCTTCCCCGTCTCAAGCGGTCTTGCCCGCAGTTTTTCCCCCCTTCTTTACCTTCTCACCGTCCACTGCAACTCCTGCAGACCATTCTGAAAGGCTCTGAATGGCATTGGCACTGTCAACAGGTTTATCTGCCAACAAATCCCTGAAAGAAGGTAGTGCGATTTCGACTCCATCACAGCACAGGTCCAGTATCTTGGAGGCAAAGGAGCCGGTGAGACCTCCAGCCTCATCTGCATCATCTATATCATTCAGTGCAGCCAGCCCCGCCTCGCATTCAGCCGAAAATTTCCCCTCCCGCAAGCACCCGGGCGTTCCCGAAATAATTATAAACCGGGCATTCCGCCCTGACCATTTAAAAACCGGTTTATAAACACTGGTTTACAAACTGGTTTACAAACACAACTAAATTACAGGGCCCTAATGCAACCCATGGTAATGGTGGCTGCCAGACCAAGTCACAAACCTTACTGACTTCTCAAACACTAGCCATGGTAGCAGTGGCCAATAGACGGGGTTAGTGCTGGCCATAAATACGATACGCCAAAATATATTTTGAATATATTCGAATACATATGAATACAATATGGCCCCAGGACCTCCACCAGAATATGAATACAGCTGAATATGAATACAATACAATATGGATATAATACGATACGTGTCCCATCGTATTCAAATATATTTGAATACTCTGAAGTTGGCTTTTGCCGCCTTCGGGCCTCCGCCGGGACACATTGGATCAATGCATTCTGGCGGCAGGCCTGCAAGCCGAGTCTGATCTGCACTGACCACCGCTGGTCCGGCCTCGGCTTCAATCAATCAATCAGGTGGTGTGATCAAAAGTTGTGATCCGGGGTTTGAAACACACCGACTATCGATAGTGGCTACCTGCTGGTCCCCAAAGAACCAATTCATACATTAGGAAGGGTGCTCAAGGACCTTCCAACACTCTGGCAAAGTTTTGGTCCAGTGTGAGCCTCCTTTTCTCTGACTGCAGGTGGCTCAGAATATATTTGAATATATTCGTATCGTATTCATATTCAGGCCGTTGAATATGAATATGATACACTAAGAATACAATACGAGCCCGCGGGGGTGAATACGATACGCCATTTGCCGTATTGTATTCATATTTGGCCAGCACTATAGTTGGTTTTTGTTCATGGAGCCACATTGTTCACATCTTTCAATCAAGCTAAATAATGAGTACAATCACCAGACCAGGTCGTGTACAAGCATTTAGACTCACATCACGAGTTTTCTCTTAACACTGCTGGGGTCTGTGATTTGGAGAGACCAGTCAGTACGAGTCATTCAAAGACCCTTGCCGGTGGTTTAATATCTACCTGTGCAACAGTCCTGAATTGGTTCGAGTTCAGAAAGATCATTGACTTCTCATGTAGTTTAAGGTAACCAGTCAGAGAAAAAAGTGGTTGGAAGGAAAGATGGTGCGGAACGGAGACGTGCAGAACGTGTAGCATAAGTGCAACAATTTAATGATGCCTGATAGAATATTGCCGCCAGAAACTTGTCACGCTGCCGCCAACTGCTGCCACCGAAACCAGACTGCCGCCACCTCTGACGCCCACTCAACGCCGCCATTGACGCCGTGTGCCGCCAAGAAAAGTGCCGCTGCCGCCGAAGTGCCGCCACCGATTGGGTAATTTGCCGCCAACTGCCGTCAGAATGCCGAAGAACTTGAAGTTGAATGTTCAAGCGTACATTAGGACGTTCTAGTGTTCAAATCTACATGGATACATAATTCAGTGATTATACAAGCCGTAAGATGGGCTCTAGACTTCCTATAGACGGTGGATTGGCTTACAAGTGGGACTGCCACCGCTGATTGCCGCCAGCACTGCCGCCAACTGACGCCATAGCGGCACATGGCGGCAGTTGGCGGCAAATTCACTTTGCCCGCAGGAGATAGGAGATGAATTCCTAAGCTAATTAATTCCCTGCACGACACGCCTGTGGCTTTCAAGATCAGCGACGAGAAATTGAAGGCTAATTTTGATCCATACCTGCGAGAGACGTCGAGAACGCAAATGCGATCCATTGAGAAGAGCTGAGGTGGGTAGGGGTGCTCGGGACGACCTGGCAGCGCACTAAGTACTTTCCAACTATCAGAGGCGACTTCGGTGCAAAACACCCATTACACACAGAGTACTCAGTAGTTGATTGACTGTCAACCTTGGAGAGTTCATCATCCACCGCAGTGGGAGGGAGAAAGTCATTGGCCATGTATCAGAGACGTGGGCACTGACCCAGGGAGGGCCGGGGGATCCGCGACTCGGCGAGCAATTCCGTCAAAGCAGGTCGCAAGGGAAATGTGCAATCATGAGTATATTACGGGAGACGAAGGTGTTGGCCTCGTATACAGTCCGCTGGCTAGGAAGACACGGACAATGTGCCAAGGGACAAAGCTTGGACGCGGCAGCGCGATGCCGCCATGTGGTCGTATTTGCCACGTGGCAGGCCCTTGTTTGGCGGCCAAACATCGCCTACAATCCACTCCGAGCATCAAACTTCGAATCTCAGTGAAGATCCAACAGCGCCCGTTGAAAACTTCATAACATGCGCGCTCATCTTGTCTCCATATTGCGTAACAATCGAGGATTCGAAAAAGAAATTACCCAAGATTTCGAGAATATATCTACTAATAGTACTATGGACAATGGACATACGTCGGACTTGGAATGCGTCTCCATTTGTCGCACCTTGGATCGTCAAATTTGTTTCACTCGGACCGATATCGCACTTCGGCGATTTATTTGTTTCATGGTCAGTGGTGGGTCAACAGTCTACTGTCTAGATCTCAACTTCCCCGATTCCCGGGTTCTCGGAATTCGCGAAGTACAGTTGGACGATCTCCTCTGACTCTGGCTCGTACAGCAATCTGCTTTTTGACCTGTGATCCCTCTTACACGGCCGCGGCGCGTGACGGCGATGATTTATCAATGAATTCCTCGAGACAATCAAGACTCCGACTGATTCGCATGGCAATATCTTTTCAAGTCAACTTCCACTATGGGGAAATGGAACCCGGAGTCTTGCAGTGCACTGGCGGGCGCGCGTCGTTTATGTCACGGTGACCCCTCCTTTGACCACACCTGATAAGATTAACAGTAGGGCGCCGTTCTTTGGCGTACTCTTCAACGGAACATTATTTAAAAATCCTTTCCCGCGCGCCTCCCTGAGCTTGCACCCGCCTCTTCCGGCCATGGTCCACCCTTCCGTATTGTATGTCGATTGCCCGTGAACAAGCCCGATTGTAACGCTTGCCGTTCATTCTCTAGTCACCCTCGTTCACGCTGCTCAAACACTTTGCCAGTCTATAGTCTGTAGGTTAGGGCAACTCTGAGTCTGAGCGTAGCGATCGCATTGATTCGGAGTTGTCTAATGAACTAGGGCACTTCACGGAAATGTCAGTCGATGGGAGCTACACACAGCTGGGGTTATGCGACTTTCTTGTGTTGCCAGGTGACTCTACAACTTTATGCACTGCTTCATAACCTTGACTCGGCTGTGTCTAGACATAATCTGCAGATCACACACTGCAACTCGGACCAACGGATGTAAGTACGAGGGTTCGTCGGAGCAGCACCTCTGCAACTGGTCAAGCTCTTCTCTATCAGTACTCGGGGTATTTTCAGCTCGGCGCAAGCTTGTCCCGTTTCTCATGGGATCGAAATACTGTCTCGCTCCTGAAATTCAGCAATGACTCATGAACGATCGACGGTGATGGGACATCGAGCTTGGGCGTGCCTCGAAGTCCCACATCGGTGTCGACAGGAGGCATCACACGTCTCATTTCGTGTCGAAGACGCTACGACGGCGGGCGGGGACTTTGGATCAAAACGTATCTCTTGTCACAGAATCTCTGGTCGGAGCGGAATAGATTATTGCTCTCCCCTTTGGATCGGTCCCAGTTGATCAACAATTGAAAGCGGGCGCTGTACATCTGAGCACCTCTCGTCTGCGCTCAATCCACCTGGAGATATGTAAGTTTAGCGTCCATTGATTCAACCGGAGTCAAAAGAATTATGTTCTCATGTAGATAAGGCGTGAAGTCGAGAGCAAAAGCGCCCGGACTTGTATAAAATGCTCACCTCAATCTCCTCACGCCCCAACCGTCTTAAGTTTCAACCATATCGGCCTACATGTCAGAAATCCCACCCCGCGTTCAGATGGCATGCTCTAATTGCCGCAAGCGCAAAGTCAAAGTAAGATTCGATCGTCTGCGCTCTATGTTATCTCATCGCACCGCCAGTGCATCACGCAGTCGGAGAAAACAGTGTGCCTCCGCTGTCAACACAAAGGGTTATTATGTGAATATGTCGTAACGGAAAGACAGGCCCGCTCCAAAGACTCGGCGCCATTCGAGAACAACCACGGCCCATCCCAGACGTATGGTACGAAAAATCCACCGGAAGGGGCGAAGCCACCACACGCATACTCCGGGGCGCCTTTAATGCCTGTGGACCATCCTCCGCCAATCAATACCCCAGCCAGCTCACTGTATAGGCCGCCCCACCAGCGTCAGAGCCCCCTACACCCGTCATTTCTTCACCATCCGGGTCCGCCCACTCCATACATTAGCAATATGGGAACACCAAATGTTCCGTCTGTCCCGAACCAACCGACTCAACAACATCCCTACCCAACCCCGTCACACAATCCCGCAGGATATCTCATGCAATACGAATACAACTCGAACTATGACTGGAATGCATCAAATCGTCCGCGGTAAGCTAGTTTGACTCATTTGATTTATTGTGAACCATGATCGACCAACAGCTATTGCGTCTGTCCGCCGGGACCATGTTACTGTGGTGGATACCGCTAGCGAGCTGATACACGATATAAAACTCAGACATACCTGCAGAAAAATCTGTGAGCTGAAATGGATTCGAAAATGAATGATATAATTATAATCAGGATAGGGGCATGTTCTTGGGCCACTTTTACGGCTCGCTGTCTCGGAGAAAACCATTATTTACCCCGTCGCTGGGGGGGGTCAAGCGACGAGAAATGACTGTGAACTTGGAGATCTCATTGACTCTTAGTGCACTCCGATCAGTTGCATCACCTATGGCTCAGTAAATTGTTGCGTTAAGTTCCCTTAAATCGTGTGGATCCTCACGTTGCAACTTCTGATTGGGCCTGCGAGAGCCGGACCCGGATTTGAAGCCGATTTCCGGGACCGCGGGTGTGTATACGATATTATTCTCACG
Source organism: Mycena galericulata (assembly GCA_029289565.1). NCBI lineage: Eukaryota > Fungi > Basidiomycota > Agaricomycetes > Agaricales > Mycenaceae > Mycena > Mycena galericulata. The sequence goes on along the minus strand of JARKIA010000029.1, from coordinate 1,055,983 downwards.
AGGAAGATTCTCCCATTCTTCGGCCCGGAAGCGCAATATCATTTCTATTCGGTGTTCTTTGTCGAAAATTACGAGACGCAGACACATCCAGTTTATAAACTGTGGGAAGCGGTCACTTGAAAGTGATATTCACGCATTGCATTGGAGCAGTTCTCTGAAAAGATCATTTCGGTCTCCTCATTGAACATGCAGAAATAATTCGTACCAAGGAGTTGGGAGCGCGCCGCCATGGATAAAACCGTTGCGAATAGCACTTGAAGGTTCGACTCAACAGTCGGAGCGGTTGAGATATTGCAAATGTAGAAGTGGCCGACCGTTGAAATCAGTGGCTGAAATCAAATCATTAGACAGGACTACAATCACCGCTTACAACAAACCCCTAAGATTGGTTCTGGTTGTTGCCACAATCCAGTGTTCAAGACGTCGACGAACCGGCCTGCGGCAGTGAAGCATCTGTCCGTTGAATCGGCAACGCCCGAAGCATATGGCGCGTGCAATCTGAGAATTGCGACGTTGGTGAGGCAGTGAGTCAACAGCAAGTTGTGATTCAACGCTATCGCTTCCCCTGCATTTGGAACTTTCGGAATTCGGGACTGGAAAATCTGCAGCTGGTAGTCCATCACAGTGAATGCAGAAGGATCTCAATAAGTACGGTAAATTGAGGTGAACAGATATCAGATGGGCACGAGTTCGTACATACCGCAAGATTTGGCGTGAAGCGCAATGACACGTTCCAAGAGCACAGAGGCCTCTACCAACAGTGCAAAGGTTGAATGTCGATCAGCGTCCGTATATTCCAGAAAATCCCCGCTCTCCAGGGATGGCTGGAAATAGTTATTACGATCGAAGCAGGAGCTGCGCAGGAACTCACCAGCGGCCAGGAAGCCATTAAATCGGATGAAACGAGTGATGGAAGTCCCGACGCAGCGACCCAGTAGTTATTCAACACCATTATGCTCCACATTGCCCGAGTCCACTCCCAGTATTCTATCGAATTCGAGGGCGGAGGAAAATGGGGTGAGGACAGTGAAAATGGTGGGTTTGTCGTCATTGACGTGTCTGGGACCAGTTTCGTGATACCTGCACATGCCGCCAGCGACAATGCAGCAGCGCAATGGTGCCTACCTGGGAGAAGACTCCCAGAGTTGAAATAATAGAAGGACATGAGGATTTGCGCTTGAATTAACTGTAATGTTGTATTCGGGGGGTGCACCGTGGACATCTCAAGCGCCAGGTTGATCAGTGTCCGAGTAAGATATTCTTCCTCCCCCGCATGGGAGCAAATATTGGCGCCCCAGAGATCAACGACGCTTGTGAGACTCGCCGACCCACGATCGTGGTGATCGATTGGCAGTGGGAGTAACATGCATAATCGAAATTTGGCAGGATCCAAAAAGAAAACTTCAGAGGAAGAAAATCGGCCCAAAAAGACGTCGAGACTGATGTTATATGTGGGACTAACGATGCAAAGAACCATGTCAAAACTCACAGAAATCCAGGTTCCGCTACCGGAGATCCCTTCCAGATATCTGAGCGCCGAAGTCGTGAAAGGCCAAAGTAATTCTTACCTGCATTGTATCTCCGCCTGGGGGACTATCGATTACCGGCGAGTCTTCAGGCGTGGCAACATGAATAGTGGGAAAGCAAAATAAAATCAACGCACAGGATTGTTCCATTGGTTGCCCTAGGTAGGGATCTGAGAGATGAATTTGTCCAGTCGTATCGCCAGCCATTGAGTGTATGGCTTGGCTATTGTGCTCCAGGGTATCATCCTCTGAGTCAAGACTATTTTTCCGGTTTGTAGGCGCGGTTCGAGAGTACTGACAAGGCATAAGTGTCCGGGGCGGCCGAATTCTACAGGGAGTGCAGATCGGCCTCTGTCCATCGCAGCCCTGCCATTCAATAATGAACGATAGTTTGGGGAGCGATGAATATTTTGACGCACTATTTTACGCTGTCTGAAAAGTGGGATTAGGCATTTGTCAATAACGCCAGTCGGATCACTCACCTGCAATTTAAACATGCCTTATGAAGATAAGTCGTAGGCCGCCTTCGCGACACAGGCTCGGTGGGGGAAGGGGAAGTAGCCATAAGCGGGCACGAATCGGGTGCAAGTTTCGAGTAGGCACTCAAGTTATGTACGTTTTGAGATGATTCCATCGGACGCTATACAGTTCAACGTCTCAGTTGGTAATCGTTTTCATGGCAGTAGATCCTTTTCATGTCGGGGACACCGCGTACATACACCTGTTGACGACAATTCCGGGACTGATGGCCATATGAAATGGGCTGTAAAGAGATGCAGAAGAAACACCACTTGTCAGAGCTCTACCCTTCGCTTCCATGAATACAGGTAGCGAAGTGTGTATCATCAATACTATCTTGAGAGCTCACGGAATTATCTTTAGCTGCGCCGACCAGGCTGAGAGCGGGTGTTGAGATACGAATCGCCACTGAACCCCTATTATGCACAAAGCCCGCGGCGATCTCCCGCGCTCCGGTAGGACAGCTGAGGGAAGTTGATGATCGTAGTGTGCCAAAATTGAGAAATAGGTAAGACACGATCAACCATAGATCTGCTTCGTGAGGATTTCAAGTTGTCGACGTACCAACCGACGGCCCAACTGCTATGCTCGTTGATCGACCCGAAGTTCGTTATATCATAGCGATGATGAACCCGGCAGTGCGTGGGAGGAAATTCGATTTACCTTACTCGGAATGGGCCTCCGGCAAGTCCACAGCGATCCCCGTCAAAACAGTCAGTCCGCGGGCGAACGGAGAACTGTCAATCTGTTGAAAGGCAAGGAATGTGAAGGTAAGTGAAATCTTCTTTGTAAAGATTTCAATCAACCAAAATCAAATCCTATAGCTTTGTGTTGTGTGTTCGGGGGTTCGCGTGGAAGTATACCACGAATGCGAAAATGGAATACAGATAGTCTTGAAGTTTTGTGCGTAGGTTGTAGGCTTGAAGCAAAGAAAGTCGTTCCTGTAATAAAATCCAACAAAATCCAACCGAAATCCGTCAATAGTTCCCTCCTAATTCGTAGTGTTCCCAAAATTCCTTTCAAACGTTCCACTAATCCTTCAAAGTTCCAAAATCCGTAAAGCGAGTTCCAAAATAGAGCAAGGGCGAGAGAGAGCGAGAGAGAGTGAGTTAAGTGCCCGGGGGCGTTGTATTGTGTGTCCCTAGTACAGATTTTCGCGCTCCTTATATACCCCAATTGTTTGTAGCTACCAAATAAAATACTACAAGTACAAACCATGGCTTGAAACCCCTTGTTCCTAAGCTACAGCCCGCGATGGGGCCCGTATCCCTGCTTCCTTGGTGATTCCCTTGGTTATTTCCTAGGTGCAGTGCATTCCTATGCCGATATCCATGGTTTCGGGGCTGTACGTGGAGACCTGACAACCCCCTTATCTACAGGCTGTCCGTTGACACGTTACGACGCGTCGAGACTCGACTACTGTTGCGTTTGTGACGCGTTTGATCCCAAAGACACGATAAAGTCACGTGATCACGTGACCGCTTGTATGGCCCTTTTGACGTTTCTTGATCCCCGCGGAAAAACCATTGTCCGATGGTTTCTTTACGCACAGGTGAGCGGCGTCCATTGTTGTTTTATGTGGTCGTGTCAACCCGGTATCCAGGTTACAACTACCACGACTTTCGTCCTGCGAGCCTCGAGGCTGGGGGAATCCCGACACGGTATGTCCCATCTTTACTGTCCGATTTCGAAGTTTTTCGGGTGTATTTCACAAGCGCAAATTTGACCCGTCCATCATCTCCCTTTTTCATAGATCTAGACTGTCCACAGTCTCCGCCAATAACCTCTTTTCATTGCTGTGGAGGTAAGTCCGCGGAGATCTCCGTCCGGATGATCTCCGTGATTTGATTTGTCGGTGCATCATCTGATCCATCCTCTCTTGCTTTCTACCACCACCAGCGGCGTGGTGTCCTAGTCCCGCTCTCCACTCCACTCCACTCCCGTGCGTCGACTTTCATGTCGCGCTGTCGCTGACTTTGACGTCGCTTCCTTCGCTTCCCCCCATTGTCTCGGTTGACGGCGTGTTTGGGAGCCAGGATCCACTTGTTTTCCTCATCCTCTGGCTGGATTTCCGCTCAACGGTGCGCACCATTATTCTGGCCTTGCTCATTCTCCCTTCTGACAGGCATTGTTTGTGCACAGCCATGGTTCCGCACAGATAAAAACCCGCCGTCAGCCGCTGCTGCTGCTCATTTTTGCGCCCGCCCTTTTGACCTTTATTCACCACCCTTTTCTGTGTATATCCTTCTGTTTATTATGGCCTCTTCTTCTTCCAATTCCTCCGACCAGTCCATTCCTGCTCAGTTCGAGTCTCCGCGCCCGGCGCCTCTGCCGCCTCTACCTCCGGCTTCTTCTTCTTCCTCCCGATCCACCCCGGAGGGGTTCGTTCTCCCGGCCATTCCTCCGGCCTCGGATCCCCTCGTTATTAGTCGCGATTCGTATGGCCATCGCGTCCTTCCCGACGTCTCCAACACGCCGCTTTCTGTTATTGACGGACGGGTTACTAGGCTGGTCCGGGAACATCCTATGGTGCGTTCCCCTTTTCTCTCTTCTCGGTTTGAACCTCACATTCTCGTTTGCCAGATTGTGCCAAAATGCGCAAACTGCGCCGAGATGGGTATCGAATGTTCCTTCTCCGAGGCGGGGATCCCCTGCCCACCTTGCTCGGTCCTCGGAATCCCCGACTGCGACTGGGCTGACCCGTTCTGGCTGATGGAAAACCTCCGCCGTTGCCGCGACTTATACCTTCGCGACGAGCGTGATGAACTCGTTCAGTCTGTCAAGGACAACCGCCTCCCAGCGTCGCTTTTTGGTATGTCTCCTTCTTTCTCATCCCTTCGATACTCCGCTGATCTCCTTCTCCTAGATCGGGAATTTAACCGCGCACAGCGCTGGTTTTATAGCGGCGCGCAGGGAGCGATTACCCGTTTCCTAGTGCGTTCTTGTTCTCTCATCTCTTTCCATTTCTTATTCCTCTCATCCAGTTGAACTCGCGTGCTACCCGCGACATCGGCGTGCGTGGCTATCAGGCACTCGCTGCGTCCACCACAGACACCTCCACACTCCTTCGCTTCATCGCCCTCGGCGTTGAAACCCACGTCCACCCGCTCGTCCTTCAAGTGGTCGGGCAACGCGTGCAGGATCTCTTGACTTCTATGTTATCTTGAGTGTGTTTGGTATGCGTGCTCTTCTTCATTCGCCCCTTTCTTGTATCTTTCTTGTACTTTTTCTTGAATACATTCCTTCGGGCGTTCGGCGTATAATTGGTTTAGTTCTGCTCGAAGATTTTGATCCGTGGCCCCGAGTGAACCCGGAACGACGTGCTGGGACCGCGAGTGAAATTCGCTCCCAGATGGCTCGATACTTTCTATCCTCGCGCCATTGTTCGAAGTCTCCGTACCCCTTTGGTTATTCATCGCGTCTCGGCCCCCGTGCTATGCTTGCCACGTCCTGACACGTAGGCTTTGGCTGTGCAGGATGCGAAAATTCGCCATTATGGAGGACTCGTGTGTTCCATCTTCGCTATTGTTCCTCGCTGACCACAGCCCGTAGGTATGCCTGGATATTTTATTGCGTTTCAACCCCGTGCTATGTCTGCCACGAGTGCGAAATTTCTGGCATTGTCGGGTACGTGTCCATCCAGTGTTCGCATTGTTCCTCCCTTTTTCACAGCCTTCAACTGTCCCAGTTGAAAATGTATAAAAGGTGCCACAATTTTTCCTCCAAGTTCCACATCATTCCTTCCATCCCTGATTTAATCGCACCTCCTCTATCATGTCTGCTGCCCTTCCCGGTTCCCTTCCCAGGGCTGATGAAGCCGTCATCCGCAAATTGTTCAAAGTTGTCCGCGCCACTAAATTCGAGGATCCTGTTGATCAGGATGTATTCCTTGTTGATTCCGCGAACACCGTTGTCGGTACCTCCTTTACTCCAGAAGTTGCACCTTTTGACTCTTTGTGTGTAGCTCAAATATCGCGCTCACATCGCTTCTTTTGCGCTGGTCGCTGAGCTCGGCGAATGTGTCTTTACCATCCGTTCGATGATGCATGCCAATAGCGCACGTCTCGGTACTCCGCCCAGTGATACCTTCGTCTCCCTCCAAGATTTCGCTGGCGAGATCGTCCGCAAGCAGCACCTATTCCGGGAGCGTCAGCGGGCTAATGCCGACCGTGATCGAGTGGTTGAGGGGATGGCCGCCCGTGTCGCACGCAACCTTGCCCTCGAGTATGCATCCAAGCAGACCAACAAGGTTTGTGCCCGCCCTTTCCTTGAGGCTTTATTCGGCGCCTAACTCTGCTTTGGCTTAGCCTCCCACTTCCCCCGATGATGACGCGATTTCTATCCCCTCGAGTAGTGACGAATCTGGCGCTTGCGAGCCTCAGCCCGTTGGCGAGGTACCTATTTCTTTCTCCACATCTTTGTAGGCCTTTGCTGACCCTTCCATCAGGATTCTCCGACGGACCCCATCCAAGTTGAACCAGTCACTGCTCCACCCGGCTCTCAGGGTAAATTTGTTTTCCCGCCCTTCCGTCTCGGCTTTTCATTACTCATAGTGCGTCTAGCCGCTTTCCTATCTCCTCTTAACGAACTCGGAGTCCATTTCGGTAGGCTGTCACTGGCAACTCCACACCGGGCCCCCGTTCGTTCTTCGTCCTCATCACTCTTGGTTGCATTCTTATTGCTCCTTTTATTTAGCCAAACTCTCCCTTATCGTCAAACCAATCCCTACCGGACCTCGTGCCGGACTTCCACCTAGGACAACACCAGATCCCCGTAAAAGGAGGCGGCTGGAAGAAGGGGAGAGCGAGAAAAGCCGATCGCCAATTGGTGGGTCTCTATAGTGTTCTTTTTACTTGATTTATCGACCACCCTCCGTTAGCGATCTTATACGCGCGACCCTGTCGTGCAGTGCCATTCTCTTCAATTGGTTCCGCGCCACTTCGGCCCACCACCGTTGCCTCCGAAGAACAGCTTCGTCGACGATTGGCTACTGTCCAAGCCGAACTCCGTCGGTTCGCCTCGGCCCAGAAGGAACTATATTGGCAACTCCAAGTCCTCCGCCAACCCGAACCGGTCAATCCGCCGTCCGTTCCACAAGTAGGTCCCTCCTGTTTATCCCTTTCTACTTTCTGACCCTTGTTTTTCAGGAAGATTAAGCGCTGCTACTACTGCACCGCTTCTGACCACCTTGTCGCCCTTTGTCCCCTGCGTGAGCCTATTGACTAGGCACGATTCCAAACGGCCTGTGGATTACATCAGCGATTAATTAGCGATGGATCGCTTATTAATCGTGAGTCTGCTGAGGCCCCGAGCTATCCTGGCTCGCCCGTAATCTTGTAGTATCCCAGATGTCGTCTTTATACCCAATATTTATTTAGGCGCTGGTGCCTTTGTTTATTGATTATTTTTGGACTTCTTGAATCTTCATTCTTCGTTTCCATCTGGTACCTCCTCATCCCTTGAACCGTGCGACTCCCAGTCATCCTTACTGGGTCGCAGCGCGATTCCTTCGAACTGCAGGTCCTTCCCTTTGTAAGGTTCTGGCTCATCATCTAACTCCTCCAGAGTTTCCTTCGACACATCAATAAGCTCCTCGATGTGCGGCCCGATGGTGAGTTTCTGCCTTTGTTGGTATGGAATAACCCTGAATTTCCCGATCTTTTTCTGCCAGACTGCGCCGTTGAATTCGCACACAATGTAGGCGCCCCCTTTCGTTCTTCTGACCACCACTAATGGTCCCCACCAACGGTCCCGATTTCTCCCACTCAGGGATCCTTCGTCGGCTGTATTCCTTACAAGTACGACATCTCCCGGTTGAAACTCGTGGTCTTTGATGACATGCTTGTATTTTTCAGCGTAATCCTCAGCGCCCTTCTCTTTAATGGCGTCCATCTTGACTCGCATTTCTTCAACATGGACGGCATGTTTAGCCAGCGCGCGAGCACGAAGCCCGATTAACTCGTCTGTCGAGACCAGTTGATCTGGGTAATCTGCCATCCAAGTTGCCTCCGCGATGTCCAACGGCAGAACTGGGTGTGCACCACAAACTGCGAAGTATGGTGAACACCCCATCCCTCGTCGTATGGTTATTCGGTCTGCCCACAAAACCTGGTGCAGAAAATAAAACCATTGATGCAGGTTTCCTCCCGTCGCTTTGTACAGTGATTGCCGTAGGTCCCAATGACCTCTCTCGACCACTCCGTTGGATTGGGAATGGTATGGTGAGACTCTTATCCCACTGATCCCGTACTTATCCTTCAACCACTCGATGGCTGCAAGGAATGGGGTCCCGTTATCCGTGACAATCCATGCTGGGCATCCCCAGCGGCAGATTATATCCTCCAACAAGAATAATCCAATATTCTTGGCTGTCTGGTCCCGCAATCCCCGCGCTTCCGGAAACCTGCTCAGTGCACATCTCGCATCCACGATATATCGGCATTGATTCGAAATTTCGCTCATATGCATTACGTCCGTGTGTATTTTCTTGAAAATACTTGGCGTTGCCGAGATGACCGGTGGGGTTTTTATTATTGCTAGCTGCCGTTTTTGACACAAGTGGCAGGTCTTGATGTACCACCGAACATCGCCTTCAAGGTCGGGCCACCAAAACCGTTGCTCCAGCAACGAGGTTGTGGCGAATCCTCCGCGATGCCCGAGTGCATCGTGCGCCGCGCGCATCATGTACATCCGGTGCTCCTTCGGAACCACCAGCCGGTTCTGTGAGTCCTTCCCTCTTCGGTATAGTTTTCCTCCTTCTGATAAGAAGAACTTGGACCCGTAGCGAACGAAACGCTGGTACCTCTGTTCATCTTCCATCCCGTCTGGGCGCGTCAATGTATCCTTCAACCATTCCCTCAGCAGGACTAAATTCCCATCTTGATTGCATGCCCCAGTGCTTCGGCGCTCCTCATTGTATAGCTCCCGGGCCTCTTCTTCGTCGCGCAGCTCTCTGTCTGGCAACAGACCTGTCTCAGCCTCGGCCATCTGGACATACGTCGGTACGGTCAATCCTTCGGCCTCGTGACTCCGTTTGACATATCCTGTCAATAATTGCTGGTCCGCGCGTGCCAAGTTTAATTCTTGGTCAAAGTCCTGTATGCTACCAGCAGCTACCCGGACCTCCTGTGAGTAGCCGCCTCGGGTGTCAATTTCATGTTGAAACTCCTCAATTTCTAGAGGCTGCTCCCCGAAGTAGTCCCATTCTTCATGCCGTCCCGGTGGACCATTAGGTTCCACGTCTTCATCATCCCTTCTGGGCCACTCCTCATCTCCAGGCTGCGCCTCCCTTCTTGATAGTCCATCTGGTGGGAAATTAACTCCTTTGGTATGTTTGAGTTTGAACTTGAACATTAAAATCTGCTCAATCCAACGGTTGATAGTCGCGTTGGGCCCCATGCCCGGGTTGTTTAACATCCCCTGGATGTACTTTGCATCCATCTCGACCACCAATTGCCTACAACCCAGCAGCCAGTACTGCATTGACTCCAGAGCACGCTTCAAGCCATATAATTCTCTCTTCGGCTGAGAGAATTCCGCTTCTCTCCGATTCAACGTTATTGATGCAAACTTAGCATAATATCGTTTCTTCGGGTCGTGAGGATCGGTCTGGTAGATTTGTATACCAACCGCCATCCAGGACGTGTCAACGGCGAGGACTATATCTGAGTCCCAGTCGTAGTTGAGTGGTTTCAAACATGGCGCGTTCTTCAATGCTTCCTTTAGCTTCGCCATGGCTGATTCCTGTTCCTCGCCCCATTCAAACTCGATGTCTTTCCGCGTCAATTTTTGGATCGGCCGAGTGAGTTGTGCATAATCCTTGATGAACATGCGCATTACTCCCACCGTGCCAAGAAATTGGCGGACTTCTGATACATCCTTCAATGGTGGCCACCTCAACACCACCCCGATCCTGTCCTCATCAGGCCTTCGCCCTTCGAACGAGCATAGGTGCCCCACTACGAAGAATTCCTCCGCGCATAGTACAGATTTTGCACCCGAAAAGGTACCTCCGGAATATTTGACGCGTTGAATAATCCTATTCAAGTCCCCGAAATATTCCCAGATGAACCGGCGGATGCCCGAGTTCTCCGTGATCATCTCACATCCACCGCTTGATAACTCGTAACGTGTTCCTGGTCCTCGGATAGGTACGTCGTCGATATAGGGCATAGTCACATGTGGTATTTCATCTTGCAAAATATACGTGACGTCGTCGTGGAATATCGGCACACTATTCGTCCATCCTTGCGGTAGCTTGACGAGCCGAAGCGCTCCGAAAGGAGTTTGAAATGTCGTGAAATCTCTTGATTTTTCCGCAATATCACGATGATCGTAGCCCGAGAATAAATCGAGACAACCACCACATGCTCTCCCAGCAAAGTGATTTGCTAGCTCCTCCGTCGCTGGTGGTAAGCCTGAGTGCGCTATGGTCACCGCATTCAATGGCTCCAATGCGTGCACCAATCTGATGCTTTTCCCATCCTTCTTCAACACCCCAAAGAATTTACTTCGGTATGAGGCATTTGATGGTTCGTAGACCCCAGCATCGAGCCGCTTTTTGATAATCTTGCAGAACTCCTCCAATTGTCCGCGTGGGATAGGGATACTCCTCTCCACCCACGTTTCGTGTTCTATCAGCGGGAACTCTATTGGCGGGAAGAAATCCTGTCGAAAGCTTCCTCTCTCCTCATCATTCCAGGCGAAGGCCTGCTCATGATTCCCAACGATCTCATGTAGCGCCTTCAATTCCTCCGGCCATAAAAATCCCTCGTGCCGCTGCTCCAGCTCCTCTTTTCGTTCAAGCGTGTACCGCCCTTTCGGTACGAATTCTGAAGGATTCGGGTTCAACTCTGGAAGCCCTGCCAGTGGGTCCCCTTTTATCTCCCGACGGATTCGGTACTGATCTGGCAACTCGGTGTATACAGGCCGTACTTTCAACCCAACGGGTTTGTACTTTTTGCCCGCAAAGACAGATACTGATTCTTCCTCCGCTTCTTCTTCATCTTCTGGCCGCTTCCCACAAGCAAAGCTGAGATTTTGTACACAGTCGCATTGCACATCCCTGCCGACCGAATGCCAGGTCCTTCCTCCTCGCTTCGAGTCCCTAATATCCTTGTACCGTTTCGCAGGTTCTGCCAAGATATTTGCAAATACTTTGTGCGGTACTCCATTTATCTCCTCAATAGCCTGAGTTCGATATCCATCAAACAGGCCAGCAGCAGCCCCATCCTCCCGTATTTCCTCTGCTCCAACCGAAGCCGCAACATAGGCTTCAATCATTTTCTCCGTCGTCATCAGCCCCCCCCTTGGCTGGTATATCTTTTCTATCCGGCCTTCCTTCTCGTCATCAAACCCGAGTATAAACGCCAACTCCTCTCCTTGACCCGGCACAGTCATATCCTCGAGGACCTGTGAAAAACCTGCTGCAAAGCTCCTTGCCGTACTTCAGGTGCGTCTTGCTTCGGATTATTTTTGACCCTGTCGTAGGTCGGGACGGTCCACGATCGGCCCGTGTTCGGGTCTGTCAATGTCAAGAGTTGACTCCCCCATTCGTGGTCCGTGCGACTCTTTGTCAACACATCAAACGGCCTTCCCAGCAAAACCTTGTATGCTGGGTCCCGAATGACATGGACTTGGAGGTAAATCTTCAACTCCCCCCATCTAAACGGTACGTTCCGCGCTAATCCCATTGACTTTTCGAGCTGACCGTTCGCGCTCTGCATGAAGATGTTGATGTTCGGGTCCCAAACCAAACCACACGCTTGCGCCTGCGCGAGTGAGGTGGACACAATTTGTGATCCCGAATCCAAGACACATTCCACAGGGCCTTGACTGTTGATGTACGGGAAGGTGATCCTCAAAGGTACGGAGTCGCGAGCAACATATATCTGTTTTGGAACCTCTTCACTGCTCAACCCCTCCAAATATTGCAAATAAGGATCTTGGGCAATCATTGACCCTGCCGGTAATCCTTCCACCTCTCGTGTCGTCACGAATACTTCCTGAACTTCAGGCAAGTCCCCGACCTCTATTGCGTCGCACATCAACTGACTATCCATTGCTGCTAAGTGAACCGTCTTTGGTGGTTCAACTTCGCGCGCATCCGAAGGCCGACTCGGCTCCTGCTCTTTTATCGGTTGCCTCGTCCTGGTGAGTTGCAACTTCTCTCCCTCTCGCAGGTCTCTGCTCATTCCGAACAGGTCCCCCAACTTCACCGTGACCTCCGTGTTATTGATGCGCTCCAATAGTTCATCGGCTAGGCCCTCCCGTTGAACTGGCGCCTTTAATTCATACGCCCTTCTTGATTCATCAAGGTACCGCCGCTCTGTTCTGCTTTCGGATGCTGGCAGAGTTCGGGCCCCAGCGCCTACTGGTTGAACAAGGCGGTACGGTAAATCCCTTCCTTTATTTTCTTCGGACTTATTTCCCTCCAGAGGCTTTGAGAAACTCGGTCTCGTCCGTGCCTCTTTCCTCGGGGCCTCTAAAAATCCTGCTCCGGCGGGTCCGCAAAACCCACGTTTCGTGTCTTGCTCCGAGTTTGAATATATTGCTCTTGGGCTGCGCCACCCATCTTCATCATGTTGAAGACGGTGCGTCCCAACTCCTCCATATTAACCGCAGGTGCTGGTGCTGCTTGGTTTGAAACCGGCTGAAGTTGTGCCTGCATTTGCATGGTCGGCATAGGCTGGTTGAAACTCGGTGGGGTATGGTTTTGGACTTGGTTAAGTTTGACGCGCAAGGTGCGTACTTCGTCTCGAAGTGTATCAAACTCATCCTCTTGACTGCCCCCATAGAACGATTCGTTGTAGTGCTGGCCCGCGACGCCTTTACGCTGCCAATACTCCTCTACCCGAGCTGCTGCTGGTCCTCTACCGCGCGGAATATAACTTCCATCCGCGAGCTTTTGTTGTCCATCCTCTACCACAATCCATCCTTTGTGAATGTGGGCAGCCTTCACCGTGCATTCTTTCGCAAAATGGTCTTGGCCATCGCAATAATAACATCCACCACGCTGCATCGGCGCACCATACCCTCTGTTGTACTGTCTATCCGGACCGTACGTAGTGGGTGGGCCGTTCCTTGTCCCCGACTCGCGCTGCTCATTTTCCTCCCGACCAGGGCTAACACTCTTGGAGTTCTGGAACGCTTTCAGCAACTCCTCATGAGCTGCCTTTGCCTGCTTTTGAGAGACTACTAAGGCGTCCCGGAGACTTGAAACTTCGCCCCCGAGCTCCTCGATTCGCGCTTCTCTGTGCTCAATTTTGACCATCGGGAAGCGGTCCGAGCGTTTGATCTCCGGCCCGTTGTCTCCCCACGTCGCCTCAGTACCTCCCGTACTAGCCAAACGTTCCGCCATCTTCACCAATTCATCCAACAGAATTGGGTCCTCTTTCCGGTGATCCACCGTATTTTGAGCTGCTGCTTGCTGACCCTGAGGCACAGCCTGTTGAAGGTCCGCCTTAATGAGGTTCCGTGTGTTTATCGCCATCCTTAATGACTCTGCGAATCCTCGCTCGAGCGCATCAAGATAACGGCGGCACGCCTCTTTATTCAAGATGATAGCCGGCGCCTTGCTGAGCTTCTTCACCAGCGTGCGGAAGCGCATCCCGAACCTCGTCAGTCTACCCTCCTCGGTGCGTCGAATATTTCTATTCTCTGCGCAGAGCTTCTCTAATTCTTCAAGTGTCCCGTCTAAATCCTCCTGGACCTCGGGGTACACCTTCAACACGGCTCTCTTGAAGTCTCCGTACGACGTTCCCGTCGCATACTCCACTAATTCCCGCCACGTTTCCCGCTTCTTCGATGGCAGATAGCTAGTAAGCAGCCTCTTCTTCTCTTCATCGTCCGTTATTTGCGCCAGCGCAATGATATCATCAACTTGCTCAATAAAATCTCGCAAGTCATCCTTGTCCTCCGTGGTAAACTTGGGTACATTCGACTCCCAAGGCCTCGGCACCTTGAAGCTCGCGACACCGGTACCAGCCGGCGCCACTGCTGCATTGACTCCCGCCATTTTAGATGTGTCGGGTGTGTTGGGTGAAACGGGTCTGAGAATATAGTCTAGATCCGCTGAGTCTTCTTCGTCAAAATACGGTGCAACGTCAAAGAGTGACTCGTTTCCGAAAGGTAACTCGTCGCTCGAATGTTCGTCGCTGCTAATAACCCTGGCGTCGCCTGCGATGCCTAGATTGTCCTGCTCCGTTCTTCGTCTCGCTGCGTACGCTGTGAAGCGTGCGCGTGTACGTCGTCTGATTTCTTCTCCTCCTTGTTCGGTAAGTGCTTGCGCCGAATTCCTGCCAGCAGAAATTGTGGGTTTAAGCTAGGTGTGTTGCTATATGAAGATTGTGACCAGCACAATCAAGTCGTATTCCAAATGAACCCCCTCGCGGTGGGCTCCAGATGAAAGGCAAGGAATGTGAAGGTAAGTGAAATCTTCTTTGTAAAGATTTCAATCAACCAAAATCAAATCCTATAGCTTTGTGTTGTGTGTTCGGGGGTTCGCGTGGAAGTATACCACGAATGCGAAAATGGAATACAGATAGTCTTGAAGTTTTGTGCGTAGGTTGTAGGCTTGAAGCAAAGAAAGTCGTTCCTGTAATAAAATCCAACAAAATCCAACCGAAATCCGTCAATAGTTCCCTCCTAATTCGTAGTGTTCCCAAAATTCCTTTCAAACGTTCCACTAATCCTTCAAAGTTCCAAAATCCGTAAAGCGAGTTCCAAAATAGAGCAAGGGCGAGAGAGAGCGAGAGAGAGTGAGTTAAGTGCCCGGGGGCGTTGTATTGTGTGTCCCTAGTACAGATTTTCGCGCTCCTTATATACCCCAATTGTTTGTAGCTACCAAATAAAATACTACAAGTACAAACCATGGCTTGAAACCCCTTGTTCCTAAGCTACAGCCCGCGATGGGGCCCGTATCCCTGCTTCCTTGGTGATTCCCTTGGTTATTTCCTAGGTGCAGTGCATTCCTATGCCGATATCCATGGTTTCGGGGCTGTACGTGGAGACCTGACAACCCCCTTATCTACAGGCTGTCCGTTGACACGTTACGACGCGTCGAGACTCGACTACTGTTGCGTTTGTGACGCGTTTGATCCCAAAGACACGATAAAGTCACGTGATCACGTGACCGCTTGTATGGCCCTTTTGACGTTTCTTGATCCCCGCGGAAAAACCATTGTCCGATGGTTTCTTTACGCACAGGTGAGCGGCGTCCATTGTTGTTTTATGTGGTCGTGTCAACCCGGTATCCAGGTTACAACTACCACGACTTTCGTCCTGCGAGCCTCGAGGCTGGGGGAATCCCGACACGGTATGTCCCATCTTTACTGTCCGATTTCGAAGTTTTTCGGGTGTATTTCACAAGCGCAAATTTGACCCGTCCATCACTGTGAGTGCTGGTCGACGAGCATGAATACGTTGCCGAGACCCCGAAGTTGGAGAAGTGCTCATCGCAGCAGCGGTTGCCGTTAGTAGCGTCATGTCGCCATCTTTTCGTTTCGAGCGACTACTCGCACAGCCTCAGTACCCAAGAGAGGACCCTTCGAGCATCTCCAGTCGCTGAGGGAACGTTGGTGCATTCATCAGGGAATATGAATTCGGATCAATAATTCACAAACCACATTGGATTTGGTCTTGATGAAGAGGGACAGCATGGGTTGTGCACCGGCCTCAAAGCAGTGCGTCCAAAACGGATTCCATCCAGTGCTTCATAGCCACCAGACGGGCGCTAATCCTACGAAGTTTAGTGCGCCCGTACTATTAATGGAGTTATTTTACGTTAGGCATCTGTAGAACCCCACAAAATGCGTGGGCATTATTGAAGTTTGACTTTTCAGTGGGATAGATGCCGAGAAGAATAGAATCGAACCTTGAGCCCAAGAGCGCGCATCCACATCCACGCCAACCCGTCTATCCGATAATCTATAGTGCGAAGAGAGGGACCGCCCCTAATGTGTCGTGCATCGGGTTGCTGCTCGACCCGGAGTTGAAGTTGGAGTTGGAAGTACCGGACGTGGTAGTGGAAGTTGAGGGGGTGTTGGTCGCGAGATCGACGGACGAGGCGTCGTATGTGCGGATGTACCGAAGTACTTTCGTAGGTCGGCAAGCCCGGGCCGCCATATGCGCGATCGGCGCGATTCGGCATATTAGTTAATTTTGGATTGTATGGGGAAGGGAGGACGCACACAGGATCCAGGCCAGCTGTCTGCGGAGAGGCTTGGGACGCCGGCCCCTTGTGGTATAGCGTTGATACGGTTCGTGCCTAGACTGTACGCTTGGGCAATGCGTACATGCGCCGCGAAGAGTTAAGTCGATGACTATTTGGTGGGTCTGGAAGTAATGCGAGATGTTGCAGGACAGTTCACGGTACGCCGCGCGTGCGGGACCCCAGTCCTAAATGTCAAGGATAGAGGCTGAGGACAAGGAGGAGATCGAAGGCGCGACGTCGGGGCGCTACTGGAGAGACTTGATATAAGATATGCTACCGGTGGTTCGGAAGGGGCGGGGGCGGGGGCGGAAGCAGGGAAGATCAAGACGAGAAAAGCCAGAGTTTCATCTTCGGGCGAAGGAAGTGGTGCTGCGGAGACGATCCCATACTCGATAGCAAGGATTAAAAAATCTCGAATCGCGAGCTTCCGCTAGGTGTCAAAGACGGAGTGGGGATCGCGGTCGTCTGTGTTGCAGGAAATCAAATTAAGACTGATTCGTCCGCCTGTCGAGACTCTTGAAATGGAATTCAGGTTACTTTAGGTTCCGCTAGTGAATTGAGATACTGTCGGCGTGTTGTGTACGCGGGACGCATCTGGAATAGGAAATTAAATTGAGGAGCGGGTCCTGTAGCGAATCCGGTCTACACACCTCAGCCTTCCTGTGATAAACGTGTCTTGATTGACTCCGGATATGTCGAGATGTTCGCGCGCTTCATGACATAGTGTCCGTTAATCATGGGTTTCTGATAACGGCGGAGCCCAAGAAGCGCTCGATCGTGGGATCTGATATCTGCTCGACACTGGGCTGTAAGGGCTGTGAGGCAATGTATATGAATTTGTCGACTACGGGGCAGGAAAAGAAATATATACTCAGCTGACGCGCCAAAGGTCTATATTCCCGAGCATCAACGCAGGGATACTTCGTGGCAGTATATTGCAGCCGGATATGCAGACAGTGGTTATTGACCTTAGGTCGGCAGCCGCACAAAAAAATCAGGCTCGGACGTGTGCGTTCAAAATGGACTTCTTCACTGGTCTTCATACTTGCATATCGATGGTGTACCTCCTTCCATCCCCTTATTCAGTTCCTCATTCGATCGTAATGTCGTTCATTGTGTGTCGAGCAGTGGCCAGAGAATTTGGTTCAGCTTGAACATCATCGTACACGAATCGAAGCCTTCGAAATCGGCGTATCCCGGTCTTGTATACCAGTGATAAGACAAAACGCTAAACCACGACAGCAGATGTGTCCGAGGCGCTGGGAGTAAGAGAGAATAGACTCAGCTTGGTGTTGGTCACGAAGCAAAGAGAACGCATAGGACGCCAGAAAGAAGCGCCGAAGTTCCGTCGTCCCGAACATCAACGCAGTCTCCGGATAGACGCTTGAATAGAAGTGATATTCATACATTTGAAAACTTTCGTCCGAGATACCGCATCCACTATGTACGGATGCTGCTGTCATCCTGTTCTTGAGGAAAGTTTATTGGCGTAACCTTCACAGTCACTGTCTGTCGGGCAGCGCTCAGTCATGTGGATTTGACAGTCGGGCACTGGTTCAGCTTTGAAAGATTTTTGTACACAGATTCAAGTCGCCAGGGTTTGATGTCCGAGTCAGCGAGCCTTGAATAAATCACGGAGCGTCAAATCGAAGCGCCGAAGGTCGAGTCTCGAAGAGCGACAGACAAGATACTTTGTGGCAGCGTTCACATACACCAACGGTATATTTCCTCTCCAGGTGCGATGCTGGCGCAGCCACGGTGCACGGATGCTGCTGTCGAGCAGTTCCTGAGCCGATCGACGGGCGGCACAAGTCTTCGCCAGTCACGCGGAGTTGACAATGAAAGCCCGTTCCGAACCTTTGAAAGATCCGGGGATACTGAAGCTTTTTGAGAGACCGTCGTTCAAAGATCAGATGAAGATTGAAGCCTTCGAAATCCATGTTTTATCATCCTTGAAGCGTCGGAAATCAGGTATAAATTGTGATACTTGCGGAACACGACGGACTGTCCAGACGAAGGCGAAAAGTAGTTGAGGTATGACAAGATGATTAGGATGTAAACTGTGCCCAGAAGTCGCCAGAAAAAACTAGACGCAGAGAATGGATGACCGTCAAAGGCAGGCTTGTTTGACGTTGTTGCGTCGCCATCAATGATCGGTTGCGATGAGCGCCGCCTTCTTGCCACACCGAGCCTTGCGCCGAGCGGTGCTGGTGGCAACACTCTGGACTGCTTGAAGATTATTCTCCCCTCACCTTCGCACTGTGACTCTGACCCTGAGGCATTGATACGAAAGTTGAAGGGGGCGTAACTCTTCGGTATTGGCCAGCGGCCCAGCGCCAAGCCAACGCCCTTGGGTTACTCAAGGAGACACCGCCAGGGCCGCAGTGCATCATTGCTGTGTCGAAGAGAAGATGCATTAATTATCTATGCCCGAGACTAACCAGTAGCCCAGTGACATCCGCTTGGTTTGACAGGAAAATCAAATGGGTCTGCAAGGCCTAAAGAGGATCGCAGCCGACGCTACTTTATCAACTTGGTCGCTCGCCTGTCTACTTGTTGAACCCCGTACTGAGGTGAATCGTCAATTAAGTGCGGCGATCCCTAAATTGCGTCGATCATCCTGCAGGTCAGACCTGCTACCTGCAAGACCGGACGCATTCGTATGCTCGTTTGTCTACATTCAATTTCGATAGACGGGTTGGCGCATGGAGACTCCTTCAAGTTCAATGGGTTGCCAGATGCGCGACACCCCATCAATACCTTCCGCATGAAAGCGCCATCGCTGCATTACAACAATACGCCATTCTGTCGGGGAATTCAGTGGCAAGAGGGAGCGGTAGAAACTCATTTTGAACAAGGTTTGCTCCGAGGGCGGGTCCCCAATTTTCAGTAAGCATTTGATCCTCTGTCGATCTAAACTAAACCCCCCATCCCGCTCTCTCACGATGCCACGTATGGCTCTGACAGTGATCTACAAGGGTTATTCAATTCGGAGTGATGTCGATTTCAGGGTTCTCCATAATCCCGGTGGCCCAGAAGCTGAAGGCTGTGAATTTCTTGACAAGCCTTCGGAAGTTCTTCGATTACCGCGAAGTAGCGCACTATCAAGTGGGTGCCTATTTAAGCTACGACAGGTTGGCAGCTGACAGGTCACCACCTATTCGACAGAAAACATATTCTTGTGTCGTTTTTTTGGCACGTACATGCCTCTCGTTTTGTATGATCCACAGCTGACCCGCAGTCGAGTGCGTCTTTTACTGTCGTACAGCTCGGCATTGCATTATGATTTATCCTTCGCATGTCCATTCCAATTACATGGATTCGAAATCAAGCTTATTGGAATACTCAAGGCACATTGTTTTCCCAGCGTGTATTTCAAAGTATTGAGCGGGGAAAAAACCAACCAAATCACCGTCATAGATTGGCGCGCGAAGCTTTACGTTCCTAGAACCGCCCCCCAGGTATTGATAGCATGTGTTCTCTGGTCAATTACATAGTTAATCAGGCATTAGCATTCCTCCTTGTTTGTTTAATTGTGTTCTGCATGCTCGTTCGTCCTCCAGACCCCATCCGCCCGTCACCCGGTGTCAAAATGCGGGGTCTGTTCTGCCCTGTTCTGTCCTCTAACTTTGGGGAACGGAACAAGTCATGTTACCGTGAGTTCACGTCCGAAAGTCGTATAAGGAGCAAGCGAACAACTCGACTCCCTCACCACCGACAGAAGCACCACAAAAAAGAACCAGCATGTCTGACTATTACAACCAGGGTGACAGAACGTATCCGCCGCCCACTTCATACAGCTCTCTCCGCGATGCTGTCCCGCCGTGTTCGTATATGTCGAGTTCGCAATATGTTACTTCATTGACATTGCGCCATCGCAGACACCAACCCAAATTCGTCGTATGGCGGAAACCCCCCGACTCTTCCGTCTTCTCAGATGTATGGGTCGCAGAACCCCGGCATGGCGCGGCCTCCCGTCCCCGCCGATTATAGTTACGCAAATGCAGGGCCGCAGTATTCCAATACGCCGTACCCGGGTCCGCAGTACACCATGCAGCGGGCGGGTACACCGGCGCCCCAGGTACCGTCGTTCCCCCAGCAGCCATACAATAATTACAGCGCGAACGCGGCGCCATACGGAGCTAGCAACTCTCCATATCCTCTCAGCGCCTACTCCGGTGCCCAGTACCAACCCTCGCCGACTTCAACGATGCCCTCTATCCGCGGCGCTGAACCCAACGTCGCGGGTGGAAGACAATGCTCCCACTGCGGGACCATGAACACGCCTCTCTGGCGCCGCGACCCGACCACACACCAGACGCTCTGCAACGCGTGCGGAGTGTGAGTTTTGTATCCCTTAGACGCTTTTCATGGCATTTATTTCCTGATGCGGCCGTTGTAGGTACAAGCAGCAGCGGCACACCCCGCGCCCCTCGGTGCTCATCGAGGCGAGCCAGGACGACGGCGACACCGGAGCAGTGTCCGACGCCCCGTCTGATGGGCGTGAGTGCAGCAACTGCCACACGCGCAACACGAGCGTCTGGCGGCGCAACAAGAACGGGGATCAAGTATGCAATGCGTGCGGAGTAAGTCTTCTCACTGTCATATGTGTTGCCCGCAGGACTCACATCGCGCAAGGTATATGAACGTCTTAACGGTGTTCCGCGCCCGGCGTCACTGGGCCCAGCGAACAGAACCAGGCCCCGGACGAGGCCATCGCAGGGCTGAGTGTTTTGACATTGTACAGCGGACTGGCTCCATCTCCCCTTCTTGCCCATCCCATTCCTCTTTGCTATGTCCATCTCCCAGTCGTCCCTTGTGCATTCTGTTGTATACACATCCCTAGACAGGACATTGGGTATTCGGCCATGACTTCGTACACACCCTTTATTTTCTGCTCTACCTGCCTACCGTCGTATTCTTATTCAGCCGCTAGCTCTGCACACTCACTCCCCTCTACCTCGGAACATATTTATATTTACTTCCACCAATCGCCTCCTCATGTTACACTTTTATGTATTTTTCAAACTGTCGGAAAATCAGCACCAGACAGCAGTCCCGCCTCTACCGCTGGAACGGACTTGTTCATTAGACATATTAGACATTTTTATTTATCCTGTCATCGCAATTAAGTCGTAGCACCATTGACTGTTCGGTGCTAAAACACTTCGCCCTAGTTGATCCACGACGTCCTTGTAGGTTCATTGAATTTTGGGGTTGGCCCTCTCCGATATTGATCGGAGAGGAGGATAGACGCTGGGATCACTGCTCGGACCGAATCCGAACTTCAACATCCGCAAGTTGGAGGTTTGACTGATTGATTGTGATCATACAGTACTGACGTCGGTCGGCCGCTCTGTATGATTTTTTCTTTCACATACACTCCGATGCGAGAACCAACATATAATTGAAACGCTGGCAGACTAGCGATTAATTCACCGTGTGGGTCGTGATTTAGTAACCTGGTTATCCTTGCATGGACCTTTCACTTTTGACACTAGTGACAACCGTCAGCCCAACGGAACGGCGTCCACTTCCGGACACCGGTGACGGAAGGAATCATTGGCGCGTCGTCGCGGGAGCGCGGACGCGTCACCGACACCATGAAAATCGCCGAGTTATGAGACAGCTGCCCGTCAAATTTATTAAATCCCAGATTGTATGTCACTGACGATCACTAGGTCAGCACGGTCCGGAATGGAGATTGCGTAGCGCGGTGTAGCATGTTGTCTTGTGCACAACTTTCTCATAGTAGTGCTGTGGATCAGGATTTGGGCAACAACATGAGGGAGCGGGAAATTGACTACGTCCGGGGTCCATGCGCGACCCAGTGTTGCTTTCAACTGCAAATGGCCAAGTGAAACTGTTAAGGTTGAACCAATGTCCAGGATGCTGCAATTACTAATTAGCCTCGAATTTCTTTTCCACTTCTTCAACACCAAGTTTGCGCTGTGAAAGCGGCAAAATCAAAAGACTTGGCATATGTACATGTTTCAGACTTGATTAAGAACGCTGGGGATGAGAATCAAAAGACGTGATATTCGCGACATTTACATAACACGAAACATCGTCGGACAAGGAAATAAAAGTCCATGAGCGCAGTTACACAAAAACGACCGCCCGGCTATCCATCTCCTTCATCCATCATCAGGCGGTGATGGGAATACAGTTGATGGCGATGAGGCCATCTTGAAATGAGGATGGTTAGTTCAATTGTAGGATGGCGCGCAATTCAGGACGTACTCCACTGTGTCTCGGGAGCATCGCAAGTGACGGTGGTGCCTCCGCTATAAAATTGAGTGAGCATGACTCTGGCATACAAACAGAGGGAAGGACATACCAGTTGTTTCCGACGACGGTGATGGCTGAGCAGCTCAATCCAACGGGAACGTCGAGGCCGGTCAAATCGAGACCGAGGAGGGCGGCGACGGTGGAGGCGGCCGTGCTGCTCGAGGATTGGACGCTGCTGCAGCACTGGTCCGAGGTCGGCGGGGTCACCGGGGGAGTCGTGTTGGGAATGGCGGCAGCAAGGGTCTATCACGGAGATACCAATGATTAGCATGTGGGAGAGAATTTGGAGGGGAGGGGTGCCTACAATCAACACGGAAGCGAGAACGAAAGAAATCTTGGAGAACATGTTTGTTTGTTTGGGAGATGAACTATGTGGAATTCGAGTGAAGAATGGGAGGCAGATGCACCGCGTTTTATACGTTTTCCTGCAAACATTCCCGCGCGTGCACAGCAGATCGAGGACTTGTTACGGGGCCGCGATGAGGACATAGGCTGTGGAGTAGTGGGGCTGTTCGATATAGAGACTGGGCATAGGAACTAGAGGAGCTGCACGCCCTATGGGAAAGTGACTTGTGGAGTGATTGAGACATTCGACGTGATGCATGCTGTCGAATGGACTTGGCGTTCCAAGAAGCCATATCTGGTTCTCACATGTCAAGAATACCAAGAGGATGGGATGGAGTTAGCTCGCGGGAACGGATTTTTCCTTCGTGAAACGGTGTAGTCGGCGGAGAACGAGAAACCCACAGCGAATTCTCTCCGAGATCAGACCAAATACACCGACAAAAAAATCGGGACGTTGAACGTTGCAGCGGAGGGAGATCGCGGCTGAGAATATCTGCACGAGTGCTTGGTTCCGCGTCATCAAGGATGCAAGGGAGCTGTAGAAGCTATCCGCGGAGATCAGAAGCACACTTCAATAAGACGCGGCGAAAGAGCGCACTAAAGTGGTGTTCTGGTACCTGTCTACGTCATCGACGGAAAGAAGTGCGTCGTGCAACAGGCTTGAGCCTCGAACCACTTCCCTGCGAAGGGCTGTGATTTGAGTAGGTGGAAAGTACGAGAGATCAAACTCATCAGAAGTGGTCATTCAAATGGTGACGCTGTGAGAGAGGTGTGATTCGAGTCGACGCCGGGGAAGAACGAGGCCCGGGGCAGAAAATGTGGGGTGGCTTTCGCCACGGGACGAAGCGTGCCCAATTAGTTATATGCGGTGGCGAAAACTTGAACACGAACTCCCGTAGGGCGCCTGTTAACATGCACGCCGAATCGTATGCCACAGGTCAATAAGACCGAATCTGACTCTTGATAGTACCACCTCCCTTGCAACCCCATCGTCGCCGCCGTTTTCTCGAAGACAGATTGACACATTCGCTTAGTTGAACCTCACAGAACTGGGCAGCCCTGTCTACGAGGCCAAATCAAAGAGCACACTAAATAATGTAATTGAAGGATGGACCTGACTCCCAGAGCGAGATAAGGAGCCTATCTTTCCCATCGTGATCAATACTGGCTCCTGTTTTGACCTGAGACCGAGGGGAAAGAGTAGCCTTTGATACTATGTCAGTGTCTCCCAGTGCGATGATCTTACTTCCGCATGGATGGCGATGCGCTAGGGACCCATTGGAGAGTCCAGTGTAACATCGACCTCCGGCGGAATGTTGGTGCCGATGGGTAGAGTTGAGAAAATCCGCGCAGAGCAGCAAGGGAAATAGGCCCCCAAAAAGCGCCCGAGCCACAAGAACGCCATGAGAGCCACCACGAGATCGAGGGGGGCGCGAAAACATCTGATTTCAATGTGAGGCTGAGCGTACAGGGATTTCCAGTGTGTATTACGTCCGTGGCGCGAGACTTTGAGTTTCGAGTCTCCGTTTTACTCTGCGGTTCTCTTTCCTGGATACGTGGCTCACTGAGATCCCGAAACCTTGTCGTGAATCGGACCAGATAAAAGAACCAGGAAAGACATAGTCGACGATAGGGACGACTTGCGACGGAGATGGTGGAAGAAGTGAAACGTATGCACATCACAGGACCCATCAATTGATTAAAGTGACTTGGGGTGTAGGGCCGCTGCGTCGCACGGCAAAAACTCGAACTTCTTTGTAAATCCTGGCTCTTCGCCGTCATCGCGGACCAATAGTTTCCGTGTTTGAACTCCCTTCGTTGGTTCAGAGGAGTAACAATTGAGACCGATAGGTCTACCACTCTGGAAAAGTGTGTCATCTCTATGCAAGGGCCATGCCAATTTGATGGGCAGGATGTAGCGAGGTGAATTTGCCTCAGGGGCTACGGCACTGCCTTCTTATGTAAACATCATTCTTCGTTCGTGTTGGTGTCTTGCGAAAAATTGGGGTCAAGCGAAAAAAAAATTTAAAAATTACTTCGGGTGTCTTCCCTCAAGGCCTCAATGCCAATGTTCCGAAAAGGCAATTCACGGTTCAAAAAATTCGCCATTTCAAGAAAAAAGGACTTTTCTGCATCGTTATACTTTTCCATATGATGTCCCAAAGTGGTCAAACAAGTAGGCGAAAGTCGCACACTGGTTATCAGATCAATGCAACTTGTTTGGAATACCAGGATTACACGTGACACACTGATAGGAGGTCACACTAGTACTCAGTTGCCTTCCAATTCTTTGTTGTTACGTTCAAATCGACAATACCTGGAGCTTCTAGAGCTGTCCAATAGTGCCGGTCCTTACTCGCTCTGGAAAAAGCCTTGTTTGGGGCCTCCCAAAAATGTATCTGAAACTTTCAGAGGCCAAGCCCCTTTTCCAGAAAAAGACGAAAAGACACTGATGAGACCAAAAAAGCTATCATTTAAGCTACCACAAGAGCTCTCCAAGTGGACGTTATACGCGCGCATAATCATGTATATATATAATGACGAGGATATTGCCAAGGGTCCTACAGTAAGCGGTAAACCCAACGACGGCATGGATTCGGGGCAAACGACGGGGTCTAGAGCAACGGGGCCATTAGCATAGCTTCGTATGTATTCGAGAGAACTCACCGATAAATCCTCCGGTTGACCCGGGCGTAGGGCAAACGTCATGAACCCCTTTCACATTTAGTGATACACCATGTACGCACCGAGCCCATGCGGTGCTATAGAAGCCGCTGGCGGGAACGAGCCGAGTGGCCATACAATTGGCAGGAGACGAAGGCCATTTGTCGATGGCTCCTGCACTCCATCAGTCCCGTTGTCGGTATAGAAAAGGGGCAAGTAGACACAAGGGGAGTCCACAAACGTCGCGCTCGGTGCACCGCACCCAGGCGCCATGATGGGTATCAAGGCAGCGGCCCGGTGGCAACGGATATACGGTTTGAGGTCGAGAAGGGGAAAGGGGAAGCGGGAGAGTCGGTGTCCGCGCCTGTTTACACTGGATAAAGAATGAGGGGCGTTGTCAGTAAGGGGAGGAAGACGCTCACAAATACACTGTGACGCCCTGCCGAGGGTCTGCGCACGTCCATATGTCCAGCCCGGCTCGACTTTTCGAAGAATAACAAGACTCGTGGGCCAGGGAGCGGCACAGCTCAGGAAGGGTGATGTGCAGCTTGGAGAGGACTAGGTAGGGAAAGCTTCAAGGACAGTTCCGACGGCCAACATAGCGAGAGAGGAGACGAGACTAAGTACAAGAGCAGGTTTCCAAAGCTTGAATTAATCCAGTTATCTTGCGCACACCACAGAACCAGCCAGGTCTTGTCGTGGGAAGGGAGTTACAAGTGAGGGGCCAGCACGGGTAGAATCAAGAATCAAGCTGAGGCGAGGAGTCGAGGAGAGGGAAGGAGAGGGGAGGAAACAAGCTGTGTGCTGCGGTTGATCAACCAAAATCACGCCATCGATGGCGTGATCGATCGGAGTTTGAATGGACTTGATTGAAGTTGAACCGTTTGCCGTTTGCGCGATGCGTACTTGGTCCGCCTCTGTCGCATACATCGAGAAACCACCAGAGGGGCGTTGAATCTCAATATCCTCGTTCAAATAGCACAATACTCCAGTTTTGGTGTTACCCGACCTCCTCCGAGTTTTAGGGTCAGCTTTGATAAGAAGTATCGGTACAAAGGTTGACCTAAGAAGCTGAGAATAAATCGAGTGAGCTATACATTTTCTGAGCAGTAATCACCCGTTTCTAACATAAAGGTCTCGGAAGACTAATAAGTTCAATAAGTTGCCCAAGCTGCTAAAAGCTGTGCCAAAAGTGAATCAAGTGTTGAAAAGAGGTCGGCCGGAAAAAGTGACGAAAAGTGACGAAAAGTGTAGGAAAAGAACTTGTCAATTTGCTGATGTGTTGTCAGATGGTCTGTGAGGTGCATCGCAACGCAATTGCCATTTTATGGGCATTGGGAAGCCCAGAAACATGCACCCCTGGCCCGCCGAGGGCTTAATTTTTGGTGGATATGGTCACATGGAAGGATAAGAAGCCAATACATCTCCGGATGTCACCCGCTACTATCATGGCTCGCTGGAGGACACAGCGTTACAAACGGACGTGTACACACCCCTATCGCAAACCAAACAAAATTCGGTCACCGTGCAATCAGTCCTGCAAAGCCAAAAAAAATTGGTCATGAGAAGTTTCTTGTAATTATATTCTCTACAAAATTCTACTCAGAATTATGAAAGGAGGAGGCCGATTTGCAACCCCTGCCGAAATTTCTTCAAGTTTTTTAAAAAATATCTCGGCATCTCCCGATTGTTCTAAAATGTGTGATTATATTCCAGAATTTTTACTTGCTTTGTACACCAGGATAATCCCTGGAAACACGGTGTTTGTTATTCAGACCGTGCCGTGTAATGCTACCTACCTACCTACCTACTAGTCCCTATTTAGTCGTCCTGTTTGTCATCAACTCCAAGGTGTCACGTATAACGAGTGGTTTTCTCCCTGCCTTCTCGCACCTGCGAACTCAGCGGGAGCGGCAAAAAATGTACTGTACCGTTTTGACCGACCGTAGGTCCAGTGACAGGTGACAATTCATTTTTTTTTGATGCGTGCAGAAATCACCTTAGATCGACACCAAATTTTTCGGTCTTCTCGGGTCGAAAATTGATGAACCTATGGTCGAAATGGTGCAGTACTTTGAACACTCCATAGATTACAGGGACATTCCTTGCTTTGACTCTTATTGCTGAACCTTTAGGTTTGGCTACCCAGGGGAACTTGGAGTTAGGCCAACTTTGCTACATGTACAAACAAAGATTTAGTCATGCAAAAATAAATTTGAATGAAAATAGGACAAGATGTAGAATCAAAGCGGTAGGTCATGTTTTTCAACTTCTTACTGACCTGAATCCTCCGGTGAAAGCCCATTTCTTCCCATGGAACCAAAGACATTCTCCAAGTTCAATTTTCTGTTATTAGTCATTTCTGCTTCATGATCGGGCCAGTAACCGTTGACGTGAGAGAGTTCCTGATCCGGCTTGTCAGGGCCGGAGACACCGCGGTGGCACGACCACGTGCCGCAAAGGGGTATGCTCAAGGATGTGTTTCTGAGGTGCGTCAAGCCCCATCGTCAGACTCTGATGGTGGTATATCACTCTTTTACATAAACCTTCTGTAATCGGGATAATGTGCTTGATTGGAGCACCTGCAATTCTTTTTATTTCATGGCAAACCTGGTACATAGCAATGTTTGAGACATGTTTTGTCCATCCCACATGTCTCCGATGCCCAATTTGTGTTCTTGATAGACCTCCAAGCAGAATCAAGGGTAGCAAGCTGGAATGAGGAGTTGTACAATCCTCTGGAAATTTCCCCTGCATGAGCATCAGGGTGTTTGATTATTTCACGCACAACTTTGAAAATTTTCATGCACAAGATTTTGAAAAACCCCTGGTTCCTTCCAGGGATTTCCATGGGCCTTTACATATGGCCTGATCAGACTTTCCAGAGGAGTGCACAACTAATGATTGATCAGACCTGTTCTGATGAACCTTGGCTTTTAAGTGAAGAACACTTCATTCAATTTCTACTTATGCAATGTCATGTATGTATCATGGAGAAAATGATTCCTACCATAACATGACTGCCAGACTCCAGTGAAAAGCAACAGGGCATGAGCACTCTGCGACACAAGCTTTTGATCCATCTTTGTTCAGAAGCTTCTCTCATTCTCAAACCCGACGCAGACTCTGCAGGACTGCACATTGGTCAAGAATGACTTTAGCTAATAGTAGTCTAAAATCACAAAATCTGAAATCTCGATTTGTCCTGAGTGGGCAAGGTGGTTTCTCTCAACAGGTGTGATTTGTTGCAATTACTGTACATAAAAAGCTCTTGCTCTCCACAAATTTTATTCTACAATGAACAAGAATATAGGAGGAATAGTTATGCTCAGGGCCTGGCCTGAGGTGGCTTGGGCTTCAGGTTTCCCAAACCTGATCCCTAGGCCGACATGCGGGGCTTGGGGTATTTTAAAAAAAGATAGAGTCCTGGTTCAATTCTGAGGTATGGGAGAATCTCATAAACATTATGCAACCCATAGGTATGTTCCAAAACTCTACCTTGTCTATATTGAATAGGTTGAATCATAATTTTTGCTGAGCCTCCCCAAGCCATAGTGGGGGCCTGGCCTGAAGCCCAGTAGGCCGAACATCACGAGGGAGGAAACTAGATTGGCGGCCACATCTCGTCTACGTATCACATCCTAAAGGTTCAGCACCCGCCTCAAAGAGGCCTAATCCCACGTCATTATAATTTTCGTTTGTTATCAAATCTATAATATCATATAATGGCAAAGCTATAGAAGTTTCTGATGTTCCATTTTCCCGCTCTCGCTAACACCGAGCGCCCAATAAGCGCCCAGCCCCGGGCATCTGGGACATGCGACAATGCATAAAATTTATTGTAGCAAGCCTTGGATCAAAAAACTTCGGGTACTGAAACTTTGGCGGGGAACTCTGCGATTCACGCGGGCTTTAGGCCAATGAATAAGCTCCTCATTATGAGACCCCGATCAGATTATTGAGCTATTCGCTGAAAGCCATGTTTGGCCTGTTTGATACAATCATAATGTTAGGCTTATTTGCACGACCCGGCATCTTGCGGCAGAAGGTGATTTTCGTTTGACACAACGACCTGCTAGCAGAGTCGCTCACAGCATCTTCTGGACTTTCTGTTGCTATCCAAGCCGTTACCTCATTTCTTGGTGCCTCGGTCCACACTCTTGCTCACCACCCAATATTTCTCCTATCATCATTATTCCACTCTCAGCAGGCTGCAGCATTCCAGGGACTCATCTTCTTGGATCTGGGCAGTTTTTCTTCCAGACTTTCGCTCCTGTTAATCCTGTTGCTTTCACCTCGTTTTGCACCTTCTTACCCCCCTGCCATCCCGATGGGCCGACTTGGCTGCGACTCCGCTGCTCCTGTCCAGACTCCAGGTAACGCTGAGACTGTGGGACGAAGATGATTGTAGTGTACAACTAGATGTGTTGTGCATAGGTACAGCACCTGATTTTTCCTTGTAGAGCCCTCTGCAGTAATATTATCTCCTCCTCCTCTTATTCTACACCATCAATGAGAACAATCCTTACGTACGACGTACTTTGAAGCGCCCTATATTATAGTCTATACAATTGACACGCATGCCGTGCCACTTGCACGGACAGCCCAGACACAATGATTCCCGTACGGGCCATTATTGATGTTCACATCTTCTCTGAGCAGTCAATCTCGTTGATGATCGGAGCCGGGCGCACATTCTCGTTCAAATTGCGCTTCCTGCCCAGCTTTTGCCTGCAGACATTGATCAGCCGCCCGTTTCCTTGCAATGAATCAACACATACATATCAAGGAAGCACAGTGGTACGAGGGGCGAATACTACACATTCTGCACCAACTCGGTCAACATATTCAACTTTCCTTATACTCGAGCCAATTGTTATTTTCAGTATTGTTGACAGTTTATCAAAAGCACGCTCAAATGACTCAAGTCAAATCACCGGTGGCTCATAGACACGGAGTTCGCCGAGAATGATTAAATGTCTCAGCGAAAATTTTGAATGCATCCTTGATGCATCCTGCAAAAAGTACATTGTATAGAGAATGTTAGTGGATGGTTTTTTAGTCCTTGAAATTTTGAGATTTCGGACGACTTCGGATTCATTTTAGCAAAAGATCTCACTTTTATACAAACTGATCTTGTGTGCAATACAAAATAGGGGCTAACATCAGACTTTTGACATTTCCATTGTGGCGTTGTCAGGCGTTGTACAACGCGTGACAACGCGGCAACGCCCCGCGAAAACGGCACAACGCGGCCAAAAACGCCGCAACGTCACAACTCCATAGTTTGGGCTCACAACGCGCAACGCCGGTGATCCGTATAATGTTTGCCGACGCTCCGCTGTTTGGTATAATCGACAGGTTCCTACCCAGCCGTGTTCCGAGGTTCATCAATCTCTGTAGCGTAGTTTTTATTCTAAATCTCAGAAAACGGGGTTGCGGCAATTTCGGACCGTATGTGATGTGACGAATGATGTGACCTAAGTTGAACCTGCTGTGGAGAGGTTCCTCCCCCAAGTTGCGTAAGAGAGTTTGACAAATCACATCTGGTCCGAAAATTTCCGACCCCCATTCTCAGAATTCAATTGCTAACATACTACTAGGACTGAGGAAACTCGAAACCGCGGCTGGGTAGGAACCTGTATAATCGAAATCTTCTTTCACCCATGGGAGTCCCCCACCCCTGCAACCCATCCCACTTACCCATGCCAAATTTCAAGCTTTATGTTGAGCTCACCATTGTCGACAAAATTCATCAACAACACCGACAACGCGTGAAAACCCCACAACGCGGCAATCAAAATGTCAATTTGCTGATGAAATCACTCCTCCCACTTTTCGTAGTACCATTACTCTCATGGGTTCCAGATGCATTTCGAGATCAGTCCTTCATGTATTATACACTGCTCTTTTTAGGTATTTCCGTGGAAGGCTTACTGGAATGCGTTAAAAGTGTACAAGAGCTGCTCAAAGCACACAGGACTATTCACGGTGAAACCGCCCCATACAAACATTCATTTCAGCCCAAAAGCCTAAAGAGTACCATTGCACACTTCTGGTATTTATTTCTATCCAAATTCCCTCCGGTTGCGCTGATGAAGCCTTCCCAAATCAACCCGGCCTGTAGATCACGTGGTTTCTTGATCGGAAAGAAAACTGCTGTAGTTGCCTCAACCACACAATTTTAAAAAATATAAGCACATCCCAAGTCTTGAAATTAACCAGGTTGCGCAAAAGCCATTGGAGCCACTCAATGGCATTCGGGCCGTGCGCAAAAATAGCAGGCGAATGGCTCTACAAAGCCATTCACGTCATATTTTGACGGTGGAGCCATCCAGTTGCGCACGGCCAAAATGCCATCAAATGGCTCCAATGGCTTTTGCGCAAACTCTCTATTTACATCGATACAACACTGTGTCTTCGCATTTCCCATACAAAATACTTTTACATGGACAAAGCGGAAATTTTGGCCCAGACATTTCATCAGTCTCGGCAATCTCCGTGTCTATTGGTCACCGGATATTAAATACTATTCCCTCTGGTTAAGACTCAGGATAATAGATTGCTCAGCTAGGTCCCCTTTCGGAACGTGCCGAGTTGTAGCACTAATTAAGTACATCCGGCCTCCAGAAATGTACTACTGCTACACCACAGCCCACACACCCTCAACGAGCTTGCCGTTTTTAAGGCTGTCGGTCTCGGGCACATGAACTGTAGTGAATAAATAAATGTTCACTGAACTCCATGTATACGCGCTAAAAGCCTTCAGGCCAGACCAGGGGCACTTCTTGGTGCATTTGATCAAACAACTGACTTTGATCTTTTGCCCCTCTGGGACTGGTTGGAAACGGAGTTGGGACAGAGGTGATGAAGCTTCGGAAAGCTGCAGGGAGCATGCTTTGGATGCGGAAGCCGATAAATTACCATTCTAGGCCCCTGTTTATAAACCCGTTTATAAATGCCCTGTTTACAAACAAGTATTTAAAACAAGTTTTTAATTCCCCAGGAATTACTTACAGGGCCCTATTCGAATCTAGGCTTTCCTTTGCCAGTCTCATTTCCCAGTGCTCCTCCCCGATGTCCGATCTGCTCATAAATGCTACAGCTGCCCGGAATACATGCACCACCCAAGAAACTGGAGATTCCTTTGACTCTTGAATTCACACAGGGTTGAAGCCACTGTACATGCAGTCAGTATGCATACTGATTCCCGAGGAAATCCATACGCCCATTTTCACCGGAGTCTCTCTGGCAACTCTCTGGACCAAATCGTAGGATTGTGCCTCCCCTCCAATAAAAATGCATGCAGAGAACCTGGGGTTGGGCCATACCGTCCCATATGAGTACATGGTATCTTTATTAATTCATTGATCTCTTGAACGTTGTCCGCGCAGAATTCGCTGCCCTATACGTAAACCCCGGTGATGGGCCATTCCGCCTCACGGTTCGTAAATGTGCTCATGTGTGCACTGCATACACAGGACAGTAGTCGAAAGCATAAGGACTCGAGGAAAAGAACCAATAGGAAACGGGAAGTCCGGCGATCATGTCTGGGGTGCCTTACGGGAGAATGCGGAGCTCATGTAATGGTCCGGTGGCAGAGTTCGGCACGTTGATTCATTGCTGGGCATATTAAATGGTCAGCCGCCCTTGCGCAGTAATATATGCGGCGCTGGAAGTTAGTATAATATTTCAGTAATCACTTATTCTTGCATGCCGCATGAACCGAGAAAAATTGTGACGGAAGATAGGGGTTCGGTGATTTCCGGTCGAACGGGTTATCTTATCCCGAACGCTACATTCAATGTCCAACAGCGGTTACCAGGGGGCCCCCATTGGATGACGGTGGCCACCAGTGAACTTTCCAGTTACAGGTATATTACTCCCCCTGCCAAAGGCTTTGAGCAAGGGTGCACTGTCCTGCACTCCGGGGCAACACTCCCGATGGTGAGTAAATAGGAGGGTTGTTCCATTGCTTCCACAGCACCTTGTCAAACCACAGAGTAGGTGCAACGGCAAAGATTGCATCAACTCGGCACTGATCAACCAAGCCCAGGCTCAAGCCCAA
This sequence comes from Mycena galericulata, assembly GCA_029289565.1. NCBI lineage: Eukaryota > Fungi > Basidiomycota > Agaricomycetes > Agaricales > Mycenaceae > Mycena > Mycena galericulata. Next base: position 1,022,358 of record JARKIA010000029.1, on the reverse strand, counting down.
GCCCAACCCGACCCGGGCCCAAGTCGGGCCTGAGATGTTTCCCGACCCAGTCCCAGTCCCACCCGACCCAAGCCCCGGCTTTCAAACCCGATCCGACGACCTGAACAAGACTAGCCAAATACGAGGCAGACGGAGCCGTAGACTTTTTTGGAGCATATACTATTTGGTGGAAAGAAAAGAGGAACATCACGGAACGATGGCATGCCAATGCTCAGGCGGAGTTCTATAGGATATGCGAAGACGATGCTGCGCATCATAACACAGCACACAACGTCGGGGAGTCGGCATAACACACTGAATGCGGCCAAGGAGTCTGCGAAGGAATTAATCTGCAGAAGGGAATGAGACTTGTGGATGAATTCCTGTACAGGAGAGGGAATAAACACAAAGGCCAGGAAGACGGGCCGAGTGAGATTCGGAGGGAGGACGGCGACGGAAGTTGCGATGGATGGAGACCGAAGAGGGTGAGAGAACGGATATGCAGAAAATTGAGAGAGGGTTGCGTAGAACTTGAATAGAGGATCAACAAGACCGCAATAGGAAAGTGGCCCATGCAAATATTCCGGATCCGCCGGTAACAACGGAGGGAAAGCGGCATGTAAAGGAGGCTCACTGAGGATCTACAACGGCGTCAACGTTTGCGGGATTCGGATGTAGAGTAGTATACTTCGAGTTTCCCGATCCGGAGGAGGCGACGCAGGCAACGGGTCCGGCGCAGCATGGCTGGTACCCAGAGATTAGTATACGGTCAAACATGCCGGGTCTTTCGCTTGTAGTGAGAGAAGAGCGGGGGATATCTGCGAGAGACCTGAGTTTACTGATCAACTCATATCGTGCAGATATACACTTCGACTCGAGAATAGGGGTTGGACTAGGGTTCGACCGTTTAAACAGCTTCTCCACTTTTCATGCTTGGACGGTTCGAGATTCGAATATTCGATAACCGTTCCTTGTCATTGTGTGAGTAAGTTAGTGTTTTCGGCCCGGGGCTGCCGCCGCCGACGGGATTTAAATTCGTGAAGCACTACACATATGGTTCTTCACAAGTACTAGGGTGGCTCAACGAAGATCCTACATCTATGAGACATTAATATCTGGCTGCACTGTTGTCCTAAGTATGCAGTCGCTCAAAAGAAAATTGCAGTCTCCTGGACTATGACTCAACCCCGAATCAACGGGATATTCTCTGCATGTACCTAACCTGGTTTCGGTAGATTCATGAATGGAACATAGAAGAAGAAAAATAACACACTCGCCTAAAATATGGCCCAGTCCCGAGTCAAACGGGAAAATCTGCAGTCGGTGCATATAACTAAAAAATACACCGCCATGGAAAGCAGATGAGCGCTGCGCGCAACCGAGCCATTCTCGTAACCTGTAGTTCTAGATCACGAATGAGTCGGCATGGTGGGACGGACGACGGAGAGATCGAATACGTATGTGCTGGCCTTTGACGCCAGCCTCAGACGGTCGAACCCCGAGATTGAAGAAGTAGCTCTGGGTAAAATCCAGCGGAGAAAAACTGCGCCGCAAGTCGCCAGCCACAGTCTTTAGGGCTGCCACCCGTGCCCATCACGGGCACGGCCGTGGAATGCACAGGCAATCCACGGCACGGCCCGTGCTGTACACGGCCGTTAAGCCCTCCGACGGGACGGCACGGTTCACGGCACGGCCGTAACCGGTACACGACTATTGTTCACATATTTTCATGAGCTGTTCTTGATGTAGATACTACTTGAAAACCTCTATAAAAAGTCCAACGCGGATTGTCATATTTCACAACCTGATATTTGAATATAATGAAGCTTTCACCAAGATGCCGAGACTCACAAGACAGAAGAACCATGCCAAATGACCTAGTAAGAATATGAGAGCTTCCTCAATTCCTCACTATGCTTGGAAACAAGAGATCAGGTCAGTAAATCAGTCACCGCTACAAAAAGGATGTGGTTCAAACTGAGATCAAATTCCGACATCACAGCCGGCAATTGCCGGCGCGAACCGCGACTTGCTGTGCTTAGGGTAGCAAGTAGTCAAACATGAAAAGGCGTGCGTGGTGAACAAGCTACCAAATATTTGAACTACGCGGCAGGCCTTATTGCCGCCCACAATACCAACCCGTTACACGGCCGTGACGGCCGTGTTTCAACGGGCCGTGTGGTTGGAACCCGTGCCGTAGCCGTGCCGTGGGCAAGTTGGCAAAATGGCTGACGGAACGGGCACGGCACCCGTGGCACGGGTGCCGTCGAACCGTGGTCACGGCCGCGGGCGGCAGCCCTAACAGTCTTCAGTGAAGTGGGATATGCAGTCACAAAGGGTGGTGGATGGTTCCCGTAATTCGTCCCTCATAAAACCCACCCGGACCGGATGAACCTATTTTGCTCGAGACAGCGAGCCTCTAAAGGCAACTGGTCTCGTTGTCTGTCAGCAACCACCTCAATAAAATAAACCATACATAAAAGACCCCGGCTTCGACGTGTGCAAGAGAGGTGTCCGAAAAACGGCTTGCCGTTGTCACATAATGCGCAAGGTTGGCGCAAGGGATCCTTTGAGAGACCGAATTAATTGCGAGCTCTGATCTTTCGCCTCCATGTGAGCTCCCAAATCGGGTTTCTTATTTCGAACAACCCTCCTGTGTTAGACAAGACCGCCCGAAAGCCACCCATGCTGGAATTGGTACTTTTTCCACTTGCGCGGCAGGTTTGATGGGTTGATCCGATGCCGCTCTCCCGCCATCAAAATCCCGAATTCGGAACTCACGTGGAGGCGGGATTGAAACAACTGTCCGAGCTCCGCACCGAGCCAAGAGTCTGCATGTGTTCTGCACGCTTCGAGGTCATGTTGATAAATATGTGAGGCAGGGATGTGCCAGAACTGTGACATAGGGACTCTGTGTGTTGAACAAGATCCTTGGTAGATGAAGTAGAGAAGAAAAATTAACTCTCGTCACGGCAGGCAGATGCACGCCACGCGCTACTGAGCATTGTTTTTTTAACTGTGAAGCGGATCTACAGCATGGGCCTGCTTTGAATTTAACATTGAATCATTGAATCCCTGAACTGACGAGAAGGGTTATAAAACTCGCGACATCGGCTCTGCTCCCCGAGTCGGAACCTCGCACAGTCAGACTCGTCGCCGCACTTCGTGCGAGTCGAGATGGGAGGCAAGGCTTGGTGGAGAAACTGTCTTGTTTGTAAGAAATCTTTATGCACTTTCGAGAGATGCAGGGACGGACTCGGAGGGGGGCGACTCGGAGCGGAAGAAAGACGGAAGTCCGAAATGCCGACGGCCCGATCAGTGCGTGGTCAGTGCGTTGATGGCAAACACAAATAGGACCCACTCTCTCGTTTCTTTCTGCACCACCTCTTGCTTGCCCAGTTTGGTTCAGAGCATCTTCTGGGCTATCTGTTGCAGTCCTTTAGGCCCTGTTCGGGATCCCCAGGTAGGCCTCCAGGAGTACCTGTTAGGTAGCTAGTCACAAACCATCACATCAACGGACCCCGGTGCGACAGTCCGATCATTCAAGCCGAAAAGCTCTGACCCATGTCAGTGGACGTCGACCCGACGATGACCTCGACGTCCAGCGCGTCGGGGAGCGCATATCTCAGTCATTAGGCATGTTTTCAAGGTGAGACTCCTTTCATATGAGCAGTATATTCAATGTTAGTGTATGTATCTATTAGTTTCATATCTTCCCTGCTTGAAGAATAGGTGCGGGGACACATCAGGGTGGCGGGCAATGTGGCAGGATAAGCGGACAGCGCATGGACGACACCGACATGTAGCAATTTGATAGAGCCGCTCTAGACCAGTCTAGACCGAGTGACAACGAGAGTGACATTGGTAGATGTGATCCGTCCATATTTGGGGGTACAAGTACATCCTGGAGGCCTACCTGGGGATCCCGAACAGTGTCAGGGGAACCCCCGGTCCGCGCCGATCCGGTACCGGAACCTCCGGTTCCGGCACCCTCCGAAACCCTTCCCGTGCTCCTTTCCACCCCTCTCTCGACCGTCGCCTTGACCCCACCTGGCACTTGGCCTGTGACAAGGCCCGCGACCTCTGCCGGAACCTCCGGTCCCGTACCTCCGGGCCCTCCGGAACCCCCGGATCACCGTAGGCACGTGCTCCTAGCTAGTTGGTAGTTATACCCACGGCCCGGCGTGGGAATCCTCAGAGTTTCTTCTCTTCGGATCCCCCTCGCCAGGTTCGTGCCTCGTGTACTTTAGCTCTATTTATATATAACTTCGGATCCCCCTCGCCAGGCTCTTGAGTACGCTCGGGCCTTGAGGTTGCCCTTACAGCAGAAGAAACTCTCTAAGGGATTAACTGGCCAAGATTGCAAAGTTTGGCTTAGCCGCTTCGGACCGCACCGACAGTGCCCCGGGCTCCCCAACTTCGAATCTTGTCCCCTCCTCCCGGGCTTCTGCTCCCCATCCCGCTATGGCCGACCTTGCTGAAGAACGCCTGACCGAGATCGAGAGCACGCTTGCACGTCTCCTCTATATCCTCGAAAATCAAGATCCACCACGCGCCGCACCTGCTCCAACCCCTGCCGCTCCGGCTCCGGTTCCGGGTCCAGGAGTTTTCGGAGATGTCCACCAAAACCCCCAAAAATCGGTCCTTCGACCGAACCCCCCGTTCGTCTTTGACGGCGACCGCTCCCAGGGCCGAGCGTTCCTCCACGCCGTCCGGATGTACGCCCAGCTCGTTCCGGAGGCGTTCCTCGAGTCCGGAGAGCCTTCGGAGCCGAAGCTCGTCCGCTTCGCCATGTCATACATGGCGAAGGACTCCGCCCAACGCTGGGCCGAACGCCACGGTTCGAAACCGACCTTCCCGTTCCCGACCTGGGACTCGTTTGTCTCCGAGTTCCGGCTCCGGTTCGTGGAAGAAAACGAGCAAGATCACGCCCTGATCAAACTCGAGTCCCGGGCCTATCACATGGGCTCTCGGGACGTCTTCCGGTACACTGACGAGTTCGAGGACCTCGTTGACCTCGCCGGGTTCGTTGACCCGATCGTCAAGGTCACCAAGTACCGGACCGGACTCGATCCGGCGATCAATTCTGCGATCACCGGGTCGAGCGACCCTCCTCCCCTCACGGACTACCCGGCGTGGCGCCAGCGAGCCTACCGAGCTTACGAGTCCCGGCTCCGCCTACGCAACACCGGTGGAACCGGAGCTTCCGGGCGTGCTCCGGCGCCCCCGGGGCGCTCGACCTTCCCGATCCAACGCCCTGCGATGGCTGTCGCACCTCCGGCCCGTGCCCTCGCTCCTACTCTCCCCCCTCCGGTCCCCATGGACGTAGACCGCACCCGTACGCGTAACACACCCCGTCGCGGCTGCTTCCGTTGCGGCGGCGACCACTTCGCCCGTGACTGCACAGCTCCGGTCGACGTCCGGTCTACTGACATCCTTGACGAGGTGGTCCGGCAACTCGAGGGTGACCTCCTCGAAGAGCTCCTCGCACGGATGGCCTCGACCGAGGCCGTTGCAGAGCACGCTGCCTCCGGCGAGCAGGAGGATTTTCCCACCAGCGACGAGTGAGCGGTGCGCCCTCGTTCGCTTCCCGTAATCGTTTTGCTGTCCTATGTAACGAGTCTGACAATACATCTCTTGCATCCGACGAAACGATAGACGCACCCCCTGAGCCGTGTAGCGCCGTTCCGGCTGTTCCAACTCCGGAACCTCCGGTTCGCCCCCGGACGCGAACCCCAAAGTGGGAACGCAAACTTCCGAAGCGATACACGATCGCCGCGGAGCCCACTGCTAACTCCCTCCACCTCCCCTTGGAGATCGAGTCCATCACCGACGGCTCTAAACTGTCGCTGAACGGCCTCGTAGACTGCGGAGCTACGTCGGAGTTCATCGACACGGAGTATGCCGCGCAGAGCAAGCTCCCCCTCCGTCGGCTGTCGCAACCCATCCCGGTCTACAACGTTGACGGCTCCCCAAACGAAGCCGGAAGCATCCGGGAGGTCGCCGAGGTCATCTTACGTTACCGAGGCCACACCGAACGGGTGGTTCTCGCAGTGACCCGACTAGGCAAACAGAAGCTCATCCTCGGGTACTCCTGGCTCCGGAAGCATAATCCGGAGATCGACTGGGAGACCCGGGAGGTTAAGATGAGTCGATGCCCCTCCGGGTGCGCCACCTGTACGGAGGAGTTGAAAACGGAGCGCCGTACGTCCCGGGCCGCTGCCCGTCTCCTCCGACGCCTCCGGGCCGGACCACCCCCGGAGATCTGCGCGGTCGATACCGGAGACCGCAGCGGCGAAGACGAGGATGACCTGTTCGAGGACGAGCTGCCGGAGCTCACCCCGGACGCCTGGGACGATTCGGATGAGGAAGACGAGGCCCTTGAGGAGGGTGACCGCGTCTTCTACACCACGTTTTCCCCACCGGAGGAGCTCCGAGCCACCAGCACCGTCTCCCAACGTCTCGCGGAGGCTTTCAGCCGGAACTCCGGTCCCCCTCCGGCCTCCCTTCCGGATTGGGCACGCGAGTTCGAGGACGTCTTCAACAAGGATGCCTTCGACTCCCTTCCGGAGCGCCGGAGCTGGGACCATGCCATCGAACTCGTCCCGGATTCCAAGCCGACCAACTGCAAGGTCTACCCGATCTCGCCTGCCGAGCAGCGAGAGCTCGACGCGTTTATCGAGGAGGGCCTTGCGACCGGCCGGATCCGGCCATCGAAATCTCCGATGGCGTCCCCGGTCTTCTTCGTTAAGAAGAAGGACGGGGGTCTCCGGTTCGTCCAGGATTACCGGGCACTTAACGCGATGACCGTGAAGAACCGATACCCGCTCCCCTTGATCAACGACCTCATCAATCGGTTGAAGGGAGCGAAGTTCTTCACGAAACTCGACGTCCGGTGGGGCTTTAACAATGTCCGGATCAAAAAGGGTGACGAGTGGAAGGCCGCATTCCGGACTAACCGGGGGCTCTTCGAACCCCTGGTGATGTACTTCGGCCTCACCAACTCCCCGGCGACCTTCCAAACCATGATGAACGACATCTTCCAGGACCTGATCTTGTCCGGAGACGTCATGGTGTACCTCGACGACATTCTCATCGCACACTCGGACCTCCGGAAGCACCGGGAGATCGTCCGGGAGGTCCTCCGGCGCCTCCGGGCGCACAAGCTGTACCTGCGCCTGGAGAAGTGCGAGTTCGAGAAATCGTCCATCGAGTACCTCGGCGTGATCATCTCCCACAATCACGTCGAGATGGACCCGATCAAGGTCGCCGGAGTCGCCGCCTGGCCCGCCCCGACGTGCAAGCGGGACGTCCAGCAGTTCCTTGGCTTCACGAACTTCTACCGGAGGTTCATCCGGAGCTTCTCGGATGAGGCCCGCCCCCTTTTCGACCTCACGAAGAAGGGCGTCGCGTGGACTTGGGGTCCGGAGGAGGCGGCCGCATTCCAAGCCATCAAGGACGCGGTGACTTCCGAACCGGTTCTCGGACTTCCGGACCCGGAGAAGAAGTGGCGGCTCGAAGCGGACAGCTCCGATCGGGCAACCGGAGCGGTCCTCTCCCAACCGGGGTCCGACGGGAAGTGGCACCCTGTAGCGTTCTACTCCAAGAGCTTGTCTCCGGTCCAGCGCAACTACGAGATCCACGACAAAGAGATGCTCGCAATCATCCGAGCTCTCGAGGAGTGGCGGCACTTCCTCGAGGGTTCACAGCATCCGGTGGAGATCTGGACGGACCACAAGAACTTGGAGTACTTCCGGAAGTCGCAGAACCTCAACCGGAGGCAGGCCCGGTGGTCCCTGTACCTGTCCCGGTTCGACTTCACGCTGCACCACGTCCCCGGACGCCAGATGGGACGCCCCGACGCCCTGTCCCGCCGTCCGGACCACGGGCCTACTCCGGACAATCAGGACGTCACCCTCCTGTCCCCGGAACTCTTCCATGTCCGTGCGACAGAAGGTGTGACTATGTCCGGCCCGGAAGTCCCGCTTCTCCGAGACATCCGGGAGGCCCTTGCCGGAGACCCGGACCTAGAGGACCCCGTTGCCCTGGCGGCGCGGGAACTCCTCAAGGTCCAGGGGGTCCGGTCATCCCGATCCGCGGAGTGGCATGTCGCCGGCGGTTTGCTCTACTTCCGGGGGAAGATCGTGGTCCCCCGGGACAAGGACCTCCGCCGTCGGATCCTGGAGCTGCACCACGACACCAAGGTCGCCGGGCACGCCGGCCGCTTCAAGACGTTGGAGCTTGTCTCCCGGAACTACTGGTGGCCCCAGTTGTCCCGTCACGTCGGCCGGTATGTTGCGACCTGTGACATGTGCTGCCGCACCAAGGCGCTCCGGAAGCTTCCGGTCGGTGAACTCCATCCGACCGAGGTTCCTCCGGAACGCTGGCACACCGTCTCAGTCGACTTCGTCGTAGAGCTCCCGGAGGCCCACGGGTATGATGCGGTCATGGTCGCTGTCGACGTCCTCGGTAAGCGTGCGCACTTCAATGAGTGCACCACCCGGATCGATGCCGTCGGAGCCGCCCGGTTATATTACCGGAACGTTTGGAAGTTGCACGGAACCCCAGAAAAATACATTTCGGACCGGGGTCCGCAGTTCGTCGCGGAGTTCACCGCTGAGCTGTGGCGCCTTATCGGGATCACTCCGGCGACTTCTACGGCCTACCATCCGCAAACCGATGGCCAGACCGAGCGCGTCAACCAGGAGATGGAACAGTTCATCCGGATCTTCACCAATTACAAACAGGATGACTGGGACTATCTCCTGCCGGCCGCGGAGTTCGCATACAACAACCACATCCACTCCTCCACGCAGCAGGTCCCCTTCATGACCGATACCGGTCGGCTCCCCCGGATGGGATTCGAGCCGAACGGGCTGCGTTCGAAAGTGGAGTCCGCGAACGAATTCCGCGACCGGATCGCCTCCGGAGTCTCCGAGGCTCGGGCTGCACTGGTCAAGGCCAAGGAGGAGTACAAGCGGTACTACGACCGGCGCCGGAGCCCCGCTCCGGACATCAAGGTCGGCGACCGGGTCTGGCTTGATGCGTCGGACATCCAGACCACCCGTCCTTCGCAAGGGCTGTCCCACCGGCGCCTTGGTCCCTTCAAGGTGATCAAGGTCGTCGGACGCGGCGCCTACAAGCTGGAACTGCCGCCCCGCTTGTCCCGGCTTCATCCGGTCTTTCCGGTAGTGAAGCTGGAGCTCGCCGAAGACGACCCCTTTGAAGGGCGTCCGGGCTATGACGAGCCGGCTCCCATACTGCCGGAGGCTCCGGGCGACCCTCCGGAGTGGGAGATCGAAGAGGTTTTGGATGCCAGAATCCGCTACCGCGGCCTCTGGTACTACGTTCACTTCAAAGGTTATAACTCCTCGCATGACCAATGGGTGAAGCACTCCGACGTCTTCGCTCCGGACGCCGTAGCCGAGTTCTACCGGAAGAACCCGACGAAACCCCGCCACATCTCCGCCGCCACCTTCGACTCCCTCCCCTTCCGGGACCCGGCCGTCCACGTCCGGACCATGCGTCGAGGCGCCGCATTCCAAGGGGGGGATGATGTCAGGGGAACCCCCGGTCCGCGCCGATCCGGTACCGGAACCTCCGGTTCCGGCACCCTCCGAAACCCTTCCCGTGCTCCTTTCCACCCCTCTCTCGACCGTCGCCTTGACCCCACCTGGCACTTGGCCTGTGACAAGGCCCGCGACCTCTGCCGGAACCTCCGGTCCCGTACCTCCGGGCCCTCCGGAACCCCCGGATCACCGTAGGCACGTGCTCCTAGCTAGTTGGTAGTTATACCCACGGCCCGGCGTGGGAATCCTCAGAGTTTCTTCTCTTCGGATCCCCCTCGCCAGGTTCGTGCCTCGTGTACTTTAGCTCTATTTATATATAACTTCGGATCCCCCTCGCCAGGCTCTTGAGTACGCTCGGGCCTTGAGGTTGCCCTTACAAACAGGGCCTTACACTTTTATTCATTTCTTCGTACCTCGGTCCATTCTCTCCTCCTCCACCCATATTACAGGGTGGCGGAGCATGTGATGTGATTATGCGAAACCGAGAGATAGAACCTGTTAAAATATTGATGATCATTAAATTGAATTGAAGAGCGTGGGCTTGAAAAAATCGTCAGCCTTACGGTTTTTAAAAAAGGATGTTTAGACGGGGGTTCGAACCTTTGCCAGCAGGAAAAAAAATTACGTAAGAAACATAGCCACTAAAAGCATTAGAAACTTTTAAAAATAATGGATGTGGCGAAGCAAAGTAGTGTTTTCAGTGCACAGCCACTATTTTCAATAACTTCATCTTGATGTGACCAAATTGTACGCACCCGCGAAATCCTACCCATGAGTTTCGAGAGCATCCGGGAATTGGAAAGTTCGCCATCAAAAGTCCGCCAAAATGTCTGGCCGAGTACGGCCAGACATTTGTCGGACTTTGAATTTGCCTATACTAGCGTAATAGGGGTGATGCCAAACAGGGTCAACATTCCACGCCGGCGGCAAACATAACCCTTCCCTTCTTCTTCCTCCTCCTCCTCCTCCTCCATCCTCTCGGGTAGACCGGTAGCCTGAGAAATGAGGGTGACAATGAGGTGCCGAGTCTGTCGCGACATTTATCGAAGAGTGATATCATCCTTAAGGAGGGCAAGAATACGGGTATATGTCATTGCTTGGGTGTGACCCCTTGCAGTGCCAGGTTGCGTCGTAGCGCTGCGACATGCACTTATGGCGCGAGCGCGCTTGATTTGTTTGCCTGTGTTGCTTGACAGGTCTTTGATAGATTCAATCTCCGCTACATTGCTCACACGTCATTGTGTCCGCCGATCGCTCTGATGGCGGACATTTTTCCCAGACTTTCCAACTGCCGGATTTATTGTGAGTTTCCTAAAAGAACGATCACTTATTACATAAGTTCTCGTAATGGATTTACATAATCCTCTTTCTTTAGCTGGAGGAGGTTAATTTTCGGGGTACAAGACTACTCTACGGAGTGGAAGGAAGAAGGGACTGTGTCAAGGAAGCAAGGTGAAAGTTGAGGCGAAGGAGATTACGGTGCGGCACAACATGAGTTGATGTCATGTTGTCCGGCACCGGGGTCCGGCCAGTGGCATCGAGTCCCGCCCCCGGCCTCAAAGTGAATCTGGATGGAGCAGAAATCTATCGAAAATAAGACCCTCCTGCGGGAAGCCCGCTCCCACTTCAGCGATGCAACGATTCAAAGCTCCATCTTGAAGCGGCGGAATATATGTACTTGCCCCTGATATCATGTAAAGACGATAGATGGTGACAGACGTTCGCCCAAGATACCTACGACCCCGTTCACTTAATGGTAAATATTAGGGAAAGAGAATCAAAAGACGTGACATTCGCGACATTTAACACGAGGCAGCGTAATACGGTGAATAGATTCGAAACGACAACGAAACGGCCGAAGCGAAATACAGCCAGGCTCCTTCATCCATCATCAGGCGGTGATGGGAATACAGTTGATGGCGATGAGGCCGTCTTGAAATAAGTATGATTAGTTCAATTGTAGAATGGGGCGCAATTATGGACGTACTCCACTGGGTCTCGGGAGCATCGCAAGTGACGGTGGTGCCTCCGCTATAAAATTGAGTGAGGATGACTGAAGCATACGAGGGACGTGAATATCATACCAATTATTTCCGATGACGGTGATGGGGGAGCAGCTCAACCCGACGGGGACGTTGAGGCCGGTGAGGTCAAGACCGAGGAGGGCCGCGACGGTGGAGGCGGCCGTGCTGCTCGAGGATTGGACGCTGCTGCAGCACTGGTCCGAGGTCGGCGGGGTCACCGGGGGAGTCGTGTTGGGAATGGCGGCAGCAAGGGTCTACCACGGGAATATTTATTAGCAATGTGTGGGGATCTGAGGAGAGGGAGGCCTACAACGAGCACGGAGGCGACAACAACAGAGAGTTTAGAGAACATGTTTGTTTGGGAGAGAGCTTGAATACGGGGAATGTGTTCGAGTGAAGAATGGGAAGAACACTGACCATCTTTTATAGATCCTGCCTCAGAGATTCCCGCGATCGGAGAGGAAATCGAGGCTGAATTACCCCACAGAAGAGAGGAAAGTGTGGAGTGGTGGAGCAGTTGAACAGAGAGGCTGGGCATCAGAAGTATGTAGGCGAGTATCGCGTTTTCCTCACTGAGCATGGGAGAGTAAGTTGTGGAGTTATTTAGATGAGACGTGATGCATGCTGTCGATCGAACTTACGTTTCTAAGAATACATATATGGGTCTATCGAGAACATATGGAGCGATCCGCGGATGAATTGTGTCGGTGAGGCGGATTCTACCTTAGCCTGCCGGTTTATTCTGCTGTAAAGCGAAAGAGAGATCAGGCAGCAAGTTATGCCTTGGCCCGAGATCGCAGATGAGAAACAACACCGGGACCTCGAATGTTACAGCAGAGGGAGCAAAACATCCACAAAGGGTCGTATACCACCCGGTTCCGCGTCATCGAGGATACAACTGGAGAGGATTCTCAGACTTGCACAAGGCGCGGCGAAAGAGCGCACCAGATCGTTATTCTTGTACAGTCATGCGTCATTGACAGCAAAACCCCCGTCGCGCAACAGACTTGACCCTTGAATACGAGAGATCAGCCGGGGTACATAGGTCATCCAAAATGAATTCAAACGCCCATGGGTGTGAGAGAAGTGAAAATCGAGTCAGTCGGGGATGGTTGGGTGCCGACGAGATGGACACGGATTGGATGAATCTCTCCAGGTCCGAAGTGTGTCCCAGAATATCGCACACGTTCCGCCTCCCCGACTCCAACTTATGCATGTAAGCAACGATCCTCACCTGGATTCGGACCCGGGACCCTGCACCCGAACATACAGACCGAGTTCTGCCAGTACCTCGTGAAGATATTACCGCCTGTTCGATGTCAGATACGCAAGTTTGGTGATTCAAAGTTCGCAGAGCTCGCGGACTGTCCTCTTTGCGAGTGCAAAATTAGGGAGGCGAGACATGAAAGATACTCGGGAAGTATACGAGAACCGAACCCAGTTCCTAGAGCAAAATAAAGAAGTCATTGATATTTTCCCCATCTTGATTCATAATGGCTCGGGCGGAAAGAGGAACTTTTGACACTATTCAACAACCTCCCACTGCGATTCATATCGTACTTGCACGCAGGCGAGGGTCCGACAAATATCCCAGTCCATTCTCCACAACGCCGGACACGCGACGAAGGCGCGAACAAGCTCGATGAAACTCCCTCGCTGCGTGGGACGAGCGTCGCACGAGGACGAAAGAGCGAACCATGCGCCAAGGCACGAGCGAAGAAACACATGTCCTTACCGTAAAAGGAAGAAATGTCGAGAGGAGGGAACGCGCGAAGGGCCGTCGCAGGAAAAAGCAAAAGTTCCAGCGCTCTCCGAGGAAAGTGCGCACCAGAGATTAGGAAAACACGCATGCATCGGTGCGTAACCCAAACGAGTAAGAAATGAAAGAAGGACATGAGGCAGGGGACACAAACTAACCGCACCGAGGTGTATGGGCGGGTCCTCGGCGGCGGAGATCGGCGTCCACGAGGAATAATGCAATGCGCGTCACCGGTGTGATAAATGTAGAGCAAGTTTTTTGGGCGCATATACGTGTGTTCGGGGTGATAGGGCGTCCACGACGAGTTTGAACGCGCCCCGTGAATCAGAACAACATCCAAGAGTGTCAGATCAAAGCAATTAGCATCAATGAACTAACGAGGGGCAAAAATATGGGGAGCGTAGCGGAGGAATAAGTGTCCAGTATGCGCACGAAGCCACTCCGTGACGAAAGCGGTGAGAGGATGGGGACGGCGCTGACACCGGGTACGTGTGTGCTCATGTGTTTTCCGCCATCCGGGCCCGGGCGCGCGAGGAATCTGAGTCTCGAGCGTGCCACTAGGGGACAATCTCTCCCTAGTAATAGAACGAGTGAGTAACGATCTCAGCCGTGGAGTAAACGACTCGTATTGAGCTACCTAATAGAACGAGTGAGTAACGATCTACAGGGAGCCCGTAAGTTAATGTAGGGACAGTATAGCTAGTGCGCACGTACCTCAGCCGTGGAGTAAACGACTGAGGGACGTGACACAGTGACATAAGACTATTAAGGAAAGTGTCACGGATCAACACGAGGATCGCGAGTTGGTTAAATAAGTAAGAACGGAAGTATGAATATAAAAGGACCGTTTTTCAACACTCCCCCTCAACGAGCATCCGTACGAGGTGCCATTCCCAACATCTTGACAAGTTTCTTGTGCCGTGGCGCAGGCAAAGGCTTGGTAAATAAGTCGGCGACGTTCTCCTCGGTCGGGACGTAAGTCGGCAAAATGCAGCGCGCGATGACGGCTTCGCGAATCCACCAGTAGGCTATGTGGATGTGTTTCGTCCGGCTGGACACCTCATCGACATTTTCGATCATGCGGATCGTGGAGGTGTTGTCGATGCGAAGTGAAGTAGGGCCAGGCTGGAGGAGACCTAGCTCGAAAAGAAGCGAGCGTAGCCACATGATTTGGCGACCGACGTGAGTACCGGCGTAAAGTTCGGCTTCGCCAGATGACAGCGCCGTTGAAGTTTGCTTCTTCGCTGACCAAGCGAATAAGCTGGATCCCAGGAAGACGGCGTACCCGGAAATGGATCGGGCGTGATCCTTGGAGTTAGCCCAGTCCGAATCGCTGTAGGCGACGATGTTCAGGTCGTCATTACCACCTAGAACAAGGACGTAGTCGCGGGTCGTCTTCAAGTATTGAATGATCCGTTTAACGGCTTCCCAATGAGCCTCGCCGGGGTCGGAGCTGAATTGCGCGACGGCCTGAACTGCCTTGGCAATATCGGCGCGGACGTAAACAGCGGTGTGCATGAGTGAACCGACAGCGTGCTGATAGGGAACGTTGGCCATGCGCTTCTTCTCCTCCGGAGTCTTCGGAGACTGTGATTTGGAGAGCGGAGCGGCCGACGTGTTGACTGGCGAGTACGCGGGTTTCGCGTCCTGCATCCTGTACCGAGTCACAATCGAGTCAATATAGAAACGATGTGAGAGGGAAATGGTGCGATTAGCGCGATCACGAATGACCTCGACGCCGAGAATGGATTTCGGCTCTCCCAAGTCCTTAATCGGGACATGCGCGGAAATCTGCTTCTTCAAAAGATTAACCTCTGCGACAGAGGAGCAGTAAAGTCCGAGATCGTCAACGTGAGCGCTGACAATGGAGATGGCCTTAGCCAAACGACGAATAAAGACGCACGGATCAGCGACGCATACTCGGAAACCTAGCTCGACCAAAATGGAACGAAGCTTACGGTACCAGAGAAATGCGGACTGTTTTAGACCGTACAGCGCTTTTCGCAGGAGCCAGACATGATCCTCCTTTCCACGAACGGCATAGCCCGGAGGCTGTCGAACATAGATCGGTTGGTCAGGATCTGTCTCGCTGTTGAGAAAGGCAGAGTCGACATCGATGAGGTGAAATTCCCAGTCCAGCTTCGCAGCTAGAGTCATTAGGAATCGAAGCGAATCTGTCTTCACAACGGGAGCAAAGGATATCGAAAAATCGATACCAGGGCGTTGGGGTGTACCCATAACGCAAAGTCGGGCCTTGTATCTGGTGATAACGCCCGCTGCGTCATGCTTAATAGCATACACCCAGAGAGACCCGAGGGGATTGACTCCAGCTGGAACCGGGACGAGTTCGTACGTGCCCAGTGTCCAAATGCTGTCGAGCTCGACTTCCATCGCGCTCTCCCACTCGGAACGCTCGGGAGATTCCACCGCTTCTTTAAAGTTGCGGGGAACTTCGCCTGGAGAAATAACATGAGCATACTCAAATTCCTCCCAAGCTTTCGCAAATGCGGAATCTTCTGCGGCGATAACGGGATCCTGCGAACCTGTAGCGTCAGCTCCCCCTGAATTAGGGTTCTCCGCGGCAGGTGCAGCGGCTACGGCATCTGCGGCAGCCTTTTCTGTGGCCTTTTGCCGATTTTCGATGACGCGAGCAGATGGCGGACGAGGAGGTGGAGGAGCTTTACGGACGCGTGATGCCCGTTGATTGGGTTGAGCAGGTGGTGCGGCGTTCGCTGGTCCCGGATCTGGAGCAGGAGACGGCGCGCGAGGTGGTGCAGGATCGGAAGTTGGAGGTGAAGAGGATGGAGGGCTGGAATCATCATCGGAGTCAGTCGAAGACGATTTGAGGGATGAGTATTGGTAAGAAATCTCCCCCTCAGCCTGTAATTCCTCGGAATTGGACGCGTCGTCGAACCGTACATGCACAGAAGATGCACAGTTTCGCTTCGACGGCCGGTAGACCTTCCAAGCTTTTCGAGTATCTGCATACCCGACAAAAATAACTTGTTCCGCGCGAGGATCTAGCTTCTTGCGCGAAACTTCGTCGTTGTAGAGGTAAGCCACGCATCCAAACCGATGAAACGATTTATACTTGGGCTGTTTCCGCTTCGGGAATCGAACGGAAAATGGGGTACGGAAGTTGAGAGCGCTGGAAGGGTTGCGATTTTTCGTGTATACGATGTAGTTGCAAGCCTCTGCCCAGAGATTGAGAGGAAGGTGAGAGTCGATGAGGATGGTGCGAACGCGATCGAAAATAGACCTGTTTTGACGTTCAGCGACACCGTTCTGCTCGGGCGTGCGAGGCGAGCTGGTACTATAAGAAATACCGTGTTCCTTGAGGAACTTGAGCCATTCATCGTTGATGAACTCGCCGCCGTTATCGCAGTGCCAGTGCTTGAGTTTTCGACCTGTTTCCTTCTCAACCAACGCTAACCACTCCTTGAACGCAGCGAACGCATCGCTTTTGCGTCGGAGGTAGTACACCCAAACCCAGCGACAAGAATCGTCGGTGAAGGACATGGCGTAGTTGGACCCGTTCAAAGATTGAACTGGAGCGGTCCAGAGATCCGAATGGACGACATCAAGAATATTCTCGGCGTTTTCCTCCTCCGAACGAGGAAAAGAAGCTCGAGTCATCTTGCCTTTAGCGCATGATGCGCACACAGGCGGCTCGGCTGAAAGCTCGACCTGTGAAATTTTCACACCCGAGATTAGACCCTTACGAAGAAGATGTCGAATCGCCCCGTAATTGAGGTGACCGAGACGCTGGTGTAGTTCTTCGAGTTTCGAAAGAGGTCGGTTCGAGGTGGAAAAAGAATTCTCCGTCGACGAGGAAGTATCGAGATGATAAAGCCGATCGTTCCGAAGAGAGGCTGTAAGAATAACCTTCTCGGACGAAATGAGTTGACGAAGCAGCTTGCCGCCGTCACCCTTCTCGAAGGTGACACATCTACCACCGCCGAAAACAGTGTAACAGTCCGCCTGGTCCAGCCGCGATACAGAGATCAACGTAGGCTGGGAATCAGGAACGTAACAGGTATTTTGCAACCTGAGACGGACATTACCACCTTTGGGGTGTGACGCGAGCAATTGCGCTTCGCCGCGGCCCTCGATTTTCTTCTTCCCATCTCCGAAACCGTTAATATTACCGGAAACGGATTGGGCATAGGAAACGAAGTCGCGTCGAATGGAGTGAATGTGAGTCGATGTACCGGAGTCGATGATGGTAGACGTGTCCGCAGTACGTACACTGTGCGCGGAGTCGATAGTCTGGGAGGATGACGTCGGAGGTGTAGCCGAAATGCTTTCACGCAGAGAATACGAGGAGAAGTCGGCCTCGGAGGCCATTAAGCATTTTTCGAAGCATACATTGTTAGAGTCTTCGTCTCCCCCGCCATCGGTAGTATGGTGGGCCTTCTCCTTGCCCTTACCCTTCCCCTTCTTCTTTTTCTGCTGCTGCTTCGGCCCCTGTCCGGCGCGCGCACCGCCCGGTGCCCAGCACAGCTCAGTGGCGTGTCCGTCGACCTTGCAGTTGCGACAAAATTTCGCACCGCGAGATCGCGCCGCGCGCTCCAACGCAGCGAGGGCAGTCTCTTGCTTCTGCTCCTCGGACTGGGTACCACTGCCCGTGCGGCGGGCGGCGTCGAGAACGCCCTCGATGACGGAAACGAGTGTCGTATTCTGGTCGATCTTGACAGCTTTAACGTGCTGGTGCCAAGATTTCGGATCGTTCGCGTCGGAAGGAAGGGTGGATAGGAAGATGGCGGAAGCAATGGGACCTGGGATGGAGAAACCTGCCTTCCCGAGGTACTGGCCGGCTTGCTGGAAGTTTCGGATGTGCGCGGTGAGGTCGGAGTCACGCTCGAGACGGGTGGTGAGCTGACGGAACCAGAGCATGACGCTCCCGGCCCCTGTCTGCCCGAACTCCTTGTCGAGGTGGTCCAGAGCCTCCTTGGTGGTGGCGTAGTCGCAGACTTTGACGACGAGCTCACCATCGATGCACTGCAGCAGTATAGCATTAGCCGCACGATCCTTCCTCCTCCAGACAGCCTTGACATCTTCCGAAGCCTTCGCATCCGGCTGCGGGGTATCCCCGCTCACGACATCCCAAATATCGATGGTGTCGAAGCCAGACTTCATGCGCCTAGACCAGGCGAAGTAGCCGGTCTCGTCCTTCAGACGGTCGGTGTCCGAACGCGGAAAGTACGCGGTGGCGCCGTGGGGAAGCTCCCAGGTCTTGACGGTGGACATGGCGTGTGACGTGGCAAATGGAAGTCGACCAAAATAGGTGTGGATGGTGGCGCGAAGGAAGCACGATGTGGGGAATGGATGATAGAGATATTCGACGTATTATCGAAGAGTAGCGATCCGGTAGGTCTGAGATTAGGCGCGAATACGGGCGGGGCCCATAACCTAATAGAACGAGTGAGTAACGATCTCAGCCGTGGAGTAAACGACTCGTATTGAGCTACCTAATAGAACGAGTGAGTAACGATCTACAGGGAGCCCGTAAGTTAATGTAGGGACAGTATAGCTAGTGCGCACGTACCTCAGCCGTGGAGTAAACGACTGAGGGACGTGACACAGTGACATAAGACTATTAAGGAAAGTGTCACGGATCAACACGAGGATCGCGAGTTGGTTAAATAAGTAAGAACGGAAGTATGAATATAAAAGGACCGTTTTTCAACACCTAGTGGTACTGCCAGTATTCTTGCGCTACTCCAGTCTTCAGCTCCCCAAGAGGGGTCCCACGTCCGACAAGGAGAGACACAGACAAGGAGGGCGGCGACGAAGCGACGGCGGGCATCGTCACGGTCACAGTCGTCGTTCCATCAAACTTGATGCCGTGATGCCGAATGAACTCGGGAGACTCCGCGCTTCGCATCACGCGCCATCAAAAAAAAAAAAAAAAGACCTAATAGTCAACCAACTCGTTGGCGCATCAACTTGTGCTCTCTATCCCAGCAGAGATTTGGAGCCCACGCCCATGTCGACCAATTTGATGGCCCGGACCCCTTGCCAAAACCTTCCACGACAATGGTGAACGCATTCTCGTTCGCTCCCGATTTGGAGCGGGAAATCCTCGAAATCGCCTCCCAAATTTACCCAACATTAGAGAGGTTGTGCACAAGCCATTCACGCCATTAAATGGCTTTTTTTGCGTGCGCACATTCATTGCTAATAGCTGATGAATTCGGGCCAGGGTTTCTCTGCTCTTTACAGCTATTTGCGGAACATAAGGCGCGGATCATTTTTTTTCTAAAAAAAGCACTTTTCACTAATGCCCCTCCAACTCACTCAATTCTTCCCCAAATGTCTTCAAACCTAGACCAAACAATGGGAAATAACTTTCTGCAGTGCTTAGGGTATGTGTAATATTTATTTTACCCGACTGACATGTCCAAATGGGGCAACAGACAGTTTTCAGCTGTTGCCCCTCTATCTGTGAAGATAATGCCCAAGATCTCTTGAGAGTCTATGGATGGCTTCTCAATTAGATATTACAATGCTTAGGGTGCATTTTCCTGCTATATTTTGAGGTATAGGGTATGAAATATCACTCAAATTTAACATATGTTTCAAATCCTCATAGATCACCATAGTAAAACAGATCTGCAAATTTTCTACCATCCTAAGCAATGTGTTATATATCCATAAGTTGTCCCAAGGCACAATTTCCAGAAACTGAAGGATAATGCTCATGATACAGGGGCAATAGCTGAGAATTGTCTGTTACCCCATTTGGACATGTCGGTTGGCTAAAAGAAATATACCACATACCCTAAGCACTGCAGAAAGTGATTTCCCATTGTTTGGTCTAGGTTTGAAGACATTTGGGGAAGAATTGAGTGAGTTGGAGGGGCATTAGTGAAAAGTGCTTTTTTTAGAAAAAAAATGATCCGCGCCTTATGTTCCGCAAATAGCTGTAACTAGTTCTAATTGATAGTGTCTGCTGGTCTTCAGCTCACAATCAAGTACCCTAGTCATTATCCCAAAAATTTCACAAAAAATCCCAATGTTGTCATGTAAAATACTATTCTTCTGACTTGCCATGCAACTAAGTCTAGATGGAGTATATATGCTCACAAGTTACCCACTCGCATTTCGATCCAATTATCGAAGCCATTAGAGCCATTAGCCCTTGCATTATCCATAAATGTGTGCACGCAAAAAAAGCCATTTAATGGCTCGAATGACTTGTGCGCAACCTCTCTATTGATTCCAACACTTCTACGCATCTCGCAACGAGTCGTGTATTGTAAGTCGGAATTTGACTCAGGCTCCACTATGT
The DNA here is from genome assembly GCA_029289565.1 of Mycena galericulata. Classification (NCBI taxonomy): domain Eukaryota; kingdom Fungi; phylum Basidiomycota; class Agaricomycetes; order Agaricales; family Mycenaceae; genus Mycena; species Mycena galericulata. Next base: position 1,001,733 of record JARKIA010000029.1, on the reverse strand, counting down.
CCCCGATCTCGAGCTCTCCTGTCTCGCTTCCGGCTGCCCGAAGTCCTCCGCTCCACAACCCACAGTAGAACGATTATCCGCCATAACCCCTTAGAAGGTAGCTTTCGCATTCTATGTACGATCATTTCGAGAAACCCGCTGAGAATATAAGGCACCTCCTATCAGGTAATGTTCCGTGTGCTTCGAAACATCGACCCTACCCCTGTCCAGAAAATTTATTTTCTGCCGCTCGTACTTCACTGCCAAACAACATCGGTTCGGTAAGGTGAGAAGGCATATTGTCGTGAATATCATTCTCTGTTGGACTGTCTCTGTCCCAGCCCACCTTGACTTAACTGCATCGTTCGATCGATCGCAACTCCGATTGTAAGTCTCAATTTCACACAGCCTCCGTATAGGGGCGGTAATGTATAAAAGCAGCCCAATCTCGAACGGATACATCATCCCCTCCGTTCCCGAAGATCCCACATGGCGGGGAGGGCCCCGGGCGTCGTGGAGGTCCGTCTTCACCCATCCTCTATTCCTCTTTCGCGTCAGACGGCCTTCGTGCCCAGGCAGGGTACCCGCCGGCCTGCGGCCCATCCGAGCACTAAGCTGGATGCCCGGGGTTGAGCGAGGGCTCTCCCGCACGTCGAGTGTTCGCGCACTCCGTCCCACTCCCCACCGGACTTGCGATGGATGGCATATATGAAGGATGTGCGCCCTTGAACGCAGGACCGACCGGACGCGCGGCCCAGAAATTGGGCGCCGCCGCCGGCCTACGGGGCGAAGTGCAAATGACTGCCGCATCCGAAAAAAATTAACGCCTGGAATATCGCGCGGTGGAGGGACGTGGCGTACGAGGGGGACTTTTGGTTTTCCGGGTGAAGTGCTTCGCGCCTTCGTATAATCGGCGGCATACCGTTCGGTAATGCAATTGGACCTCGACTTGTTCTTGGTCCAGCGCCTCCAATTTTTGGATCATCGTCTCATCTTCGGAGAGAATTTGCGAGATGTGTAGTAATGATTTCAGTAGTGCTCAATGTCTAGTAAATTATGTACTACGCTCAAATCCGTGGCGATCAGTTGCAGACAACATTTGGGATGCGTCAAAACTTGGGTGAGCGCAGATGTCTAAGAGCCTGCGGATTATATCGTTGGAGAGGCTGTTTCGTCTTTTCCGTGAAGGAGGACACGCTGATGCATTCGGCAGAGTATTGTGTATCTATCTACCTTCGAATAACTCTTTTCGCTACCCCCATCGGGACTGTATTGAGGCTAACTATTCCTATTAACGCAGTTCGTACAAAATAACCAGCCTCCGATTGATTGTTGTTGCATCAGCGATTGGCAGCTGAGGCAAACTCCTCCCGGACGCTGGGGTGGTGAGTCGTCGCTTTCCGCAACAGGGAAAGGAATGGGAGTTTGGCTCTCCAGTGTCCCCGTATCGGTCCAGGGCTGCGACGAGGTCGCCACAGACAATCCCTCCCCATATGCGAAAGGGGCCACATTACCGCAGTTCATACAGGGTGCATAGACTCCGAATGCTTGTTGTGGAATAGTCACTGAGAATTGGCAGTGGCGGCAAACTATCTGCTGGAGCTGGGAGTGGTCGTATCCCGCAACTGACAAAGAAACGGGATCTCGTTCCTGCATTATAGGAGCATAGGTCGAGGAATCCATCATTTCGTTGAACACGAGGATGCTCTCGAGGTAAGACTCTGTGCCGCTGGATTGGTCCGCAAAATATATATTCGTCGGGCCCGCAACGGGATGGGGATTCTCTTGCGCTTCGATATGGCCTTCTGCGATAAAAGATTCAAAGGCCGGGATAACAGTCTGATACGATCTATCGGATTTATCTGGATGCAAAGATTAGTAACGCTGCGAGAAAAGTGTGCACAACCTACCAAACAATTGGTCCAGATATTCATCCAATTCACGTTCTGACATTGGAGCAGTATCGGTGTAATCGGAACTGAGGCCAGAGTCCGCATCGGAGAGATGTGAGTGGGGAGTGGCCATGTGTTGATGGTTTTGAGGCTAGCGTTAAGCTTATTATATAGGTTCAGCGTTGGACGATCCAAAATGACTCAAACAGCAGTCTGTAGGTTCGGAGGAGGTTGATGTAGTTGGGATGCCGCTTTGGCCTCGAATCCTATATACTCGAGTCAAATTCTCACGCAACGCCACACACACACAATACGGCTCAGATCAGATGCTGTTGAGATAACAGCGGGGTGAGTCACGATGGAACCAAATGGACCCACAGTAAAACAAGGCCTTGAGGGCTACAGATCAGCGCCTCAATGTATTGTTCAGAATTCAGACACTATTTGACTGAAATGTGTAGATCTTTTCCTGAGAATCAAAATGTAAGGAGAACGGTGAATGTACCGTGGAACCACGGCGTAGACCTGTTGCGCAGGGTGAGAAATTCATAATATTTCGAGCTGGCAGCCAAATAATATGGACGCACAGATATTACAAACGCCACAATACGGCGTGGAGAAATGTGATCGTCTTTGCCGGTTCAGGAAATGATTGATTCAACCGCAGTTATATTTCATACTTGCGTTGAGAAGAGCCAAAGGGGTGACCACATTGACCAAGATAAAGATACAGATTCGCAAATGAGTTCCAGGAAATACAAAGAAGGCAATTAATGTCGACGCGAAGAGTGCGGCGCACTTACGCCGCAAATATATCGTCCAGTGGAATAGTTACATCCCCAAGTTCTTGTTTATTAAAGCGCCGAAATATATTTTAAACATTGCCCATTGTATCATTTAGAGACGAAAGAGAAGGTAGCCCAAGACACCTGAACAAGACACCTGAACTATAACCTTTTTCACACGGTTTCCAAAATGTAATGAGAAATATCAGAGAATGACCTTATATAATCAAAAGACGTGACATTCGCGACATTTAACACGAGGCAGTGTAGTACGGTGAATACAGACAGATACATGGTTCGCAACGACAACGAAACGGCCGAAGCGAATCCAGCCAGGCTCCTTCATCCATCCTCAGGCAGTGATGGGAATACAGTTGATGGCGATGAGGCCGTCTTGAAAATAAGTATGATTAGTTCGTTGTAGAATGGGGCGCAATGCTAGACGTACTCCACTGGGTCTCGGGAGCATCGCAAGTGACGGTGGTGCCTCCACTATAAAATTGAGTGAGTTGACTGCAACATACGAAGGACATGAATACCATACCAGTTATTTCCGATGACGGTGATGGGGGAGCAGCTCAACCCGACGGGGACGTTGAGGCCGGTGAGGTCAAGACCGAGGAGGGCCGCGACGGTGGAGGCGGCCGTACTGCTCGAGGATTGGACACTACTGCAGCACTGGTCCGAGGTCGGCGGGGTCACCGGGGGAGGAGTGGCCCACGGCGCGGCGGCAGCAAGGGTCTATCACGGAGATAACAATAATTAGCATGTGTGAGGAATTTTCGTGGGGAGAGTCGCTTACAACGAGGACGGAGGAGACAATGACAGAGAGTTTACAGAACATGTTTGTTTGGGAGAGAGCTTGAATACAGGGAATGTGTTCGAGTGAAGAATGGGAAGAAGACTGACCGTCTTTTATAGATCCTCCCTCAGAGATTCCCGTGATCGGAGAGGAAATCGAGCTTGAATTACCCCACAAACGAGAGGAAATTGTGGAGTGGTGGAGCAGTTGAACAGAGAGGCTGGGCATAAGAAGTATGTAGGAGAATATCGCGTTCTCCTCACCGAGCATGGGAGAGTAAGTTGTGGAGTGATGCAGACGAGACGTGATGCATGCTGTCGATCGAGCTAACGTTTCTAAGAAGACATATATGGCTCTATCGAGGACATATAGAGCGATCCGGAGATGGACTAGGTTTCTGAGTCGGATTCTACCTTATCGTGACGGTTTATTTTGAGGTAAAGCGAAAGAGCCATCAGGCAGCAAATTACCCATGGGCTTGAGATGAGAAACAAGAACATAGGTACCTCGAATGTTGAAGAAAAACATCCAGCACGGCCCCGCGTCATCGAGGATATAACGGCAACTGTAGAGGATTCTCAGACTTGCACTAGGCGCGGCGAAAGAGCGCGCCAGATCGTTACTATTCTTGTACATGCGTACGTCATTGACAGAAAAAAAACCCTTGCGCAACAGACTTGACCCTTGAATATGAGAAATCAGGGGTAGGTCGTCCAAAATGAGCTCAAACACTCAGGGGTGCGAGAGAAGTAAAAATAGACTCAACGTCGGGGATGTATGAGCTCCGTCGATAAGGAAACGGGTCGGTTGGATCTCTTCAGGTAAGTGTGTCCCAGAGTATCGCACACGTTCCGCCGCCCCGACTCCAACTTATGCATGTAAGCAATGATCCTCACCTGGATTCGGACCCGGGATCCTGTTTCCTGCACCTCCCAGCCATTGGCTGAGGCTGAGGGCTCCGATCTGCCCTGATCATAAATAAAAGATGCTTAACCACATTGTTCAAGTTCTCGCGTGGATTCGAATCATAGCACGGATGGTTCTTCAGCATAGGTCCAATGCAACAACGGCAAGGAGTGAGTGTCCTGACTCTCAACGAGGAGTTCTTTGTACTCCGAGTCGTTCTCGTTTGTTCACCGCAGTTGCGCAGATATACCGGGGACTTGACCCGATGGTTAGACCTCACCCACAGAGCCTGTGGGATAACCGAAGATTTCCTTCGCTCGGGAACACATACATCTTGAGCGACGAAATTCACGGCCGGACTGGTCGCTGGGAATCCTTGAGCTGGAGGTATCTGAATGACACAGGCAGGAAGGTAATCCGGGGTGGCTAATGTGCACAGCAATACCGAAATTGTCAATCAACTCTGGGAATGACAGCGTCTGCGGTATTGGCGGTCGCCCCGAACCCAGACACTGACTGGGCGAAAGAAACATGACAGATGTCAATGAAAACATGAACAAAGTATCAACGCAGCACGATTGTTGTTGTAAACCGGTGGGTCGGAAATCGGGTACCCTGAGGTTCAGGAAGGATGGTAACTGATAGTATATGTAGGGTGTCGAGTATCTCAACGTGCTAGACCCTACAGTTTACTTGAACAATATCAGTCCGGTTTTCTGCGAGCACAAGAGGAAAGCACGATAGAGTAAAATTATTGTGAAGTCGTGCTGCACCCAATATTCAGACAATTTCGGCACGGATGAAATGTCCTTGCGCACCTACGATGAGTCTTCCCGAAGATCTGTGACCATGCCTGTGGCGCAGGCGATGGCGAGACGATCTTCAACTTCTCTGGAGTATCTCGGCCCGTGGAGGTCCAGGTCCACAGACTCCAGGGCGGGAAAGGCCCCGTTCTGATTCCCACCGTACTCACATAAAGACTCGGCCATAGTGGCGACGAGCTCTCCGTCCACTACATGGGACTCATCTGTAATGTTGATGTACGTGAGGAGCGGAAGAGTAAACGAGGGGGGAGAGGAGTCGGGGGAGCATGTGAAGGACCGGAAAAGTTCATCATCGACGCAGGAATACGCAAGCACGAGGGTTTCTAAAGTTGGGAGACAGCGGAGGAATGGCACCAGATCCGAGCCACTCATGTCAAGGACACGCAGATCGAGATACTCCAGTTGAAAATGGGCGCGGCCATATAGATCTTGTAAAATACGTGGTGACCATTCGTAACCCCCGATGGAGAGATGTTGAAGTCCTGGGAATGAAAATGCTTCAAAAAAATTATCCGGCGGAGAATCCGCATCCTCGATATGGATTTCGAATTTTGTCAGGTATGCCAGTTCTGCAGTATCCGGTGGTGGTGCGATGAAACGTCTATGGATCACCTCAAGCAACGTGCATTGCTGTAATGCGGTGCATTGTACCAGGATATCCCGGGTTTCAGCCAGTTCGATTGGAAGGGACAATGCTAAGTGGGTTAATTGGGACCACGGGCACGCGAAGATCAAGGGAAGTGCGGGGGCCCAGTTTGCGGTGAGACGCAGTCTGTGTAGACGGGGTGCGTTTTTGAATGCCATTAGAAAGGAAACCGCATCAGTGGCAAGCCGCGGCGTTCCATCGACCTTGATTTGGAGTGAAGTGAGCATCGGGAACATGAGACGCTGGCGGAGGATATCTGGTGGAAGGAACGAGACGGTACTCGTGATGCTGAACCGTTTTAATCTATCGCAGTTTTGCCAGGGAATCGCAACGGTGTGTGTTGCGGTCAGAGGAGTCGGCGAAATGTGGCTGTCTTCCCGCAGCTCAACGGAAACGGGAAGATTGCGAGATCGCGCTAGTAACTGGGCGGTCAATGGAGGTGAAACCCCGCTGGTAGGGAGATTAATATGGTCCCAGAGCTGAGGGGTACCATGACAGATCTTTCTCCATCGACTCGAAATCTGAGCGAGGAGCATCGGCGCCGTGCTTGGATCAACGACGCAATAGTTGTCAGCGCGGAGATTGTTGGCTCTACACCAGAGGAAGATTTCAACTAATATCTCGTTTGGAAGACGACGTATTGGTGATAGCGCCCTCTTCACGCTCCGGACCAAGCGGGTGCGCCAGTGTCTTTCGTCCGCTAGTTTCAGAAGGGAGAGTATTGCTTCGCCGATTGTTTTGTCGAGGTGGGAGAGTTCAATAAGAGCATTGTCTAGCACACTTTGAAGCTGCTGAGTCTGGAGTTCAGTGGGAGGAGTATTACTACGAGTGAGCGATTCTAGATCGTAATCCATAGTGAACTAAATCCGAGTCAAGTCAAGGCGCCATCTCCGCGGAGACAAAAAGAACACACCGGGATTTAGCAACTCTCTCAAAACACGCTCTCAATGAGGGAGTCGTTACACTGGATCGTTGGATGAAAAAATCGGATGTCAGTGAAGGAAGGTCGTAATCGGATCAGCGGCTGTGCCTGAACACCCACGCACGGGCCATTCAGAGGCCATTCAGAGGTAATCTGTAATTCGCCGTTCCTGAACAAAGATTTCAAAGAAGTATGCTCTCCCAAACGAAAATGTCTCGAATAATAACCCACATACCAATTGGGACCGCTGGTTAGCCGAATCGAAGTGTACCTAGTTCGAACAGTCCTTGCCTCCAGCGACGTATTAGTGTATTATTCGAAAATTTGACTGAATCCCTCATGGAGCCCGAGAAGCAATATGACACCTTCATCACACGTTGAGAAGAACACTTCCCCGCGAGCCTGGTAGGTAAGTAGGTAGGTATATTCCTGCGCGGCCCCGTTTACACGAAAGGACCTGAGGAGTGTCTGATGCGCGCTGCAGCCGCATGGTGCCCAGTTATTGTCATTTCGAGAAAGTCTTTGTGGAGTAGACCCTCCAAGTATCTCCACTCCCTCGGGGAACGTTTGGGCATTCATCGGGGAACCTCTATGAATTCGGATCAACGATTCGCAAACCTCAGTGGATTTGGCCTTGAGCGCCGAAGAAGGAGAGCACGAGGAGAAGACTAGAATCCAACCTGGAGCCCAAAAGTCTAGATATACCCACGTCCACATTCACACCCATCTATCCGATAATCTATAGCCCGAAAGAGAATAAAAACAAGGCGACCGCAGCGAGCGCTAGCGCGCCCGTGCGCACGCCGCTGTCGAGGGAGACCGCGCCTGATGTGCCTTGGGTAGCGTTGCTGCTGCTTGAGCCAGAGTTGGAGTCAGAGTTGGAACTTCCGGACTTGGAGGTGGAAGTGGAGGAGGTGTTGGTCGAGGAGGTGTTGGTAGCGACGTCAACGGACGAGGCGCCGTATGTGCGGATGTACTGGATCTCGAAGTACGCGTTGTCGTAGGTCGGCGAGCCCGGGCCAATGATGTTGTCCGAGATCTGCACGGTCGGCATATTAGTTAAGACCACAGTTGGATTGCAGCGGGGGAAGAGAAGGACGCACACAGGAGCCAGGGCAGGTATCCGCGAAGAGGCTTGGGACGCCGGCCCCTTTGTGACAGAGAATTAGTACGATTCGTGCCTCGAATGTAGTAATGTTGGGTGATGCGTACATGCGCCGCAGAGAGTTATGTCGATGACCATTTGCTGGGGTTGGAAGTACTGTGAGATGTTGCAGGATGATGTGGGATATGCGGCACTTGCGGCACCCCAGTCCGAAATGTCAAGGCTCGAGGTTGAGGTTGAGGAGGCGATCGAAGCAGGTACGTCGGGGCGCTATGGGAGAGATTTAAGATGAGATATGCTAACCGGCGTGTCCGGAAGGCGCGAGGATGGACCACAGAATAGCAAAGATGCCGCCTCGAAATGAGAAGGAGAACACTCACACTCCAAAACCAGAGGTAAATCCCTGTAACATCCAATTGCACAGCATATACTCCGCCATTTGCACTAGCGAATCCGGCGCCGTATGAGTTGTTCTTGGTTTCCTCGGTGACACACCCGTTATTGTTCGTTCCCGCGATATCTAGGCAGTTTGAGCCCAGAGTGTTGCCAACCTGCAGTAACCGTTGACTACTTGCAGGTAACTCAGAATGGGAGAAACACACCTGGCCCGTGTTGTTGGCCTGCTGGCAGCCATCGGTGGTATGGAGCGACATCTGGTTCTTGGTGTACATATTGATTCCCTCGACAATGTCGACCTCCCCTGCGTCGGGCCACGGGAGGTCAATTCCAAGAAGCCAAAATGAGGGCCAAACCTAAAGTTTGTTTGGGAGCAGTTCAAAATAAATCTGGGGGGACGCACGGAGCACCCGTAAGGCATGTGGAGGAAGTCAGCTACGATGACACTTCCGATAGGGTACGCGTCCTGCGACGTGATGCGAACCTACAGCGACCCTATAAGTACACTTCCTGGCTTTGAGAAAACAAGACACGCACAGAATCGCGGTATACGAGTGGCGCAGAAGCGATGGTCGTCTCATTGTCGACCTTGATGATGGCGTTACCCGCAGCATTTGTGTATGTGAGCTTGGTGGCATTCGCAGGAGTAAGTACAGAAGTAGTGGAAGTGGAAGTGGATCCGTGGAAGTGGAAGTGCCCGCCGTGGAAGTGGAAGTGCCCGCCAGTGGAAGTGGAATTGCCCGCCAGTGGAAGTGTTCGCGCGCCGTCACCGAGAACATGATGTGACGGCCGTGACTTCCAAGGCCACTGATGCGCCTCCGAGGCGCGTTCCCAATTTAGGAATCGGTAGAATACATTGTTCAATGCCATGCCACCACCCTATCCTGTACTGCTCTGCGGCAACCATCGTGGCTCTCCCCTTGCTCCTCTCTGATCCTTTCAATGGAATCCGGTGTACCCCGGGCACGTCCGACGCTCTCAATCTCCAGAATTGTTGCAGCTGCCGGAAAAGATCGCCTCAGGGAGTACATAGAGGAGGTACGTCGCCAAATAAACCGTCCATTACGCGTCAATAACTCCCCAACATAGATATTTGACCCCGCATTAATTGAACTGGGATACTACACGGAAGAAAATGCTGAACAGTGGCTAGACATCAACAAGTTTATGCGCTGGTTGAGCCTTCAGGCTCAGAAATCGCCCGCAAGACCTGTAGCTCCTCGTCCCACTGTTAACTCGCATCCCGTTCCCCATCTTCACAACTCACAACTCCCGCCGTCCTCTCCCATTCCGGGGACATCATCGCCGTTGGTCACAACCACAAAGTCCACCCGCGAGTCGCAGTCATCATCTCCAATCCATGGACGAGCTGACGTTACAACAGACCACATTTTTCAGCTTGATACCGCTCTCGAGCCGCTAGGACTTCCACAAGGCTTGTACGACAATTTAGATTTCACCGAGTATCTTCCTTGAAGTTAGTAGACTTGTATTATCTTCTTTTACACATGCGTACATACCTGAGATTACAATATATTCAACTGCTAGTAACAAACTGATGGGTACGCCGGCGGTTTCCTCCTGACCGGAGTTCGGGTCGCACTCCGAAAATCCCCGGCCCGCTTGACCACGTGTATGGGCGGGAGGGTGGCGGGCGCAAGGCGGGCGGCATCAAGGCGGGAGGGTGTGACAAGACCTGGTGGAAGTGGAAGCATCGGGTGCAAGTGAGATCTCAGTGGAAGTGACTTCCACTTCCACTAGTTTGGTCATTCCTCCATTCGCAGCGTCGACGAAAGTGACATTCCCTATATGTGACGATGAGGCAGCCACAGAGTGGCAGGATCGAAAACGCACCCCACGTCTCGTTGTCGATATTACCATAGTAACTCCACTTGTCGAAGAAGGTCGTGCCAGAGTATTCGCGGAGAGGCGCGTACGAAGCCGCAGCCAAGCGAAGTTGAAGTAGGACGGGTAGGAGCGGGAGGATAGCGGTGTATAGCATGGGTCAAGAAAGGAGAGTACAGGTTAGAAACAAGAGGTGTGTTTCGGATGATTTTCGTCCATGGCTTGGCAAGAGTATTCCGCATTGGTTCCGGCCGTGCGGAAATGAAAGACCGACGCGGGAACGAAATCAAACTCTGTTGATCGCTGGACCACCCGATCGGTGATTGAGGAATGACCAAACTAGTGGAAGTGGAAGTCACTTCCACTGAGATCTCACTTGCACCCGATGCTTCCACTTCCACCAGGTCTTGTCACACCCTCCCGCCTTGATGCCGCCCGCCTTGCGCCCGCCACCCTCCCGCCCATACACGTGGTCAAGCGGGCCGGGGATTTTCGGAGTGCGACCAGAACTCCGGTCAGGAGGAAACCGCCGGCGTACCCATCAGTTTGTTACTAGCAGTTGAATATATTGTAATCTCAGGTATGTACGCATGTGTAAAAGAAGATAATACAAGTCTACTAACTTCAAGGAAGATACTCGGTGAAATCTAAATTGTCGTACAAGCCTTGTGGAAGTCCTAGCGGCTCGAGAGCGGTATCAAGCTGAAAAATGTGGTCTGTTGTAACGTCAGCTCGTCCATGGATTGGAGATGATGACTGCGACTCGCGGGTGGACTTTGTGGTTGTGACCAACGGCGATGATGTCCCCGGAATGGGAGAGGACGGCGGGAGTTGTGAGTTGTGAAGATGGGGAACGGGATGCGAGTTAACAGTGGGACGAGGAGCTACAGGTCTTGCGGGCGATTTCTGAGCCTGAAGGCTCAACCAGCGCATAAACTTGTTGATGTCTAGCCACTGTTCAGCATTTTCTTCCGTGTAGTATCCCAGTTCAATTAATGCGGGGTCAAATATCTATGTTGGGGAGTTATTGACGCGTAATGGACGGTTTATTTGGCGACGTACCTCCTCTATGTACTCCCTGAGGCGATCTTTTCCGGCAGCTGCAACAATTCTGGAGATTGAGAGCATCGGACGTGCCCGGGGTACACCGGATTCCATTGAAAGGATCAGAGAGGAGCAAGGGGAGAGCCACGATGGTTGCCGCAGAGCAGTACAGGATAGGGTGGTGGCATGGCATTGAACAATGTATTCTACCGATTCCTAAATTGGGAACGCGCCTCGGAGGCGCATCAGTGGCCTTGGAAGTCACGGCCGTCACATCATGTTCTCGGTGACGGCGCGCGAACACTTCCACTGGCGGGCAATTCCACTTCCACTGGCGGGCACTTCCACTTCCACGGCGGGCACTTCCACTTCCACGGATCCACTTCCACTTCCACTACTTCTGTACTTACTCTCGGTGATTACATCCGATCCGAAAAAAGTTCAACCAGAGTCCAGCTTAGTCTCTTATAAACAGACGCTGCAACAGTCGAATTGCTTAGGTTTTCATTATGTGACAAGCTATAATAAATACTATTACGAACAAAAACTCGTAGCCAGATGACAGCGGGGGGGGGGAATCAGTGCCCAAGTTAACTCGCAGAGTTGCGGGGGTTAATTCTCGCTACTGTTCTGCACAGCATACATAGTGAATCGAAGAAATCCGCCGCCCCGGTCCAAGTATGTGAATACATGTTTTAAAAAAGTTGGTGAAAAGGCTTTTGTGGAAGCACGAGCGAGAGGGAGAGAATGTGTTCAGGTGATGCTGTATGCACAGCGACCCGAGCGGGGTAATCTGCCGAGAAGGGGCACCAAAGAATATAGGGCGAGATGTTTTCGGCGCGCGGGGGCAGCGTGCCGGGACATGTGGAGGTCTGCCGATGTTCGCCGGTGTGGTCGGCACATGTCGGCACCCTTCGGCCTCGTTTTAACATACCAACCAGTGGTCCTGAGGTGACTCGAGAGGGCATGCACCGTCACTTATACGGACATGTCGGCACAGGGCACAACTGGCCTGCCTCCGCTCAATGGGAACCGCAGTATCCCGAGCTCCAAGGAATATTATTCATCGCTTGCAGGATTGACGCCCGTCCCGCGGGCCGCGCTTGCATTCATCGGCGATGTTTCGCGAGCGCTACATACGCCTGTCTTCTGCGCCATAACTTGCCATCCACACGCTACTAGTCTTCAATTTAATGGGCGCTCAGATTCAAAGCTTGAAGTTCTGTCTCCGCTTTCCGGCGCTTATTGTTGACGGGGCTCTCCGCTGTCATCGCCAATTACTTGCACTGCGCGATATTTGCTGCATTCTTTCGAATAACGTTAGCCGTTTACCATCCTCGGCCCCGCCCTCAGTATCTTGTTCCCGTAATGCTTCCGCTTCTAGCGTTTTTATTTATGCTCGCTTGGTAACGGCGAATAATTTGTAGGTCTCATATGTCTTGAGGGTAGATGCTCGAATCGAGCTGAATGTTCTTCCATAATGCGATGTGGCGACTGAAGCATTCTTGATGTCGGTTGTCATCTCCAGCGCTACGACAATGTCCAGAGGGAATATAAGGGACTGAGTTACCGCGGAAACTACGGTACAATTGAATTGACAGGAAGCGCTCAAGGCCGACGACAGCAGGCATTTTTGAGCTGTTTAGACTGTCAGTATGGAAGAGGGAGTTTGTTGAAGTCGCATCGTCTGATCCACCGCCGGTAGCGCCCTTATGTGAATATGTATACTGTCGACAAACGTCGTTCGTGCCTCCTGTCACGTTCAGCGCTAGGGTGAATATCGACGCTCTCAGGACTATATAAGACAAGAGCGACTGAGGAAGGAGATCAGCACCACCGCCCAATCGACTCAAGGTATGGAGTCTATTGACACCGTTGAGAATCCGAAGAACTCACCAGTACCCATTGCAGCACAGTCAACATGAGCTACACCAAAGGGATCGCCCCCATTGTGACCGTTTGCGGCCCTGGCAACCTTCATCACCTCACCTACTCCTCGGTCGAAGGCATCGAAAACGTCGTCGGCGCCATGCCCACCACCAACGAGGGGACGACAAACTTCCTCCTCGGGTTCGCGTACACGTGGAGGGGGTACGCGTTTTACTGGGACGGTGCTGGAGAGGCCTCCTGGCGCATGGAGAACTCGACGGTCGTGGAGCCCGTGGGGACGAGCTGGACGGACGCGACGGGCGTGCCGTGGGGTACCAACGAGATTGTACTGGGCCTGAACGTCGAAGCAGAGGTCTCCACAGCGGGGAACGTCAAAGACGAAGTCCCGGTGTTTTTTATCCCGGGCGGCCTTGATTAGAGAGGGGGGTGGGGCTTCGCTTAACGTTCGTCTGTTTTGTGGGACTCGTTAAGAGTGTATTCGTTGTATTTCCTGATTGAAACAGCTGTCCCACTCTGCAGTTCATTAAGTTCCATAAATCGCGGAGAAGAAGACAAACACTTCCATTCCTCGAAACCGTTAATCAGTCCTTCCCTCAGAGAACTTGGAGAGTGCCTGAGAACGGACGTGCAATCGATTCCGTGAGCATGACCTGTTAGCAGGAATATGCAAGGCGATTTACCTCGCCACCGTGGCAAGAACGCCCCATGCGCGATTCCATGGAGAATATAGACGTATCAGTCGCAGCGAACGAGAGGAGCGTCAGATCCACCAGTAGCGCTGTGCGCGAATTATGCCACGCGTTGGATAAAATAGTCCCCGAATGAAGTCAGGCAATAAGAAAGTTGGAATCGGGTTGTGCGCACCAGCACGGCCGATCGGAATGCACGGATGGATCTATCGAGCCGGCGAAATATGTGCACACGGGAGGCGAGAAGGAGACACGGGAGCCAGCTGCAGGTGGAGACAAATACGAGCAAAATGAGCAACTCGTGACAAACAAAACCGAGAACCCATGCCCATCCCGAGAACTATGATTCGAGAGGTATGACACGATGAGCCATTGGTACGAGTACCTGCGCAGACGGGAACGCCTGTGTAAACAATCGAAGGGGAAAAGGAGGATGAACACGCACAGGATGGACGTGCACGTATCGGGTGACGAGTCCCGAGTCTCGGTGGCGCGGAAAGACCCACCACGCGAGTATGGAGGTCTCAGATCGTATCCAGGTGAGAAGCGCTTTATATGGAAAAAGGTTCCCAGTTTATCCCGCCTCCGAGAGTAACTCTCCGTTGAAGGCACGGAAGAGCCAAAAAGTCGAGGAGGAAGCAAGGCAACGTTAGCCAAATCACGAGTGTGGGAAGTGGCGTCGGTGCCGAAGGGCCGAAAGCCGACTCATCTGCGACTCGGACGTGTTGAGATTTGCGCTGTGCGTCCATGAATGCGCATATGCCCGTCCATCCACGACCCCGCAATCGATCCTTCTTCGTCGAATTTATCTCCTTCTCCTTCTCCTTCCTTCAATATCAATAGCACTATTTCCCAGCATCCACGAACGAGCAGTCAATTTCAAACGAAAAAGAACTAGTGAATGACGAAAAGAGGCGACTCAGGTATCGGAAAGATAACATGAATCGAATTCCCTGAGAGGATCTGTCAAGACTGTAAAATCGGTAATGATGAAGATGTAGGTCAAAAAATTCGTTTATTCTTCCGTATCCATTGCATGCGGCCCTTTCGCCGTGAAAATGCACCACCCAGAAACAGGCCCCACCGTGTCTTCCTCGCCATTCTCCGACAGTGTAGCATCTCCGCTGGACGATACCTGCATACCAAACATACCCGCAACCATCACACAGTCAAACTTCTCATCATTGTCATTGAGGTCGACAGCCACTTCCGCATAGGCAGGCTCGATCCTCTCGACGCGGTGAAACGGCGTACAATCGAGCACCAGATCGTTGGAGTCCGAGGGCTTGGCGTACGCCGCCCAGAACGCATCGGCGGGCATCAAATCCGGGGCATCGGTCGATACAATGTTCTGGATATGGATGAGTATCGACATGGAATAGCAGTGCATAGACGAACCTTATCCAGAGGTTTCCCCAACCATTTTCCGTCCTTGCTGAAGGCATTGAACGCCGTGATCCACCCGGAATAGGAGGTCCACCCACTCCCTTGCCTATAGTCGACAACTTGGCTCCAGAACTTGACATTCTCAGTGCTGTCAGGCGCGTCAAACGCCGCGACGAACCGTGCGATCACCGGGCGCAAAAGGTGATACCACGCAATCGTCTCGAGACCGTACTCCTTCAATTTCTCAAGCCGCCCGAGGATATCCACCCAATCCGCCTTCTCGCCCTCTAGAGTAACACGCGGGATCCCACACCGCGTGAGGACCATCCTGTACTTGAAATAACTCTTCAGAGTCGCCATGAGCAGCACCGCGCTCGTCGTGACGTCGTTCGGTGTGGTTGTGGTGAACGTAGGGATGGCCCAATCGCGCAGAGTGGGGTCGACGATGTTTTTCTCGATGAGCCCGACCATCTGGCGCGACATGTCGCCGAAGTCAAAGCTGTAACGGGTCACGCCCAGAGCGACAAGTTCCAAAGTCCTCTTGCCCTCGTGTGCGACGAAGCTTGCGCGCAGGAGCTCCGCGTTCGCATTGACAAAGTAGTTGAATTGACACAGGATCGCGAGCCAGACGTCGTCGGGGCGGATAATGAGCGCGTGGTGATGGTTGTACGCTGAGACAACGGTGTTAACAAAGCCGTTGTTATCGGGCCGCAAGTGGGGGAACCTTGCAGTCAAATTCCGGCCACTAGGAAGAAACTAGTGAGCATGAAATACGGAGGAATGAACTGTGGTCACATACGATTCCTGGCCCAGCGAGAATTGCAGGACCTCTCCAATAGGTTTGGAGTACTGGTTCCTTCCAATGATTTCTTCCACAGTTAGGCCCTCCTGTAGCTCATCGTGGAGTTTAACACGGTTCGCGGGATGCGTGGCAACGGAGAATGTGGCGGGCATGGGGGAGAAGTACAAGGGGTCAATGGTCTGATAAGTCTGACAGGCAGTGCTACAGGTAACGGTCTCTAAGCATCGTAAATATCGTAAGGCGGGATCATGGAATAATATAAGCGATGTAAGGGGCATGTCAGAATCGATCCAACCCCTTACAGCAGCAAGAATGGGAATTGCGTTATATAAACCGTATTTCGTCTTGTATTCACGAGGTTGTTGAAAGGACATGACGGTATAGATTCAAGGAATTTTTTTTTTGTGCACAAGGGCTGCATAAAATTGCTGGGGACAACAGTACACGATGGAACATGGAAAACGAAGCCCTTCCGCCAACCAAACTTGAACAGGGACAAAGCTGCCGGATGGATCAACGGCGGTGCTACTAAGTACTACTACTACTACTACTACTACTACTACTACTACTACTAGTCACGGTTCGCGAATTCGCCTCTAGGGGTCCATCAGCCCCTGAAAATGACATTCTTGAAAACCGTACATTGAGGAAACATGCGCGACTGCACAATAACGCGCTATCCAGCATACCGAAAAAATCCCCCCTGAGTCAAAATGTCGACTATGCTGAAGGCGGCATTGGCATTCGTAATCATCTCTGGCATTGAGAATCAAGCTTCCACCTGTCTATCCGGCCAGCTATCCTTGAACGAGATCAGTAATGGAAAAGAGCGCTAGGAGGCATCAATGAAAATCAGCCGAGCTCCGGGGGGTTCGTTGTCGCGAGCACCGCGAGGACAAGGAAACCTGAAAATGCACGCGAGTTGATGCCAGCCCAATTGCAAGATAATACTGCGGAATGGAATGGATATGCACACATTTCGCCAAGAGATCAACAACGCAGTCGTAAGCTAGCGAAAGGAGAGGCCATTCTAATACTGCACCGTGATTTTGTGGTGAATTGAGACTCAGATATCCCTCATCGATATCATACGTGTCGCAAAAATCCCTTTTGAGTTATAAGCAAAGATAAGGGCTTTTCGAGCCGGATCAGCGCAAGAAATGGAGGCTTTGTCAAACCACGAGTGACCAGCAAATCAGAGCAAGCAGAAAGCAAAAATTCGGCGTTGACATGGCGTGGCCCAGGGAACGAAAGGCGAACCTGCGAAAGTGGCGCGTTTGCGAGAACAGCGAAGCGTTGTCAATGGGAAGAAGCTTGAAAGTAATAAACTCACCAGATCCACATGAGAGAATGCCATATTCACCCGGAATTCCGTCGAGCGTGCCTCCCGATTGTAGACGAATTGAATTGAGATTCTATTCCGCAGCGTGGTGTACAACAAAACGGGGTTCGAGTAGCAAGCCAGTGCGGACCGATTCAAACCAGCGCTGGGCTTGTCGAACGCGCCGATATACAACTCGAGGGCCGAGTAGATCCCGGAACTCTTGGTCCAAGTTCGATTTTGGGAGATCTGGAGAACCGGACAAGAGGAAAATACATGCGTGACGCCCAGACAACAGTCCACCGAGACCGCGAGGTGCACGCACTGCTTTAGCACATCAGGGTTATGTTTTCATTCATTCACTGCGTTCCGGGGACCCCTAGACTCAGATCAGTCTAGCTGGTTGCACCTCTGTTTAGGTGTGTTAAGTCTCCAGACAGACCCTGTCTGGGCGACTAAACGGATCTTATGGCGAGCTGAGTGCGCCTCATGTCTAGCCGCTATCAGTCCGGCTAAACAGAGATCAGCTTAGGTCAGTTTAGCCGATTACGACCTCTAGCCAGACCTACATGGACCCCCACCGACCTCCACCAACCTTCTCTGTAAATCCACAAGTAATATTTCATTCAAGCCAACTGATATATGTTTAGCTCTTCGTAGGTGACTAGGAAGGGCTACGCTGACCCACACTGATCTAGACTCACGATCGAATCACACCTATACAGAGCCAAGCAGAGCCAAAAAAGACTGTGTTTAGTTGCCTAGCCATAGTCCTCTGTGTATCTATTGCTAGGAGACCTAGACTCAGGCTGAGTTTAGGAAGGCCTGGAACGCAGTGATTGGGGTGATGCATTTGTACGCCGGCTTTAGTATGGATGGAGTCCGCTGCAATTAAAAGAGGCGAAAAGATCCCGAATATGAGGATATGGGGGAGCAAGACCGAGAGGAAGAAACCACATCAGAGGACTGTTTCGCGCCAGCCTCGAAACTCTTCATAACACTCACGACGGGTTTCCAAATGTGGTGTCTATATTGCGTAAATGGCGCGGTGGCTTCCATCGTTCGAACTCGAAAACAAAGGACAAAACTATAGAATAGTAGTCGAAGAGCAAGATCGGATAGTGTGTACGTTCCCGGTATCATCCTGAACCCTTCAAAGGCCAAGAAGGGCCAGCGTCTTCGTGAAGCCAACAGCTTGCAGGTTTGGGACAAAGGTTTCTCCGCCGAGCCTGAGAGATGAATGCGTGAGCATTGGACGATGATCAAAAATTTGGATGAGGACGCACGCTTCCCCTACGACTTTGAGAGTGCCAGGAACAGCTTTGTCCACGCCCGAAAGAACCTGGCTCAGCGCGGTGTCGACGCTAGCGAGCAGCTTGGCAGACGATGGGATGGTGGAGGGGCTGGTGAGGAAAGCCTCCAAAACCTCAACGATGTCCTGCGGTGGTCGTGAGGACACTGCGTAGAAAGGAGTAAACATAAACGTACAACGACATCATCAGTAACGTAGTTGGCGATGTCTGCGGAGGTCTGGCGCTTCGACAATCCGGGGAGGGCTGCGAGGGACGCTGTAGCGGTGTTGAGGGCGGCATTTATTTCGTGGACGGGCGGGGTCACAGTCGCATCGCTGAGGGTGTCGGAGGACAACAATGAAGCTAGAGGAGGATAGCTGTCAACTAATATGGATTGACATTGGTGAAATAGGACGCACATATTTGGTTCAAGGGCGCTGTTGTGCTGGATGACAGGGTGTTCAAGATTGTGTTAACCTCAGCGTTAGAGGCCCGCTTAGTGACGGCGACGGAGGGGCCGGCAGAGATGAGGCTCGCGCAGAGCAGCAAGATGGATGCAAAACGAGGGGCAAACATTATCGGGATGCGAGGGAGGGCGTTGAGAAGGATGAATTACCGCGGAAAATGAGCGGGGTGGTATTTTCTTAGCTTTAATTTATACCATCGTCTGCGAGGTGGTGCCGGAGGCAAGTCTCCCAGTCTCCATGAGACACAGACGCAGCGGCACGAAATCAGGCTTCTTCAGCCTGACTGTCACACTTTGGTGGTGATCCGCATCTGAACAACATGTGTCAATCTGATTGGCACTGTCAACCTCTGCCGAAATCTAATACAATACGACCTCGGGAGGCGATGCGGAGGATTTCCCTCCGGCCGTTACACGACCTTCGACATCAATTCTACACAATGAAATCTATTGGGCTGTTCAATTCGTTAGCAACTGCTGATACGAGAACAGAAAGCACGCGCAGATACCTATGTATTCACTACTATTGCGCAAATCCGAAGCCATTGAACGACTTGCGAGTCATCTGTGATTTAAAATTTTCTCCCGGTAACGGAGAGAAACCGAGCCGAAGCGTCGGCCCGGAGAAGGTCATGGCAAACAGGGACAAAGCCGCTCTTTCACGTTTTTCCGCCGCCTTTGTTTCGCCTTCAATGACCTCCTGTGATAGCTGCCAGCTGACGACTGTCATTTTCCGTTCCTGTTTTCTTCCTGCACCGTGCACGTCTCCCGTTCGCCGGCACGCAACCTTAAATCGGCCCCCGTCGCCCCCACCCGACCGCCGGCTTATCCGACTTGGGATTTTCTCTCCGGTGCCTCGGTCGCTCCGACTCGCCCGGCAGCCTCCTGTAACCTGTTCTCCGAATTTTGGATGCTCTCGTCGTCTCTTCTTTCGAAATCCCCATAGCGACCGCGCTCTCTGCAAACAACGCCGTCAGAAGTTGCCTTCCTCGCCTCCCGTCTGTATTTCTGGGGCTTTCGGACACAAACACCCACTGCTCGCTCCAAGACTTGTTTGATCCTTCGCAGTGTTTTGACCACCAACGCTCTACTTGTGATCCATTCCAGTCGTTTAACTGTGAGGACTGTGGAGTCACTTGCCCAAGATTCGAGAGAGAAAGGCTCGGAGCCAAAACGGGGTGCGAGAACATATCCTCGCGCGGATTCGAACCACAGACCCCCAAGCTCGCGCTTGGAATCGATTGGCGCGCGTTCCAGACAAGTTACGTCCGAGCGTCGTTTGACAGTCCGACGATAGATCGGCTTCTTATTCCGGAACCGCAGCGCATGACTCACAGGATATAGGTAGATACTGACATTTGTACACCTGGATTGTACCCTCCAGCCAACCGTCATGGGTGTAGAACCCGCCCCATCGCCAACAGCGCCGTCCCCCCCGTTTGCAGGTCCGCTCCGAGAGAAGACTCCAGCGGAAACCGTAGAGTATCCAACAGGACTGAAGTTGGTTCTAATCAGTGTTGCTATTTCGTTGGCAACTTTTCTTTTGGCGCTGGTACGGTGCCTCCTCCTTGACCTGCGCCAACAGACTAACCTCTTCCTAGGACAATACGATCATCGCCGTGGCCATAGTATGTTCCTCGCGCGGGTGGCAATTGCGTTCTAATCAGCTCGGAAGCCAAAAATTACAGATCAATTCCACAGCCTGGATGATATTGGCTGGTACGCATCCGGCGTCTCAGTGTAATTCAACTCAACTTTTTCCTTTCTCGTAGGTATGGAAGCGTGTAAGCGATGCTGCTCACGGGTAACACGCCAACGTAACGCCAACACCGAACAGGTACTCGCTCACAACGGCTACGTTCCAACTATTATACGGCCGTCTCTACTCCTTCCTCCCCCAGAAATGGGTGCGTTGTTGCCCTCTCTTGGGGCGACAATCTCATATACTCAACGGGCCCAGGTATATCTTGCCGCCGTCGCTGTGTTCGAACTCGGCTCCCTGATCTGCGGCGTTGCGCCCTCCTCAAACGCCCTCATCGTCGGACGGGCCATCGCGGGTCTCGGCGGCGCCGGTTTGTCCACGGGGTGCAACATCATCGTGTGCAACGCCGTGCCGCTCGAAAAACGCTCGATGTACCTCGGGATCATCGGTGGGGTTTATTGGGCGGGCAGCGTCGCGGGGCCGATCATTGGTGGGGCGTTGACTGACACGGTTTCGTGGAGGTGGTACGCTTCTAACGCTCATCCTTTCGATACTGGGACTCATCCCTCCAAGGTGTTTCTATGTCAACCTGATCTTGGGCGCCCCTATCGTCCTCATTATTGTATTCCTCTTCGACGCTCCAGGGGAGCAGCTGCCGGCTCAAGAACTACGCCTCGCCGAACACATGCAACGATTCGATCCATGGGGAACAGTGTGCATCTTTATTGGTATAATCAACGCGTAATTGACACTGACGCAGGCTGCATTCATCCCGTCGATCATCTGCCTTCTCCTCGCGCTCCAATGGGGCGGCTCCAAATACCCTTGGAGCAACGCACGTATCATCGTCCTTCTTGTGATGTTCGCCGTCCTCACCGCGGTTTTCGCGGTAATCCAAGTCCGGAAACAAGAAGGTGCCACCCTCCCACCGCGCATCCTCCAACGGCGCGGTGTCCTCAGTGCCTCTTGGTTTGCCTTTGCCCTGAGCGGATCGTTCCTCACGCTTGTGTACCTCGTACGTCCGCTCTCCATTCGTCTTGTTCCACCACTGTTTCAACTCATGCGTCCGACACCAGCTCCCGATCTACTTCCAGGCCATCCAAGGCGTCTCGCCGACCCAGTCCGGGATCAACAACCTCCCCATGGCGTTGGGCATCGTCTTCGCGGCGGTCTTCGCGGGTTTCGCCATCAACGCAGTCGGGTACTTCACGCCGTTCATGATCGCATGCTCCGGCCTGACGACCGTCGGCGCGGGGCTGTTCACGACATTCTCTGTGCACACGCCAAAGGTGCGCTGGATCGGATACCAGGCGCTGTACGGTATCGGTGTGGGTCTGGGGATCCAACAGCCGCTCATCGGCGTGCAGACGGCGTTGGAGGCGCAGGACATCCCAGCTGGCGTCGCGCTCGTGCTTTTCAGCCAGACGATCGGTGCGGCTGCGTCCTCGTCGTGTATGTCAATACGTCTGATCCTTCCTTGCAAGGCGCGACGGTCTTCGTGTCCGTCAGCCAGAACGTTCTGCGTAGTATGCTGCTTTCGGGCCTCGCGCGTGCTGTTCCGGATGTGGATCGCAACGCGGTCTTGAACGCGGGCGCAACAGGCGTGCGGGCGCTCGTGGACCCGGCGCTCTTGCCCGCTGTGCTGCGCGTGTACAATTCCGCGTTGATTTCGGCATATTACGTCGCGGTCGCGATGGCGGGGCTGACGATCCTTGGCGCACTGGCCTCGGAGTGGAAAAGCGTAAAACGGGAGAGGGATACAACTTGAGGAAGGGAATCAGTGCGTGTCTGAAGGACATGAGCTCTGCGCTGAGTGCTGAAATCAATCCTGTTTAGATTGTTGAAGTTGAGCCTGCTGAAATCTGCGCCGTCGTATGTAATCTGATCTGTGGACTGGATTGTTGACGGCGAATTTTGTCCATATTGTGTGATGCCCTTCAACTCCATTTACTGTGGACATTACAGGACTTCTGGTGATTTGATGTTTTGTCAAGCCTTTCTACTTATGGGCTTTATTCAACTTTCGCCCAGTGCCCGGGTGCACATTGGTCAAATTTGATGTGCAAAGTGGCCTACGTTCTGGAACCGGCTCAACAAGAGCGGACGAGACATGAGCGAGAGCTGCGTTCTGGAAAGCGATCAAAAGAATGGCAGACCCCAAACCCGCCCCAATCTTAGTCACTGCCGCGGAACTAAACGATGTCTTTGAGCAAAGGCCCATTCCTCCTGATGTTCTTCCTCCGTAATTTGACTCCGCACAGCACAAGAGTACATAATGCAATCTTATCAGAACTACTCCCCGAGAAGACCGAGGACAACACACCGGACGGTTTCTTTTCCAAAAAATGGGACATCGACGGTTTGGGCCGTCTGAAGGTGTAAAATGTATACATACCGTTACTGCCGCCCAACTAAAGGATGCCTTTGAGCAAAGGCTCAATCCTCCTGATGTTCTTCCTCCGCAATTTGACTCCGCACAGTACAAGAGTACACAATGCAATCGGCCGTCAGAAATTGCCTTCCTGGCCTCCCATCTGTATTTTCTGGGACACAAACACCCACTGCTCGCTCAAAGACTCGTGTGTTCCTTCGCAGTGTTTTTGACCACCAGCACTCTACTTGTGATCCATTCCAGCCTGTTTAACAACCCTCGAGAATCTGTGAGGACTGTGGAGTCACTTGCCTTAGATTCGAGAGAGAGAATGGCTGCAAGAACACATCCTCGCGCGGATTTGAACCCCTCGATCGGCGCGCTCTACTGTTGTCATTTCTGCTGATGCAACGGCCACGCATTTTAGGACAGCGGCGCGCACGCGCCGCAACATCAAAAGGAACTCTGCTGACGCTCTTGGACGGACAAATCAACTTACGGGACTCGGATGCGGCGGATCACTCTACCAAGTTGAACCTATAAAACCTAGCCCTCCCTCCACTCTCCCCTCCACCAAACCAAATCCAAATCCACGACAATAATGTCCACGCCGAACCCCAAGCAGCTCGAGATCGCGCACGCCTGCCTAAAGGCGCTGAATGATATCAACATCGAAGCCGCGGCGGACCTGTTGGCGCCCGAGTTCAAGCAGCAGTACTTCCCGACGTCGTTCACGCCTTCGCATGGCAAGGCCGAGTCGAACAAGGAGGAATTTGTGGCGAGGACCAGGCTGTTTGCGAGTCGGTTCGAGCTGGCGGTGAGGATTACCGGATTAATCATTCCCTTTAAATGCGCAGCCACTGACTGTGACTTCAGTTCCAGCCCCCGCTCGACGTGATCCACGGTGTGGATAAAGTCGTATTTCATGTCCGTGGATGATTTTCTTCATTCGTCCTTTTTGATTGATCATGAGCATACTGCAGATCAAAGCGGATGGGAAGGTCAAAGCCTCCGGGAAGGAATTCCACGGCGAATACGTGCTCACGTTCCATTTTTCCGGCGAGAAGATAGTTAAGCTCAACGAATTTGTGGACACTAAATATACCTCGGAGTTTTTCGCGGCTCAGTAGTTGTAGCATTCGTATCGCTAGTGGCTCTTGATTCATTCTATACTCTGCGAATGTTGTGTGTCCTGTGTGCCAATGGAGGATTTTGATTTAAGGGAACATCGAGAGCAGACATCGGTTCCGTGGGCTGGCAAAATTTGACCTCAATTGACGCCTTACCATCCCCAAAAGAAATGAAAAGGAAGAATTTTGCGACATTTTCAATCACGATGGGAAAGATAGACTCCTTATCTCGCTCTGGGCGTCAGGTCCGTTCTTAGATTGCCTTGCTAGGTGTGCTCCTTGATTTGAACTCGTAAACACGGCTGGCGCACGGCTCTGTGAGATTGAACTCATCGAACGTGTCAGTCTGTCGTCGCGAAAGGCGGCGACAATGGGAAGTGGTATCGTCATTGAGAGTCAAAATCCAACTTCTCTGCCTGTGGCATAGGATTCGACGTGCATGTTCGCTGGCACCATGCGGGAGTTCGTGTTCAAGTTTTATCCACCGAATACAACTTTTTTTATATCAAGCGTGCCAATTAAAGTGGGCGACGCCAGGCAGACTGTTCGTTGCGGGCCACGATTCGTCCCGTGGCGAAAGCCTGTCCATCTTCTCTGCCCCGGACCTCGTTCTGCCCCGGTGTCGACTCGATTCACACCTATCTCGCACAGTCACCATTTGAATTCACTTCCGATAACCAGCTCCGATGAGTTTGATCACCTGTACTTTCATCCTACTCGAATCACAGCCCTACGGAAGGAGGCCTTTCTAGGCTCAAGTCCGTTGTACGACGCGCTTCTTCTTTCTGCCGATGACGTAGAAAGGTACCAGAATAACAGCACTTTAGTGCGCTCTTTCGCCGCGTCTTGTTCAAGTCTGATTCTGATCTCCGCGGATAGCCTCTACAGCTCCCTTGTATCCTTGATGACGCGGAACCAAGCACTCGTGCAGATATTCTCAGCCGCGATCTCCCTCCGCTGCAACGTTAGACGTTCCGATTTTCTTGTCGGCGTTTCTGGTCTCGGAGAGAATTCGCTGTTCTAGTTCTCCGCCGATTACACCGTCCTAAGAAGCAAAATTCAGCCCCGCCTGCTAATTCCATCTTCTATGTATTCTTGACATGACAGAACCAGATGTCTTCCTGGAACGCCAAGTTCATTCGACAGCATGCATCACGTCGAATGTCTCAATCACTCCACAAATCACTCTTCCATGGCTCCGCGACAAGGGCGTTGGGTCCTCTAGTTCCTATCCTATGCTCACTCTCTATATCGAACGGCCCCACTACTCCACAGGCGATGTTCTCATCGCGGACCCGTAACAAGTCCTCGATCTGCTCTGCACGCGTGGGAATGTCTGGAGGAAAATGTATAAAACGCGGTGCGTGTGCCTCCCATTCTTCACTCGAATACCCTCGTAGTTCAAGCTCTCCTAAACAAACAAACATGTTCTCCAAGATCTCTTTCGTTCTCGCTTCCGTGTTCATTGTAGGCACCCCTCCCCTCCAAACTCTCTCGCACATGTTAATCATTGTTATTTCCGTGATAGACCCTTGCTGCCGCCGCGCCGTGGGCCACTCCTCCCCCGGTTACCCCGCCGACCTCGGACCAGTGCTGCAGCAGCGTTGTCTCCTCCAGCAGCACCGCCGCCTCCACTGTCGCCGCCCTCCTCAGTCTCGATTTGACTGGCCTCGATGTCCCCGTTGGGTTGAGCTGCTCGGCCATCACCGTCGTCGGAAACAACTGGTATGGTATTCATCTCCTTCATATGTTGCAGTCAACTCACTCAATATTATAGCGGAGGCACCACCGTCACTTGCGATGCTCCCGAGACACAGTGGAGTACGTCTATAATTGCGCGCTATTCTACAATTGAACTAATCACATTTATTTCAAGACGGCCTCATCGCCATCAATTGTATTCCCATCACTGCCTGAGGATGGATGAAGGAGCCTGACTGGATTTTGCTTCGGCCGATTCGTTGTCGTTGTGGAATATCTGTCTGTTTTCACCGTATTACGCTGCCGCGTGTTCAATGTCGCGAATGTCACGTCTTTGATTCTTATTCCCTAATATTTTCCGTTAAGTTTTAAAACCGTACTAAGAACGGGAATATAGCGCGAGCATCTTACAGCCGTTTGCATAATTGATGACAGTCGGCCCGAAAAAGAAACAAAAACAAATATTTGATCCGGCGTCTTGCCGAGGTCAAATCTGACTCATTTCTGAACCGATTCTTATGAGTTTGGGCGCGTTAAAATGGAAGAAAGCAGCACTTTCGATTCAGGTCACTCTTACAATGCAAATACCAATATTTCTTTCAATCAAATTTCACCCTATCTGATTTCAACCCCCCGATTGTTTATCTCATTGCTCGCTCAATTCATGGCCGATTTGCTTGATTCTGGGCGCGTTTGAACGCTGAGACTCCTATATTTCCGGTCCAAAAATTTTAACGAGTCGCATAAGTCCAAAAATACCTTGAGCCACAATTTACTGCTCCTTGCATACATTCAACTCGAGCGAGGACATTTTTGTATCAAAACATTTTCTCTGCTATCCAGTTCATATGCCTCACCACTACCTTTAAAATGGACCCAGACTCAAAAGAATTGGTTCAGATTTGATTGAGCAGCAGCCGCAACATGTTGAAGTCCAGTTCAATTGTGAAGATTTTGAAAATATTGAATGAAATAAAAGTACATGGTGAAATAGCCAAAGAACGCAGGCACTACTTACTCTCTTGCTAATGCCCCCGAAACCGCATAAATCGACTACGAAATGAGCGAGATCTGGACGCAGCAAGTGACCGGATCAAATGTTTGTCTTTATTTATTTTCGCGCCGACTGTCATCAATTTTGCAAACTGCTGTAAGAGAACGCTTACCTTCTCACCAGTCTATAAATGATGCCATGCGCAAAGGTACAATGTCAACAAGTATATTGCGACGCTTCAAGATGGAGCTTTAAACGAGAACTTGCCGATGCAGTTATTCTGCTGGATGATGTATATTTTCGGGCTCGAAAGTAAAGGCCCTATGGATTTACATAATCTTCTTCCTTTCTTTCGTTGCAACTTCGTTGCGACCTTGCGGCATCCGCCACCTGGTTTTCTTTCTGCCAAGTATTTCAGCTGTGATGGAGACGGTCCGTTGTGTATCATTTTTCAAGACAAAAATATCTCTCATACGATGACGACAAATAAGGACCAGTGACCGAATCGAACGGGTTTCTGCCGATGTAGCACAAAGTAAAGAAACGTAGATGATGCAAAAACGGAGTGTCCTCCATCCGGTCAGTTTCTTAGCTTTGATTACTGGTCGAGAAGTGATGGCTTTTGTGTTGGTGCGAAAGAATTTTAAGGGTTCAACAAAAAGGAAAACACCTAATTCACTGTACTTTACATGACCGGGGCCCCAATAGAATGATACAAGTGTGCATTTAGAATCGTACGTACCTAAAGCCGGTCGTCTCGAGAATTGTTTCTTCGTGGATTGTGATGTCCTCTTCGGCCCACGCTCCTAGAACGGTTGCTGTTTTCTTGAAGTTCTTCTAGGGGTGCTCAATTCTTGGCCCATCTCGTCCATCTCAAAATTGCCCATCTCTGTGATGATCCGACTGATCGTGACAACCGGCTGCCGCATTACGTTGCTTCCTTTTTGAGAAGCAGTATGCGGCGCAGCAGAAAGACACAGACCCAAACCGATGTCCCGCACATTTCAGAGAGTTTTCTTGCTGCTTCTATTGCCCTAGAGGATGACCCTGATGAAGCTGATCTCTTGGGATATCATGAAGAGGAAGGCTGAGCCTCAGGAAGCAGGACTGCCGGTTACCGCAATCACTCGGATCATCAGAGCTCTATTTATTTCGAACAAATAAGAGATGGGCACAAATGAGATGGGCAGATGAGCCAAGAATTGAGCACCCCTTCTGTTATGTAAGTATTTATTTTGAATTTCTCGAATTCTACACTGTGGAAATGAGCTAAAGTGGAAGTTATGAAATTGCGGCGCCGCAGATCATTAGACACTGGGGGCACCGAACGGAGCACTTGAAACACAAGTGCGATTCAGTCATGTTGTCGGCATGTCTGTGTGACATGCCACAAAGGTCTTTGTATGATTTACATTTTGCATTAACAAGTTATAACTAAGGGTTTAATTAAATACAACAAATGTTATAGACACTTGACCTGCTTTTTGATGGCACTGCGTGAGTTTTTGAACCGGATTTGAGAATTGGGTGGGCGCGAGCGGCGAATAATGCCGAACGGAGCCTTGATGGAGCCGTGACAGTCGACGCAACGAGCCGCGCCCATGTGACGACGTGGATCCATGGTTCTTTGATGCTGGCCGTCGCGCTTGGCCGGACCCGGTGTCACGCGGCTGCCCGCCCCGCGCCCAGCCCGCGCCACGCACGTCACGGTCCCGCCCAAACCCGACTTCACGCAGCTGCTCGCCCCGCTCTCAGCCTACACCATGGAGCCACCCACCCCGTGCCCATCCCACGCCGCACATGGCACTGCCTCCCGGCACACCTTTGTCGACACAAGATCCCACCCGCACGTTGCCTTTGTTGGCACACTTGTTGACACACACTTATCCCTGCACATTGCCTTTGTCGACATACGGCCCCACCCGCACATTGTCTTTGTCGACACCCAGCCCCACCCGCACGTCGTCTGTGCGCCGCCTTTGTTGGGTGACCGCCCCAGACTTGACATCGGCTTTATTCTTGGCGTGACCCGCCATCATCAGTCCTTTGTCTCCCTGCGCGAGCTTGATGGACGCATACGTACTTGCCGGCTGCTGATCCAGTTTCTCAGCACAACGATCAGGCATTCCGCGAACGCACGCAGTGGAAATCAGGTTCCTCAGTGGGTGTTGAGAGGATTCGGAAAAGTGAGAAAGCACATCCAATCCGGCCAGATTACTTTGTAGTCTGTAAACGCCGGAGATGACATGCAAGCTCAGAAGGGCTGCGAATTAACTCGAGATGAGGAGGAGCGAGGTGTAAGATTCTGATGGCAGAAGTGGGCATATGCAAAGGATCGAGGATCGGTATTTCGTGCAAACAAATCAACTCATAGTAGATAGCGCTGTAAAGATTGCATGCAGTGAGGGACGCGTCTCGTTCTTGGTGGGTTTCTGCTTCCAGTGGGTAAATTGCGAAGGGAGAAAAGTAGGGAGTGGGCGTACATGACGACGGGATTCCGAAGAATGACGATCCACACAAATGCGTGTTCAAGTAACTGTATGGCGATGATGAATTGACCCCCCAGCACGCATATAGAGGGCGGATCACCAGGTGAAGGAGGTCGTTATCAGGGAAGGTGAATTCACGTACCGTTCGAGAAATAAAATTATAACGATCCGTATTCAAAGGGGCAAGACACACATTGTCGATGTGGTTCCGAGATACAGGGTTAAATGTGTGGTCCGAGCAGCGGTAGTGCCGGGCGGTGGTGGTAGGGCGCGTATGGAGGATCCAGCTGATAGATGACGAGGAACTTGAATGTTAGAGGCACAGAGATTAATAAGCCCAGGACGCGGGGAGGAAGTACATGTAGCTACGACTGCACAGACAGCACTTAAATGCATCTCCTCTTAACTAAACTCCATGGCAGTGGAGACAGCTACTGCGATGATCGGGAACGTTAGATTTACATACACTATGTGAGAAAGGATTGGAGAAAGGCACACCAATGCGGAAGAAGAGAACACAAAGGGCTCCGTTTTGAGGTAGAAAAGGTGCGGATGGATTTGCGGTCCATTTGAGAACGTCGACAACTGCCACATGATAAACCAAAGAAAAATACTACTAAAAACAAATCAGGCTCACCATCGTCAGAGTCAGTCCGTGTCAGTCGGCCATCGGAGAGCCCGTGGGTTTGTATCAACATAGCGTTCGGTGGACGCGGGTTGAGAGCCGCAGCTGGCGAGCAACTCCGAAGCCGTTAGTGTACTAACTTGGAGTGCATCAGGAAAAAATCACATGGCTACGTACCGCCTGATAGCCCCGATACTTGTGATAGCCAGGTCGACAAGTCCCCATTATATGGCACCGCGTAGCTCTCCGCCAAGGCTTGATAGCCGCTGGTAGCCGTGGCGTGGAAGTAACGTAGCACCTGGTAGCTCTTGGTAGCTCTGACTGACAGTCTCAGTAGCACTCAATAGTGCACAATATTTAGCAATAACCAGATAGTTGTCCCTTATACCAGATAGTTGCCCCGCCCCATACAGCACAAAAGTAATATGAAAACAGATAAATTCACAGGTACTAAGACATGATCGCACTACGATACCAACGAGGGAAGGGGGGCAAACACTCGACGTGCGCATAACAAACGCAGGCGACGACGGCAGGGTGGGCGTGTGACATGGACGCACAGTACAGGACCGGCACGGCGGGCAGGTGCCACACGGGCGACAGCGTGCACACGGGTCGATACAGGGCACGGACAACGCTCCCGGCGTTCGAATCATTGGTGTACAAGAAAAGAAGAAAAAGGTAAGAGATGATGACGGTGCTAAAGGATTAAAACTCACAACTGTTGCCGCACTCTGGCCGCACTCTTGAAAGCAGCCGCTGACCTCAGCAATGGAGGGCCTACGAAGTCAGAAGGAAACTATGGAATGGGTGTAAGAAGACGAAAGCAAACATATGATTGCTCACCTCGGGAAGATGCGGGCATATCCGATGGCTTCGGAATAGGCGAACTCTTGCATGTGAGATAGCTTTGAAGGCTTGATGAGGCTGCGAGTCGTGCGCAGGGAAAAGACAACTTGGATAGAGAAGGATTGGCAGAAGAAACAGCAGAGGCCTTGATGAGAAGAGATTGTCTTCGACAGTAGTGGGCTTGAAGATCTCGAAGCAGCGGCTTGGCACGGGAATCAGTTTGGGACAGGTGGAGGTAATGAACGTTGGAAGCTTGAAGCTTGGAAGGCTTGAAGGGCCGACGTGCGAGGTACACAAGTGAGCCACTACGGGGGAAGGGACGAGGAAAGGGACGAGGAAAGGGACGGAAGATGGGGGAAGAGAGCAAGATGCATCAACCAACACTGTTTGGCGTCGAAACAATCACGCAATCGGACACGTGTGTCGGACTTTGAAATGACTTAGCGCTTTTCGTCAATCGTCCGGCCGTATATATGCTCATGTCTTTGGTGCCCATCCCCGCTGCTCTGTGAGAGGATATTCAGGAGGATGAACAAGAGGATGAATTCCGTGTTCCAGGCTCAAACTAAACACTCCAACATTGTTTCCTTTTCCGACCTATCTCCGGGAGCTACTGATCCGTGGCGTGCCGGCTATCACACGCTACTGATCCTGGGCGGATGGCTCCCGAGGCTATCAAGGGCTACTGATCAGTTGCGTAGCGCTACCAGAGCTACTGATCCTTCAGAGCCTGGCTGGCAGCAACGTAAGAAATCCTTTTTTCCTGATGTGCACACTTAGGGATTTGGGTAGAATATTGATGAGATTCGGGTGAGGCACATCACGTCTCGAGGGTCAGAGCTGCTGAGGCGCGAAAGCTTGAGGGGTGGGTGCGTCTCTTCGCGGTCGGCCCCCGTGGCAGAAGAGCGGAACAAGCACGTGGTGTTTGGCAGCAACCTCCGAAACAATCAAACGGCTGTTGTTCCCGACTCCCATCTCCTCTCGGGGCGCGCACCGCTTGCTCTGCTCTCGGATGTATAATCTGGCTGTAAATCTTTCTATATTGCTTGAAATCCTGGTTTTCCTTACCAAGTGCATCTTCAGCTGGAGTCTGGCACTTTCCGAGTCCTTAACTGCACTTTTCGGCGCATTTCTCACACATCCGGGTTCAAAGTTGAATTCACGCTTGGAAGTCTCCTTCAAAGCCACCCCCTCACCACTGAAATAAGACTCGATTGCGTTGGGAATGCACCTACCTCAATGAGCAGACCTCGGCCTTGCGTGCCGGATCCTGTTCGACTCGGGGTCAGGTCATATTGCATAGGCTCTGTAATTTTTTTTTGATACTTGGAACCTATGTGACTGTTCACGCTCTCGTGAGTACGTATGACTTTAGTAGCATAGGCATTCCGCTCGTCTATCCTCCTCGATTCGAGACTCAAGCTTTTTCCAATCCTTCGGGATAAAAATATTGAAACTCGCGCGCCTGGATCAATATTTGTCTTCCGATCTTGGCAGCATTTCTCGGTGCATATCTGGCACTTCTTTTCCCTCGTGCGCCGTCCAAGAGTCTGCTTTACTCGCACTAGGGATCGGAAGGCTGTCTGACTTCCCAAGAAAGACATCCTCCTCGACACGGAG
The DNA here is from genome assembly GCA_029289565.1 of Mycena galericulata. Classification (NCBI taxonomy): domain Eukaryota; kingdom Fungi; phylum Basidiomycota; class Agaricomycetes; order Agaricales; family Mycenaceae; genus Mycena; species Mycena galericulata. The sequence continues at coordinate 969,260 of JARKIA010000029.1, read as the reverse complement.
ACAAGACTTGATTGCGTTCCGGCACACGCACAACGAGTAAGGTAAGTGCGCCCACATCGAAGGAACGCGCTGCACGCTAGCCTCCCACGTTTTCCGGCTTCCCACCAGAGTCGGCAAAGTTTGAGAGGGACGATTTCTTCTTGCGACCCTAGCCAATCTAGTTAAAATGTCATCACATTGACGTCAAACATCTGCGACGTGTTTTTCACCTGCCTAAACGGCTGTCCACAACTTGCATATGTCTGTATCAAATCAACCAAAGACTCGACAGAGAGGCCTATCCCAACCCACTTCCAGCCTTCCCCGAGTGTCTTCCCTCGGGGAGCTAAAGTCGTGGCGTGGGCCCCTCAGTCTTGACCCACTTTTAGTCTCTGACCGACCCGTTGACGATGTCCGGTTGGAAAAAACGATGGCGGTCAATACGCTTGCTTGAATCTCCCGCAGGTCAGTTTTAAGTACTCTGCTTCCTTTGGATCACAGCATCGTTCCGCCCATAGCCAGTGTGAAGATGTTCACAGCGACTGCTTCGCCTTTCCAGGAGCTACGAACTCTTATTGTCCATCTGACTGATGAGGAAAGGATAGCCCCTGGCACATGAGTCATTCTAACCAGACATCACTGAAATTCTACCTCTCAAGCTCGCGCAGGGAGACAAAGGACTGATGATGGCGGGTCACGCCAAGAATAAAGCCGATGTCAAGTCTGGGGCGGTCACCCAACAAAGGCGGCGCACAGACGACGTGCGGGTGGAGCTGGGTGTCGACAAAGGCAATGTGCAGGGATAAGTGTGTGCCGACAAATGTGCCAACAAAGGCAACGTGCGGGTGGGATCTTGTGTCGACAAAGGTGTGCCGGGAGGCGGTGCCATGTGCGGCGTGGGATGGGCACGGGGTGGGTGGCTCCATGGTGTAGGCTGAGAGCGGGGCGAGCAGCTGCGTGAAGTCGGGTTTGGGCGGGACCGTGACGTGCGTGGCGCGGGCTGGGCGCGGGGCGGGCAGCCGCGTGACACCGGGTCCGGCCAAGCGCGACGGCGAGCATCAAAGAACCATGGATCCACGTCGTCACATGGGCGCGGCTCGTTGCGTCGACTGTCACGGCTCCATCAAGGCTCCGTAGTGGCTCCGTTCGGCATTATTCGCCGCTCGCGCCCACCCAATTCTCAAATCCGGTTCAAAAACTCACGCAGTGCCATCAAAAAGCAGGTCAAGTATCTATAACATTTGTTTTATTTAATTAAACCCTTAGCTATAACTTGTTAATGCAAAATGTAAATCATACAAAGACCTTTGTGGCATGTCACACAGACATGCCGACAACATGACTGAATTGCACTTGTGTTTCAAGTGCTCCGTTCGGTGCCCCCAGTGAGAGGTCTCCGCATCGGCATCGGCATCGGCATCGGCACGGCTTGAGATTCTATCAGCGCGGCTGACATTCATAGTTCTGCTACCGACCTGAAAGTGAATTCTGAATGCTGTTAAAACCAATCTATGACAGTTATTATCGTCTTTTATTCCAAGTCGCACACTCTGGTTTTGATGCAAAATCAACTGCCAACTTCGAGTTTGAGATTGAGATTGATCAAGTTCAACTTCGAGCCGAGATGATCCTTATCCTAAACAAGATATGGCCATCAACAGAGCCCCTATTTGTATGGACAGCCCGACATGTTGTCTGCGCTTTATCCTTCGTTTTAAGCGAGAAAAAAAGGCTGCATGTGATTCAAAAAAAAAGACTCTAGAGTCTAGTATGTATCATCACATAATAGCGGAGCGAGCTTACCAGGCTTCCAAGCATCAAATGTGGTGAATACTGTGAAGAGGCCGCCAGAAAGTATTATGTAGGTACAAACAAGTTTCCACAGTCAAAAAAATGAGGCTATGGTACCGGTGCCCCACCCATAGGTTGCAAATTTGCGACGCCCGACGAAACCGAGGGTTGCGCCGCGTCGGCGAAGAGAAGCGGTATCTTACAACCAACATAGAGAAGGCATTACTTGGAGTATTTTGTACACATGAATTTCCGATATCATTCAAAGTGGGTGAGAAATCATTTAGTCGAAGGGTGGCATTTGCTCAAATTTTCGAACGGGTTCGATTCATGGGTACAAATTGAAGTTGTACTGATCTTACAGTAAGAATTTTGGTGCCCGTCTTCGAATTTTTGAAGGGTGTTCTCAAAGGCTCGTACGTCAAAGACTGACGGCTAAAACAGGATTGAACACGCAAACACATGGGTAACGAACGTGTGCAAACAATACGATTCTTGATCGAGCCGTGCCCAGATCCAAGAGGTCGATTAAATATGGCGGGAGTCGTTACATTCATTGACATGATCCCGCTGCTTTCATTTGGGACTCAGCCACTGGCAATTCTCGCTACCTCGTTTTCTGCGGGATGCCAACACCACAAGGAAACGTAAGATTAGATTCCCGCTATGGTATGATATTATTTTACTCTGACCCACGATAGATGCGGAACGTTGCGATTGGCATCCTTCGTGATACCCATAACGTCGGAAAAAACAGCGAGGGACAGCGATGAACAATCGTACCATAGATCTCCGGCGAAGTCTCTTTTATGTAAGTAAAAACGTACGTGGGACTGACTTGTGTTATCACACGGCTAGGCTTTGAAACCCGTACTAACCCATGGGGTTTTGTCTTCTCCGGGCGATCACGATCATCTTCCTTCGAGATCAGCTATTACTGCAGCGACGAAGACCAAAGACAAACCCACGCCTTTCCAGCCAGATCAAGTACACGACAGGAATCGTAATTGGGACCACCACATGCTTGAAAGTTGAGAATAATATATGCGGCATTACCCATGGCATTCTTTCGGCGGTGTCACTGCGATTCCGCAGCGCTGCCAATTAAATGCAACATAATCTCATCCCTGACGTTCAACGTATTGCTTCACGTAGGTCCGTGTTCCGTGGTCCTTATCATGCCATTAGTAAGGACGTGGCAGGATTTATGTAACGTACAAAAACGCGGTAAGTTGTTGGATTTCCGAGTCCGCACTTGGGGCAAAGTGGGATTCCCGGACCCTATGTAAAAGAGCAGCAGCAGTTGAAGACCGTTCAAAATGCAGACTGAGGATACACATACCTCTGCCTCCACTGGCCATCTGCTCTTAAGACCCCCCAGCTCTCAATCGGCACTATATCGAAATCTAGGCCATGGATATAGGTATCGGATCCCCGTGGAAATGAATTAGCTGATAAGTGTATGGATGATGGGGTGCCGAGGCGTATAAAAGGCGCACGCTGACGCTGGTGTGATCTCTTTCTTGCATTTCGGCCTGGGATCCACGCGCATGTCTCTGCCTCCTCCACCAAGCGAGAAAACACCAGACAAGACTGCTGGTTCCGTCCTCGTACCCAGCGCAGTCTACACCTCGGGCGGTATCATGGCGCGGGCGTACCAAGGCCTCATGCTCGCCACGTTGCTTCTCGTGGCGCTCCTTACCCTCGCGGGTGCGGGGCCCAGGCTCAGGCCGCGCGACCTCTTGCAGATGGCGTACATGGGCGGCAGGGAACCACAGCGCACCGCGACGGAGGGCGGGCCACCGGCGTATGCGGCTTTGCGCCAGTGGGAGGCCGCGCTTTCGCAGCACAATCTCTCGCTGCCGTTCCCCGAGGGGAAGACCGGCCGTTACGTCAAGTTTTCCAACCAGATCCGGTACCTGGGGTGGAACAACTGCTTCGGCGAGGTGTACGTGGACGTGCGAATCAGCGAGGTGTAAATGCAATGCTAAAATTGAATATAGGTTGATGAACGCGCACCTGGCGTACGTCTCCGGCCGGGCCTATGTCTTCCGGGATTACTACTGGGCGGAACAGCACTACCATTGGCCGAGGGAGCAGTGGATCGGGAACGAGGCGCGCACACCGCTCACCGCGATCGTCTCGGGCCCCGTCGCGGGCGGCCCGTTCGAGGACGGCGATCCCGCCCCGCGCGCCGTCTCCTCCGCGTGGTTCGACAAAGTCTGCCCCCGCCACGAGCGCCGCTACATCAACACCCGCGCCGTCAAGCCCGCCGTCGCGCACGCTTCCGGGATCGACATCCTCGCGCATTGGCAGACGCTCCTTCGCGGCGCGCCGGAGCGCTGCATCGAGATCGTCGAGGCGGAGGAGGACCCCGTCCCGCAGACGTTCGACGTCGACCTGTGGGGCAGCCCGCGGCTCCTCACGCTGTGGGACTCGTTCTCCCAATCGCCCATATCGCGTCTGCTCGGCGACTCGCCCATCGTGCACGCTGCGCTCGAAAGTAATGTGTATCAGCTCGTCCCGCGAGAGTCACGCTTGCGGCGGCCGCACCTCGCGCCGCGCGATCCGTTCCGCCGCATCCTTGCACTGCACCTCCGGCGGGGGGACTTCGAAGAGCATTGTCGCGACATGGCGGCCCGGAACAGCGCGTTTAGCGGCTGGAATCAGTTCGCGCATCTGGCGGACCGGTTCGTGGGCGAGGCGGACGCGCCGGGGATGGAAGCCGAAGAGCGCTTCCTGGCGCGTTGCTGGCCGGATGTTGCGGGCGTCGTGAAGAAGGCGGCGGAGGCGCGCAGCGAGTACTTGGCGCACGCGGCCGGGCTCGGCGCGATGCACCCGACGCTAGACGTCCTATACCTACTTACAAACGAAAAGAGCACATGGGTCGACGAGTTGAAGGACGCGCTGCGGATAGATGGGTGGTGGATTGCCGCGAGCGAGGATCTCGTGTTCGACACGGAGCAGACGGACGTGGCGATGGCTGTGGATATGGAGATTGCGCGTCGGGCTGAGGTGTTTGTCGGGAATGGGGTGAGTGAACTTCCCCCTGTCTTGCCTCATGATTTCTCACCTGTCCAGTGGTCCTCTTTAACGAGCAACATCGTCTATCGGCGGCTCCTAGACAAGCGGGACCCGATAACTATCCGGTTCACGTAGCAGACCAAAATCGTCTTGATCTACGTGTGGGTCGAATATGGAGGCGATCTCGTTTTTTTTTTGAGAAATTGGACACGACATCGAGTGCGGAATCGAAAATTAGGCAGCACGCCAAGGGCGCGGATCGTACCGAATGTCTGTCTAGATTCACCCATCTTCGCATTATAAAGGCGAGAAATTCGGGGGACCACAGACTATGAGCCGTCGCATATCTGACCGGTGGTGTTGCTGTAATGAGTTGGATTGTATCCTGTGACCTGGATCCAACAACGCCGGCCAGGTAGCGCACACAAGTGAATCGACGATGGAAGCCAGAAGGAAGGCAGAGTCGGCCGATTAGGCCGTGATCCGTGTCCAACCGAGTTGTCTCGGCCCCGAACGGTACAAGACCAGCCTTCCGTACAACTTTCGCTCTATAGATCTACCGGAGACTGGTATGCACAATCCTATAAAATCTTACCACCATACCACAAAAAATCACGTTGATGGGGGCCTTTAGCACAGAAAAATCCCTGGTGAATGGCCTACTTACATCTATATGCGTGTTCTAACATTAAAGAAGGTAAACTATACATGCTCCTAAACTGGGTGACTTCCCGTAAGCATTAAATATTCCCCAAGAATATTTTTCGTACTTGCCGACGTGATGCGACGTCAACTACCAGGACCCCATCAATTGCATCACCCCAAAGCGATTGCGATTTATTCTTCCATCAGTCAAGATATGTTGAATCTATTCGGGGGGTACCCCCCCCTCGAATAGACTTTCGTATAGTGGAATATCCCGTTTAGGCACCAAATCACTGATTGTCACCTCCTGTCACTCCTGTCACAAACTCTACATCCTCACCTGCAAGCACACCATTCGTATACAACAGATCTTTCAACGTTACAATATTACCCTCAGTGCCCTAAAATAATTCCTGCACTGACCCCAGTCAATTTCGCCATTTTTCCCATCGAAATTGATGCTAAATGATTTTTTCAGAGTGATCCCTGTTGAGCCCTTTTGGTAGTGCCACCGCTCTTCGTGGTTATGCTGCTTTAATTCTGAGACGACTGTGGTGTGAGAAGATGCTCAAATGGTGGATCTTTCCACTTCATCAAGAAGTATATATATTATTTTAGTTGCGGGAGTACAGGTAGCGTGAATATCTTTTCCCTTTGATCGTATCACTGGCACCGTCAGGAAAGCTCAGAAATTCTGCTGGAATATTTAAATCTTACGGGAAGTCACCCACTATGGCGGTCCAAGTGCACTTTTAATAATCCCCCCCTACTTTGTACTTTCCGACACTTTTATTTGTGGTTTTTGTACTTTCCTACCCTTTTATAGATATTTTGTGACCAAAGTGTAAGTGTCGGAGAAGGCCGATCTCTCCTACCCTTTCATTGACTCGATTGTGACTTACGACACTTTTATTGACACACTTCAGATTCCCAACACTTTTATTGACTGCACTCAAATTCCTGACACTTACACTTTGGTGCGTCAAAAATTTCCGACACTTTTATTTTTCGAGTTGAAATTTCCGACACTTTCCTTTTGTAAGTCAAGTCCTCCGACACTTTTATTGAGGCGGGGAAAAAATTAAATTAAATTGACGCCTAGACTACAGTAGCTTCGGAACAAGCTCTCTAGACGATTACTGGTACTACTAACTAGCCTGCCAGTCACTCGCCGGCCCCGGCCGCCCATTGGCGACTGTCTAGTGCTGCATGCAGGCCTTTGTACGGTCTATTGGCCACAACGGGCTTGAGCTCCTATGGAAGGTGGCATTGCCTGCATTCCCAGGACGCATGCGGTGCAGATGTGCGGGGGTGAGATGTCGCTTGTCACGGCTTCGGCCGAGCAAATTGCGCGAACAAAGTTTTCTGCGAGATTTCACGTGACCGCGCAAATGCTTTGCCGTCAGTCTCGGTCTCCACCAACCGTCAACTACTCTCTCTGTACTACCTAGAAGTCTGCGCGTGCTGTTATGGCTTTGCCACTCTACTGCCTCATGCCACTGTCTGCTGGTACTGGCACCTCGGACGCGCGGGACTCGGCGGCCTAGATATCCCCTGGACATGTCTCATTGGGCTCTCAGCGTCCCCACAACGTCGCGAGCCTTCATTCAAGCCTCGCCGGGGCCTGATGCAATGGCCCGCGATGCAGGCACACAAAAGGTGATCAGCAGCATCCCTAGGTCCAGATTTGCATGATGCGCGAGATCCGGAGATTGTTGCCGGTTGGCGGGCGGCGTTGCTGGCAGGCTAGCAGTATGGTACCAGTAATCGTCTAGAGAGTTGTTCCGAAGCTACTGTAGTCTAGGTGTCAATTTAATTAAATATTTTTTCCCCGCCTCAATAAAAGTGTCGGAGGACTCGACTCACAAAAAGAAAGTGTCGGAAATTTCAACTCGAAAATAAAAGTGTCGGAAATTTTTGACGCACCAAAGTGTAAGTGTCGGGAATTTGAGTGCGGTCAATGAAAGTGTCGGGTGTGTCAATAAAAGTGTCGGAAGTCATAACCGAGTTAATAATAGAGTAGGAGAGATCGGCCTTTTCCGACACTTACACTTTGGTCACAAAATGTCTATAAAAGGGTAGGGAAGTACAAAAATCTCAAATAAAAGTGTCGGAAAGTAAAAAGTAGGGGAGGATTATTAAAAGTGCACTTGGACCGCCATACTAAACCACCGAGAAATAGGTTCAAAAATATATTGAATATCCACACTGTCTTTATTATGTGTAACACGAGTGCATAGTTAGTTCATTGTTCGAATACGGCGTTCAATCCGAGATTGGGGTAGCACCGATGGCCTCGGCAACTGCAACTGTGAAATCCTGGACTGGATCTCCCGCGTTCGGTCCAACCCAAGTCTGTGTACAACATATTGGCAGCGGAATTAAATTTTGGTTTGGGCACTTACGCAAACGAGCAAGGCTTCAGCTAAAAGGACGGCGTCAGAGAGCCGAGACACCGGCGGAAGAGGGAGGTACTCACTGTCAACGTTCTTGCCTTGGAAATCGCCGGGCGTAACCTGAGCCTCAAGGAGGTGCAGGCTGTCACCATTCTCAGCAGGGTACCAGGTGCTGCAAGTACTGACGAAGCTAGAATATTTTCCATGATCACCGTCCAGTCGTAAGAGCATGAGAGGAGTTTGCGCTCACTTCGTCGTGAAAGCAGCCATGGTATCGCCAGCAGGGATGGCGAAGAGCTGGCGGAAATCCTCGGCTGCGACAAGACTGGCACCAGCAAGGAGGAAGGAAGTGAGAGTAGCGAAATGCATTTGGTTTGAGATCAAGCAACAAAGTTGGAGTGGCTGGAAGTCCCCACAACAACTTGCCCTTATATACTCTTTGCGATTGCTCTCACGAAGGGCATCGTGGGTCAGTTCCAGGCCGTTGTAGTCGGAAAGTCGGTCCTCGGAGCGTATTTCTGGTAGCTGTAGCTTAGATTAGCTCTGGGGGCTGATCAATACGGCGAAATCAACCCGTTGCGTTTGGGCATCCTAAGTTGAAACCTGTGGCGCTGGGCCGACACTAGGCCGAAGATGCCTAACAGAAGCTGGGCTATCCCTATTACATACGAGCCAGTCGGGAGGTAGTGAGTTGTTAGAGCGCTTGCAATGACTCCAATCTTGAACGAGCCTGGCCTGTATAAGAAACTAAAGAATCTCTTCAGCTACTTACTGTAGTAACTGTACAGTATCAGGAATAAATTACAACAAAGCAAAAATAGTTATGAAGGTGTCGATTCTCTGAACTGTTGGAAGAACCCGTTCTTCTTGAGGCGTGGGAGGATCTTGAAACAATCGATGAGAACGGAGAGCCGTATCATCGCATCTTGTTGAAAGCGTGACTGAATCAGCAAACGCGATACAATTGGCTTCTGTCAGGTCGCTTATAAAGCAATACATTTGATGTCTACGCCAGGAAAAGAAATTAGAATGATCGCACGAAAATAGGCACAACCTCGAAATGCTGACGGAGGCCCTCAATCAATTTTACCTAGAGGAGGGACACAGGCGTTAGCGGTGGTCGAAAAGCCGAGAACTACGCCAAGCGAGGTCAGATCTTGAAGCACAATGTGCGACTCCGCACACACCTCGCCGCGCAGAGGGAGCCAAACTCCAAGTCTCGACGGTTGAGTATTGCTTGAATGTAATCGGAATGGCGCCGCGCACAAAAGAGTAGTGGTAACCGCACACCGTCCAGATCTGCCCTGGACGATAAGGGAATGGAAGAGGGCGATAGAGAAATTCGAAGGATGCACGTACCTCAGTTCATTTCCAAGGGAGATTACAAAGTCGCTGATACGTCGCGGAGCGTGAAACAGAAAACTACTTCCAAGATCAGAGAATTTCAGAGCGAGGGCAAAGTGAACGAGCGCGAAATTTACGGAGGAGCATACGCGGAAAACAGTTTATTAGCCATGCAAGCAAAGCGGGCAGAGGACGAGAAGAAGAAAAGATGGAGTGGAACCGGGGTGTAATCGAGCTTGACGGGGTGGGAGAGAAGGTTTCAGTATAACATGGGGTGCTGAAGCGATACCGGAGCAGTGCCGCTGATACGATTGTACTTGCAACAGCAAGGAGTGAGTCAAGTTACCAGGAGAATTACTGTATATCCGGCGCTGCCGGAAATTGAAGGTACACGGGAACCAGAAACAGATTCGAGGATTCTTGTATGTAACTTGCAAGCCTGGAAGGAAGGAGCGTCGCCGGTTCGAAGTTCATGTCGTCGCCGATGGCAGCAATGCAAGTCGGTCGCGACCTTGACTGTAAACCCGAACGGTGTTGCGTTCCGATGGAGCTCCATCCAAACGACTTGGTGGGTGGCGCTGAAAGCGAAATCAAGCGACAACGAGCGCAAGACAAGATGAACGAAGGTGCGGCGAGGCTACGAGGTAGCAGGCAGGACAGAATATGGAGTAAACCCAGAAATGTAGCATCCAGCGAATGAGGGGACAGTGCCGACAGGAGAATCGACGTCTTGATCCAAATATACTATCAGAAGAGCGAATGAATTACGTATGAACTGTATGCTATCCTGTAAACCTGGATACATCAAAGCCGGCCAGGTAGCGCACACAAGTAAATCTAGTCAGAGGGAAGACCGTGTCGGCCGTGTCGGCCGCTTAGGCCGTGATCCGTGTTCAACCGAGGTGTCTCGGCTCCGAACGCTCTCTTCCGCCGCCTCGACACTACGCCCTACGACCATTGACAGTCTTCCGTACAACTCTTGCTCCACCGGAGACATTTGCCTCTAGCGGCGAACTGATTCCAGGGCTTGTGGCCACTGAGTAGCCTCTGATCACACTGTCAAGGTTGGACATCCCACAAAATTTTCACGCACTGTCAAGCTTTTCGGAAACAGCTGTAAGACGTCGTTACTCCAATCGTTACTCCTTCGCCCAACTCTTGCCTGTGGGACCGGTTTGAAGCCAGTCTAGTGGGACAGACCGCCGGAATTGGATCCCGTTCTTGATACGCGACCTTTCAGCGAGGCCACGTAACTCCAAACCACCGGGGAATTTTTCCCGCCTGAGAATGTCCGGGTGCATATAAAATCGACTCTTTCCAATGCACCAAAATATCACCTTCTATGGCTCCCTTTTCTCTTTGGTGTGTTCTCGCCGGTTTTCTGGCCTCTTCCTCTGCGTCTTTGGTTAAACATTCGCTCCCCAATGTCCCTGCGGGCTGGGCACAGGTCCTCGACGCCCCCTTGGCTGCGGGACAAAGTCTCAACCTGCGCTTTGGACTTGCCCAACACCGCTTTTCTCATCTCGAGTCTTTGCTGCTGAATATCAGCAATCCGAGCCATCCCAACTACGGCAAACACCTCTCGAAGGATCAAGTGCATTCCCTTTCGACACCTTCCAATGATACCCTGGAAATTGTGGAAGGCTGGCTTTTGGCGCACAAAGCTACCTCCGTGAAATGGTCCCCGTCCAAGGACAGTGTTTCCGCGGTGGTGCCCGTCTCTTCCGCCGAGAAGATGTTATCCACCCACTTCGGGATTTTTGAACATGTCAAGAGCGGTCGTCGCGTCGTTCGCACACTTAACTATAGTGTTCCGGAGTCCCTCGCCCCCCACATCGACTTCATCCACCCCACGACGGCGTTCCTGGACCCGCTTCGGCACGGGATGCGCGAACTCGGCTCTAATTTAAAGAGGTCGGACCCGGTCGCACTGAATCAGAGCGACTTTATCAGCTGCGTTTCTATCGTCGACCCTCCTTGCGTTCGGAAATTGTACAACGTCGGAAACTACACCCCGGACGCCTCGTTGCCGAACCACATCGGAGTGTCCGTCAATTTGCTTTTCCCGCCTTCCGAGCCTCGTGTTGATATTTGGGCGGTAGAGCTGGGTACCTCGACAATTGGGCCAGAGCGTACGTTTCCGCACACCGTTCCCATGGAATCTTGCTCTAATCCTTTTCTGCAGCGACTCGTTCAGGCTCTACCTGGACGACTACGTGCCAGAGTCCATCGGTTCCAATTACACGTTCGACGTCGTGAATATCACCGGTGAGTATCTGGGTCCGTCTCCTGTTAATATCCATTCTCAAAGCTTGCCAAGGACCGTTTCCGACCCCTCCGATCAGCGATGAGGGCAATGTAGACACTCAGATGGGTTCGTTTTTTACGCGCATGGAAGTGTAGACGGGTTCTTAATAAGACGGTGCAGCAATCCAGGTGGCCTACCCTATTCCCATGACTTACTACACGACAAATTCGGTCCCTCCGTACATCCCCGACCAGAATCAGGATGGTTTTCAACCTGGTGTCAACGAGCCGTACCTCGAGTGAGTTGCGTCCTCATGTATCGCAGAGAAGGTTTAATTCGAGTGATCATTGAATTAGCTTCATTGATTATATCATGGCGTTGGATAACCCGCCCACTGTGATTACTACCTCGTACGGTAATGATCAATGATAATCTTCTTGTTTTTGTGAACTGAGCGCTGACGGAGGCAACAGGTGATGATGAGCAGACGGTAAATCATTATGTGCCATCCGTTCTTGTTACGGGGCTGATTTGAATCTCGTGTTCAGGTTCCGGAGGTGGGATACGCATAAACCTATCCTGGATGTATTAACCATGGTCTCCAGGATTATGCCAACGCGGTCTGCCAAGGCTTTGCGAAACTCGGAGCCAGGTAACTAGACCGCTACTTCATTACCGGTAGGAACCTGACTCCAGACAGAGGTGTTTCCATCCTCTTCAGCTCCGGAGACCAGGGTTTGGGTGTCGATGACCTGCCGGTAACTTCCTCCTCCAACAAAATACACGCAACCGCATGCTGATTTTTACAAAGACATGCATAGCAAATACAGGAAACAACGCGACCACGTTTCTTCCAAACTTTCCGGCGTCATGTCCATAGTAAGCACAGTCCACCGAGGAATCAGTTGTCCATGACGCTGACGGATATAATACACCTAGTGTGACTGTGATCGGGGAATATAACGGCCCATCCGGAGGAGGATTCACTCCCCCGATCGCCGAGTCAAACTCCGGCGCCGGATTCTCGTACTACTTTGACCGTCCTGCGTACCAAGGTGATTTTGTTTTATTGGTCCGTGCGCCTTCACAACTAATTTATCGTCCAGAACTCGCCGTATCGAACTACCTCGCCAGCCCTGCACACCAAAATGAAACCGCACTCCAGTCGAGCATGTACAACCACAACGGCCGCGCGTATCCCGACATGGTCTTAGTCGGTGAGAGTCCTACTTCACCTCAATCATCATGTCCTTCTAGTCTAATTTAACTCCTGGAAACTAATCAGGCGGCGCGCCGTTCTTTGACTACTTTTTCAGCCGGTGGGATATCGCCGGCGGCACCAGTGTCTCTGTGCCCACAGCTGCGAGTATCATTGCCTTACTCAACGACTGGCGTCTTCGGAATGGCAAGCCGACCATGGGCTTTTTGAACCCCTTCCTTTACGGTGTTGGCTCGCAGAGTTTCACCGATATCACGTTTGTTCCAAATTTTCTTCCCGATCAATACTTCATACATACAATGTTCTTGTAGAGTGGGCCTCGTCAATGGGTGCGAACAGCCGGGATTCAACGCTACGCAGGGGTGAGTTTTTTTTCAGGTGTGATTCGCCGAAAACTTGCATTGATTAATTCACCATGTATAGATGGGATCCCGCGTCCGGTATGGGACGTATGACTTGCCTGGGCCCTCCTGATATATTGTTCTTTACAGGTCTCGGTGTTCCGAACTTCGCAAAACTACAATCTCTCGCATTACTTTGAATGCACTGTTGCATGTGGATGGCGGAATTCGAACAATCCTGCCAGAACGCGATGGGTAGCTCTAGTTAATTTAGGAGAGAGATCAGCCTTGAAGTATTAGTTTTGCGGCTATATTCTAACATAGACGGTTCTCCTTGAACATGTGTGAGAACGAAAGGTGCGAAATCAGGACCATTGGGTTGGGCACTTGGGCGAGAGGTGTGATTAGAGGCAGAATGTGCCTGAGCGCCTTCTTCAGTGGGCATGGAATTGAGTAGGGAATATAGACGTACAAGCCCCGATTCTCAAAGCTGAGTGCCGTATAAAAAGGCGAAAACAGAATTCGTAGAAGTAGAAGTGGGTGAGTAAAAGTAGAAGTGATAGTTTGTGAAACCCTATGATATCTCGTTCCACCCAACTCGTATCAACGACGCGTAACAACGCGTTTGTGCACTTTTAGTGAAATAAAATGGCCTGTGTGAGTGCGGATACACCGGGACCCCATGATACGTGACAGCGCCGGTAGAAGTAGATCAAGCCCAGTCACTGCGGTGGCCGATGGATTTTAGGGACAAAAACATGTGGTCCAAACATGAATTCCCGTTTGGGTAAATTTTCCTCGCCGCCCCAAAGACCCGGAAAAAATGATCCATTTTTGGACATATGTTGTGCATAAAAAACCGAGTCTATTTTTTCATCCCAAACTCCCACGAAAAACACGCTATGTTCAGTTTCTTCTTAGTTGAGAAACAGACCCTTTTTCGAGCACCAAACAGGTGTTTTTCAATTGTAATCCCTCTGTTTGGGACACAAAACAACATATTTCTACTGCTATAAAAGCGACAGAAAATGGGGCATTTTTCTCGAGCGTTTTCGATGCGAAGGGGAATTGAATTTGGGTTTTATTTGTGAATCAAAAGTGTATCCGAGAAAGTGGATTTTTAGGATTATCTTTCAGACAACTATAAAAATACAGGCAAACGGGAAGACATGTTTGGATCTGGTGTTTTGTTCCCAAAAAGTCATCAGCCACCGCGGTGAGTAGAAGTGGAAGCAACTTCTACTTCTACCAACTGCCGGGTCCGAAGTGTATTCAGTTACGAGAACTTATGTAATAAGTGATCGTTCTTTTAGGAAACTCATGGGTAGGATTTCGCAGGTGCGTACAATTTGGTCACATCAAGATGAAGTTATTGAAAATAGTGGCTGTGCCTCAAAAACACTACTTTGTATCGCCACCGCCATTAGACTTAATGTGATACTCTTAGCCATTTCTAATGCCCATAGTGGCTGTGCTTTCTTATGTAACTATTTTTCCTGCTGGCAAAGGTTCGAACCCCGGAGTAAACTTCTTTTTTTTTTTCCCAGTAAGAACAACAATTCATGTCTCTTTGGCAAGCCTTGGCTCCCTTTGCTTATTTTTTTTTTCAAAAAAAAGAAGGATGAATGTATCATCAAGTCATTTACTTGTTCCAGTGGTGTTTATACCTACCAAATCGATCACGTGCTTCTCTGTCCTGCAATACCAGGGCCGAAAGGCGGCAGGGGATACACCAGGAAAGATTGTTCGGATGTTGAGCCGACTAAAGGGGCCTTGGTGGGATCATGCCAAGGGAGGAACATAAAATACGACTGAGGGTAGAGTCGAGAACCGTCACGGTGCGGGAGAGCCGAGGAGATAACCGTGGGCCAAAAAGTCGGAAGAGCCGGAGGTTGTTTAGGGTGAAGAAAGTCTTGTCCTTGTGGAAGTCCTCACCTCAATCCCCGCTGGAAGGAAGGTGGGCGCCAGCCGTAGATGGGCGGCGTCATCGTCCGATCGGCCAATCATCTCACTCGGATCAAACGGCCATCAAATCCAGTAATGACGCTTCGTTCTTGACTCGAACTCTCACCTCGTCTCACCGATAATTATGGAGAAGAGCGTCGATTAGTCCTACTCGCAACGTAATAGCTGTCAAGGTCCACGCCACAGCTCACGGAACTGCCTCGGATTGATGCCAGAGGACTGTGCCGGTGTCTATGCCGAGTTCCCGCTCAAGTTCCCGCTGCAATCAATCGATCCGAAGGCCGCAACATTGTCTGGCTTCAAGCCGTGTGCCTTATATTCGACCTGTTCTCCTTACCCAAGTTGTTTTTTCTTAACTCAACCCTCCCAGGTTGCAGGTTAAAGTTTTTGAAGTTCGTTATCAATCCAACGCCAGCTACAATTTTATCTCGCATTCCATTTAAGGTTGCGGTTTTTTTTTTTTGCTTGAGCCGAAGATTTGCTTCCAGGTTCATCCAGAATGGTCTGCGGCCGCATGTAGCAGAGCCATTGACTGGCTCAATATCCCGTACCCTAATACATGAGACCCTAAGTGTGGAAATCGTGTCGGACTGGTCGCGCCCTCCGTCAAATTGATCGCTCACCACCATCACTCATCCTCCGCTACCCGTACACAGCTTCATCAACGCGGGCAATGATTTCGGTTGGACTGCGAACTGATTTCTCCTCTCTCAGCGCCACACGGTTCCGTCTCCGCCAAACTGAATCACCCAGATGTGAAGCATGGGGTCGAGCCCACTACCTGCTCCATTGCTCTGCGTGGGAACGATTCCGTCCACCGCTCCAAGCCGCATCATACTCGGCGGGTCTCCTGGGTGCCGTCGATGTCCCCTCACTGCTCTCCAACCCCAAACTTCTCAAACCTGTGATAAAGTTCATTGAAGATACCGGCCGCTTCCAAGTTCGTGATTCATAATGCTCTCTTTATATTTTTCCTTTTTCCTTTAATTATCTCGCAACTCTCCCATTCCCTGCCTCACATACTGGTACCAAAACATTGTCCCTCACCAGATCGGTTGTCGTGTACCAAAATCATTCTCATCCGCACCTCGCTCAAAGTTTCCCCATGGTCTTTCTAGTTTTATCATCTTGCGTTTCTTCCGCTAAAGCTTCCTCCTCATACCCAGTACCTTACTTATCATACCCCATACTACTTTGCGTAGTGTACTGTCGCTTTAACTACATGTAGCCAGGTACGACAACCCTTGAAATCAAATCAAAATCAAATCAAAGTGAGAAATCTCCTTCGGATCATCCCCGAAATCCCCATCTTCTTCCGCTCTACATTTTCCCTTCCATCCGCATTTATATTCCTTTCATTGCCTCAACTCCACTCGTCTCATTCCTCCATATAGTTCTTGTCTTGATTCTTCCCAAATTCTCCTTTTCTTTTGCTTATAAATACGTACCGAAATTACTAGATACTTCGCTCAATCAACTCTGTCAATAGTTGAGTATCTGAATCCATCCTTGATTTCGCTCCGCCCCGTCCTTGACGTCTTTCCGCATCCTCCCGTCCGCTGTCAATGCCTTTGAAGGAGTTTACCTGGTGTACGACTCATTTGAGCTACAGAGATAACACGTCAAGGGTGCGTTGATAGAAAGTGCCGAGAGGCTGGGGGACATACAGTTATCAGAGAACTACACAGTGGCTGTCGTGAGGATAAAATCGTGGAGGGAAATACTGCAGTGGTGGGAGCGTCGAGCTGGGCCTCTTCCTTCGTGATGGTGAGGCCCCACGGAGGATGAATGTGTCGGACGCAGTGACCTCGAAGACACGAATTGTGTGGAAGGAGCCAAGGAGTGCGATGGGAAGGGGATCCCTTACAACCAGGAGGTGACTGGCCGATGAGAGAATGGACTGAGGTACCAAGAAATGAGTAAAACTGTAAGAGACAGCAACAGAAATTCGAAAGCCCAGAAGGAGCTCGGGGTCAAACTGGGCGAGCAAGAGGTGGGCGGCAGAAAGAAAGGGGAGTAAGTCGCAAGTCCGAAATCGAATTGTGTTTGGATGATGCCATTGATCGAGCCGTCGGCGTTCCAGACTTCCGTCTTTCTTCCATCTCTAGATCTCTCGCTCATCTCCGAGTTCGTTCACGCATCTCTCGACAGTGCATAGACACGTCTCAAAACAAGACAGCTTCTCCGCTGAGCCTCCCCCCGTTTCAACTCGCACGCAGTATGACAATGAGTCTGACTGCAGAAACCTCTGTTTAACTCGGGGTTGGGCCATATCTTCGATACGCCAATGAGTTGATTTCTCTTCTTTAGTTCATCTACGGTATCTTGTTCAACCCACAGTTTCCAGGACCATTCGCTATGCATGTATTTTCTCCGAGGCACGTCCACCCTCATGTATTTATCAACTTATCAACACGACCTTGAAGCGCACAGAACACATGCAGACGATGTTGTTCGACTCGTGTCTATGCCCTCCACCAATCTCCTCCTAACATTTCGCCTTTTCTTGCTTTCTATGGGCCGAAGGTATCTCTCGGACGGCGGAATGTTTTCTCTTCCTCAGTCTTCCCGCCAATCCTTCCGAGGATCTGTAATTGGATTCTTGGCTCGGTGGGACAGTTTGTTGTTTCAATCCCGCCTCCACGTGAGTTCCGAATTCGGGAATTTGATGGCAGGAGAGCGGCATCGGATCAACCCATCAAACATGCCGCACAAGTGAAAAAAGTACAAAGTTCAGCATGGGTGGCATTCGGGCGGTCTTGTCTAACACAAGAGATTGGTTCAGAATAAGAAACCAGTTTTGGGAGCTCACGTGAAGGCGAGAAATCAGAGTTTATTAGTTCGGTCTCTCAAATTATCCCTTGCGCCAATCTTGCGCATTATCTGACAATGTCATTCCCTTGCCCGGACACTTCCTCTCTTGCACGCCTCCAAGCCGGGGTCTTTTCTGGATTGGTTTCTTCTATTGCGGTGGTTGCTGACAGACGGGACTAGTGGCCGGTGAAATAGGTGCCACCGATATGGTTCGGGTAGGATCTATGAGGCACGAGGTACGGGAATCAGCACCACCCTTTGTAACTACTGAATATCCCACTCCATTACAGACCGTGGCTGGCGACTCGTGGCACAGCTGTTCTCCGCTATTTTTTTCCGCCAGGGCTACTTCTTCAATCTCGCGGTTAGGCTGCCGTCGAAACCGTTTGAATACGGGTGAGCTTTCCTGCATTCCGAGTCTCCTCAAGAACCATATGAAATGCTTGCATGAAAGCTAAAATATTTATCACGAAGTCAATGTCATGGCTCGAAGCTCTGGCTTTTGGTTTCTCAAAGGTCAATCCAAAGCCAACGCCAAAGTCAAACGAATAGGGGCAGTCAGAGTAAAAAATAAAAGCCGATTCTGAGGTCGATTCTGAGGATTCTCAGATGATTCTCGGAATTATTTTATGTAAATCAGAATCGGCCAGAATCGATGTAGAATCTCCTCTGGAGGCGATTCTACATCTGGGCGGCTGATTGAAGGCCATGCCGTCCATGTGCCGAATTCTGCCGGATGAAACTCGGACATTCTCCCATCAGGCACGCCGGACATGATGGCCGGACTTCCTATTCACCATTTGTTCCTTGTTCTCCAAGTTCTCTTCTTCCTTATGCTTACAACCATGCCATCTGTTGTTGTTAGGGAAAATGGTACTTCGACGCTATCCACATGTCCAATTTACTGTCTTGCGGATGTGCACGCGTGAGCGCGATTTACCAACCTTGAAATGGGGGGAATGACACATCTCTGGCATTGGCCTGAAGCCCACGTGAACCACGGAGTTGTCTAGCCCGGAGTTTACGAAGTTTTTGACGACGAGAGCATTTCCTGCGGAAGATCTTGGGTCACATCTATGGTGCTTCACAGTAGTCTATGTCAGTTATGAGCACACACACATTGCTCATGAAGAAGATCCTTCACACACAAGCAAAATTCTGGGAGGATCGAGAGCTCAAGCCTGGACTCGAAGCAATGGTTGCTCGGAGTCGTCGGCTAATGCAATTCTGATCCGCAGGAGCGAACTGATATAGTGTTATTAGATAATAGGGGGAAAAGAGGAATGTTCCCGTAATTTACGGTGCATTCAAAGTGCATTGTTTGCCACTCCCACCGAATTCTGAGGCGCGGGAAGGCAGGGAAGGCGGGGAGAAAACACGAGTTTCCATTGGGATAAGTTGAAGTTCAACTGTTGTTGCATTTCTGAATACAACTATATTAAAAAATCCGTGATAGGCCTAGATTCGAACCAGTCGTTATACGAGACACTTTGGAGTCGATGATAGTCAGTGAATCATCAGGCCGGCTAAATAGTGACTGGAATACCTTATAATCACGCGTTTTAGACACTCGGGAGATGCCGAGATCTTTAAGAAACTTGGACAAATTTTGACAAAGGTTGCGAGTTGAGCTCTTCCTTTCACAATTCTAAGTAGTAGAGAATACAATTATGAGACACTCACACCCAAGTTTGAGCTGTGCAGTACTGATTGCATGGTGACCAAATCTTGTTTGGTATGTCCTAGATAGGGATGTATACATATATATTCGTTGTGGTGGAGCTGGATGGCCGAGGTGTGGAAATCGATTCCATGCCTGGTTGAACGGCGACTTCAATAGCAGCTCAAATTTCGGCCTTTTCTCATTTCCCTGTTGCCTCCCTTCGGCGCCGAGGATGAGGACGATAGGCTGATTATACCATCATTTTCATGCTAATTACTACAGCATTTTTGCAGTTTCATTTGACAGGTTTTATTTCATCTCCAGCAGGCGCCTCACCGACGTCTATTGGATTTGGGTCGACAATATCAAGATCCACAATTTCCCCATGCAGTGTTGTTCAAATCCTTCATTACGCATTTCAAGGCAAGCCCCGAGATTTTCTTGGGCATACACTTCCCATATTTTATTCGGTATCGTGCACTCGGACATCTTCTCTTTCAAGTCGGATCTTTTGGGACACAGTGATTGATATTTCAAATACATTTACTTACACTGCGGGCAAGCACCATGACCGTGGGTTCATGGCGTTTGATTGGCGGAGCTCGGACACTTGCCATGGCATTTGCCAGGCGTTGCACAATTTTCTTTGTTATTTTGTCAGTGTGTGAATTCACATGCCTTCCACGGCTTGATGTCGGGAATCACTCAGCGATCATCGTTGGCTTGATCACTTCGAGTGCTTCTCCGTTTCTCAACTTCACTCGATGCCAAAAATCTCTCCACTTTGACCATAGCCTCATTCTAGAAAGGCTCCAATTTGGTACTGGCTTTGCCGCGAGGTTCTAGAAGTGCAGCAATTTCTGCCGGCCACCAGGGCTGCAGCCGTGTGAGAACAAATTCATGGCGCTGCAAAAGCTGAAGAAAATAAAGGCTATGAAAGAGAGCCGGATATTTTTTTTGTGGGGTCTACATAGCTGCATGAATTTTTTAGGAGTGAATTACCACCCAACATGTCACATTCAAAACAAAATGGAGAACATCGCCGTGGTTTGAACTTAAGTGCCGGACTTTCCCATGCTGACAAAAGAACAAAGACAATTGTGCAACGTTGGTGCAACGCCTGGCAAACGCCATGGCAAGGGTCTGAGCTCCGCCAATCAAATGCCATGAACCCACGGTCATGGCGCTTGCCCGCAGTGTTACATACCATTTTTTTGACAGCCTGAGGAGTTCAGGCGGCGGATCATTTCTCAAGTCCGTGGTTCATAGGTCTTGCACTCGAGGGTGTCGTGGGGCCGGTACCGGGACTGTTGGCGAGTCCCCTTGCTCAAGTCACCCAGAAAAGACCGAGTTATTGCAGTCGTCTTCCATACTACGAATGGGTGGGGTGATTAGTCGTCTGGATTCTTGGCTATTGCCTTGACATGGGCTTGGATATTATTTTGTAGATGGTGCAGCCCTCCTACAATTCAAAATCTCCATAACTTGAGGTCAGAAATTCGAACATCGAGATTTTTTAAGTCAGATCGAATCATCAAGTGCCTAAATCAATGGAGTTCTACGGTAATGGTGATCGGCAACACACAGCCACAGTCAAACTCTGACACTGGCCCAAACGATGGTCAGTGAAAATTGCGGGACCTCTACCCATATTCAAGCCTACTCTATATGGGGGAGATATATCTAGAACTTGTATTGACCCTTTTTTCGGATGGTCTAGTTGTAGAGAACAGCCGTTTCAGCCCATGAAATCCTGCAATAAGGTGGAAATTGGGATTTCTGGCCTATAGAAATTGTTTATATAGTTGAAATACATATTTCAGTATGTACAAATGAATATTCTGGGTGGTCTTAAGCCCACCAAAGGTTTGGTGGACACCGGTTTGGGCTTGCTATAAATACTGCCAGTAATGGGATTGGGGTGCTTAAAAGGGCCCTAGGGTCCATGGGAGCATATGAGAAGCATTTGAGACCTCTATGTCGTTGATGGGAGTTGTTAAAAGAGGCCAGTAGAGGAAATGCAGCTCGATAGGAGGATATCTTACAAATACGGTAATATTATTTCCCCCATCACAGATTTCCGGCAGGGTTGCCGATCACCATGAATTTACGGTGAATTTCTCCCAGTCTCTACATTCGAGCAACATTTCACCAATTTTTTTTTCTCACTTAATTTTTTTTCTATTGACTCTATTTCTTTTGCATCATACTCTGCTGTCCTCGACGTAGAGACTGGTTACGGGTCTAATCCGTCGAAATAACCTTTCCCGAACCGCATTCCGGGAGCATCCTTCCACTACATCGTCCGTAACGCTGTTCCCTCCAGCGAGCCAAGATTATAGCCTGCGACATCCGGGAGATGTGTTGGCTTCTTATCCTTTCATATCCACCAAAAATTGAGCCCTTAGCAGGCTGGGGGAACATGTTTCTGGGTCTCCGGATGCCCATAGAATGGCAATTGTGTTGCTATGCACCTCACGGACCATCCGACAACCATTCAAACTAAACATTCTTCTGAGGTACTCATCCAGCTCCATTGGCACTTCTGCTGGCACCGCTTTTCGACTCTCATTGGAAATTGGTGGATCTGAGGCCCCACGGTGACGTTGAGAGGAGCGGAGGAGTCCGTGTGTAGGTGGACAATGTGCAGAAGGCCTCCCCTGAGCTGTGTCCGGTCTAATGTCGACAGCAGAAAGCGCCTACTTGAAGGACCATTCCGGTGCGAGACTGCCGATGGAGGTTGTGGCTGTCGTTGCGAAGTGGAAGGTCATCGCGACATATAGTGAACTAGTGCAGCTTGAAGAGAGTCGGCCACTCAGGCCCAGATTTTTCCTCTCTCCGACAGACAGTGCTTGGGTGTCTAAGGGACATATTAATCGTTAAATTCCTCCCTGATGCATCGAAACTTGCCTATTGGAATCCACGGTACAGATGGGAAGAATTGGGCTTGGGGGACAATGTACAATCCTCGTCATGACACACAGTGATCGTAGTCTATAGTGCTCTGCTCTACTCTGATCGAGATTTGGAAAATGAGTGAGATCTTAGAATTTCATGACCTACAAAACTGTCTCTTCAGATTTTTACAAAGCATACCTTCATTAATTCATTGCTGAACTGTACGTTTTGGCTCTGAGGACCTCGGCAACTTCCGACTTAGGGCTGTTCGCCATGACCGTGCCCACGGCTTCACGGCACCCGTGGCACGGCTGCCGTGCTCGTTCCGTGGGGCATTTTCTTTGAAAGACAACGGCACGGCCATGGCACGGGCTTTTGCCTCCACTGCCCATTTTTGCCTCCACTGCCCGTGGTAACACGGCCGTCACGGCCGTGCAACGGCTATTTTTTTTTTCTGCCATTAAAATGGGATACCTCTGGACACTGAATGCAATGCTTGAAATGTCCCTGTGGGCTTACTTGACACCTCTTCACAGTATTGTAGCGTTTCTGCTGTAACATTATCCACAATTTCAGTCAAATTGCCACGATTTCGGCAAAAACCAAAAATGATGGCGGAGTTCCATCCTTCTCCCCTTCGATAATTCGTTGCAGGTACTATTTGGAGCCCTCTTCTAGCATTTCGAAAAGATCAGGTGGGATCATTTGGCCATATGTATGGAAATTACTTTATGGATTGGTGGCAGACCTCCAATATCAACCTGTGAGGAAAAGCAGCTAACTAACAGCTACTACTATTCCTGGTGCATCGATTCTCTCTTTCATATATATATATCTAACTCATCATCTCATTTCCTGGCTCTCCTGATGCGGCAGAACACAACATTTTTCGGGCGGCCACGACACAATGTCACTTAGACGTGCGAGTCCGAAACCAGAGACTTTGATGCTGGTCAATCAGTGTCTCCGCCCGGCCTCCAAGAGATTCTGAATTAGTTACAAATGTTGTAACTAGCCCTAACATTCTTTTTCCCCGCTGTGCCAATCTGTGTACTATTTACGGCTGTGCCGTGGACCGTGCCGTCCCATCCAAGGTTTTGAACTTCATTCCAAGGGCCGTACTTCATACGGCGTGCCGTGTAAAACGTGTCGATCCCACGGCCGTGGCCGTAACGGCACGGCGAGCCCTATTCCGACTGTACTAAGTTGCATGATTGTCTTCCAGTCCCTATCACGCACTGGTCAAACCACTGTCTTTGATCTCTGTGCAACTATGGACCGGCTCAAGTCCATCATG
This sequence comes from Mycena galericulata, assembly GCA_029289565.1. Taxonomy (NCBI): domain Eukaryota; kingdom Fungi; phylum Basidiomycota; class Agaricomycetes; order Agaricales; family Mycenaceae; genus Mycena; species Mycena galericulata. The sequence goes on along the minus strand of JARKIA010000029.1, from coordinate 945,636 downwards.
GGCCCCGGACCCAATTCTGAAGCTGGAAAACTGCACTGTCTTTAATTAGGTGTGTGGATCCCAGGTGAATCCTGCAACAATATAGACTCGAATCAGTCCCACAGGCGCGAAAGATCAAAGACAGTCATTTGATCAAGTGCACCGGAGGGACTGGTAGTTAATCACCAGACCCATAGACACGGAGATTGCCGAGACTGATTAAATGTCCAAAATTTCTGCTTCGTCCATGTAAAAGTAATTAGGGCCATTCACAGTAGCCGATTTCGCTGATTTCGACGCTGATTTCGATTTCGATTTGAGCCTTGCGTGACATCCTCGGCATTGCGGCTTGGCGTCGGAGCACGCAAAACAATTACATAAGTATGTCGCGTGACCTACAAACATACCACGCATACCACTGCGAGACGCGTTATTGATGAAACGGAACGCGTTATGGGGGATCTCAGATGAGTAGCTACTGTGAATAACATCTGGTCTATTGAAGCCTGAAGATTTGAGAGCGGCCCCCAAGCTCGGCGTGCAGATGCCGAAGTCACGCACTTTCGGCTTGGGGACACGTCACTGTGACCCCACTCAAATCGAAATCGAAATCAGGCGTCGAAATCAGCGAAATCGGCTACTGTGAATGGCCCTATTTTTCATAGAAATCTGAATAGAGAGTTTTGTAGAGACGTAAATTCCAAGACTTAGTATGTGCTTAGATCCTATATATTAAGAGACAACGAACACTGCCACACAAAAAGTCACCTGATATAATCACGGGACAAACACGGGACTCGGAATCCGCCGTGTGTTGGCGAGCTCGGAATCCACCGGGGTTTGGGGCGGAGCGAGCGTCCGTGCCGAAGGCGGGGTCCTAAAGCTTGTTTATTTTAATCGTGCGATTGACGCAGTTTTCTTTCCGACCACGAAACCACGTGATCAACCAGCCAGGTCAATTTAGAAAGATTTCATCAACGCATGCGCTCGGTCCGCACCTTCGGCAGGGTCCACAGCTTGTTCAAACCCCCGGTGGATTCTCAGTTCGCCAACGCATAGCGGATTCAGAGTCTCGGGGTTCGCCGTGGACGGGTGGATTCCGAGTCCCGTGATTTTTCATGTGACTTTATCAGGTGACTTTTCTGTGGCAGTGTTCGTTGTCTCTTAATATATAGGATTTCATCAACGCAAACGGAGTGAATTTGGATAGAAATAAGTATCAGAGGTATTCACTGGTACTCTCTGAGATTTTGGGCTGAGATAAATGTCTGTATGTGGTGGTTTCACTGTGAATAGTCCTGTGTGCTTTGAGCAACTCTTGTACACTTTCAAAGCATTCCAGTGAGCCTTCCCATGAGAATATCAAACGGTGTATAATACGCGTAAAATTAATACTGAAATGTATCTGGAGCCCATGCACTGTTGACTTTCCGCCTCAACGTGGCATCCCAAATTAGGGAATTTGATGGCGGCAGCATTTCGGCAGATTCGAGCTCCGCCCGCCAAGCAATCAATGCTGTCACGGTCAGCCTCCCATGGCTCTTCCTTTCTGCCCCCATCCTTGCGCCCTGCCCACCCCACTCGAGTACTCTCAACCCCCGCCCGCCCATCCAGTTTAGTGAGATTTGTCTTGCCATTGCGGGATGACTGTTCCCCGCTTTCGAGGAGTTAGGGCAAGCGCAGCGCGCCCTAACTCCGGGTATCCGCTGTGCGTCCCGCCTCGCCGGTTAGGGTTTGGTTAGAGTTAGGAAGGGTATATATAGGAAGAATTCCCATGAGATAGCTGGTGTTGAATATAACTATGCCCCGCTCACGAGGAGTTAGGGCAAGCGCAGCGCACCCTAACTCCGGGTATCAGCTTTGTCTGTAGCTCCCAGAATATACATGTATATTTGATAACTTTCTTCAATTTCACTGAACCTGAAGCTGAACAATGAAGGGAAAAACACCTTGCGCTGGACTTACAAAGGTTGTTGTCGCCTTCGCTCACCTTCGGCAGCTTCGGCAAGATCAACACTGCCCCCATCAAATTCCCTAATTTGGGATCCCACGTTGAGGCGGAATGTAAACAACTGAGCCCATGAGAGTAATGGCAGCGTGATAAGTGAGAGGAACGATTTAGCCCCTATTTTGTCTTGCACACAAGATCAGTTTATATAAGAGTGAGATCTTTTACTAAAAAAAATTGGAAGTCATCCAAAGTCTTATAATTTCAAGGACTACAAAACTGTTCTCTATACAAAATACTTTTGCAGGATGCTATCGAAATTTTCGCCAAGACATTTACATCACGATACAGGGGTAATAGCTGAAAATTGTCTGTTACCTCATTTGGACATGTCGGTTGGCTAAAAGAAATATCCACATACCCTAAGCACTGAAGAAAGTTATTTCTCATTGTTTAGTCTAGGTTTGAAGACATTTGGGCAAGAATTGAGTGAGTTAGAGGGGCATTCGTGAAAATCAGTGTTTTTTATAAAAATTTGATCTGCGCCTTATGTTCCGCAAATAGCTGTAATCATTCTCAGCAAAGTCTGTGTCTATTACTATTAGTCACCAGTGATTCGGCTCCAGTTGTTATTGGAGCGTGCTATTGATCGACTGTCATCAATAGTGAAAATAACGACTGGCTCGGGTCTAGCAATAATAATACTCCGAGAAGATGATAATAGCATGAAGTTTGAACCCGGTATGTGATGATGTGAAAAGTGACTGAAAACCAAAAAGGACCTGAGGATAGTAAGGACCGGCGCAGCTCTAGAAGCTCCAGGTGATGTTGATTTCAACATAACAACATGACTTAGATTTACAAAGAAGTTCGAGTTTTTGCCGTGCGATGCAGCGGCCCTACACCCCAAGTAGAAGCAGGAGTCACTTCCACTTCTACAACTTTGACATGCCTCCTTTCTGCGGTCCCGAATTGGAAGATTCGGCCAGCGTCCGAGGAGGCATGACCAAAGTCGTAGAAAGATCGAGATACATGTAGTATCGAGCCGGACATCCGCGGTACTTTCGTTCCTCCTGGTCTAAATCACTAAATCGAAGTGAAGTGGAGAGTGGAGATGGGAAGCATCAAGTACAAGTAGAAGTAGAGGCGCGAATCGCCTGTCGAACTTTACTATATTGAAATCGCGTGAGCTTCGGAGCACCAACTAACGTTTGTTGATTGATTCACTCTTTCTTCCCCATCTGCACCATCCGCTTGGGCCTGGGGTAAATTTTAGGGCGATACCTGTCGTAAGCGTTGAATTCCAGTTGCGCATTCTGTATCCAGAATAACTCCTCCCTCATTGGTTCTCGCATGCATCGCTGCCCCCGCGCAGTATCCTTACAACCGCCATGTGGGCCCAGTGTTCGCCCTAAGGCCTTAGTTAAGGCCTTAATTTTTTTTGGGATTCAGTGCAATAGGGGTCGTCAAAGGGGTCTGGGTTGGGCGATTCACCCCTGATTCTGGGACTCGATTCTGGCGCCGATTCTGTTGACTAGAATCGGTTGAAAATCGACAAGTTCCCCGAATCAGTCAGAATCGGTGTTCCTGCTCTGGAGGAGGAACTCAAGAATCGGTGATTCTTGCACCGATTCTTGCGAAAACCGATTCTTACAGCCGAAACATGCGCGAGAATCGGAGCCACTCGAGATTGACTCACGGGCGGGGATGGACTCCTGGAGGGGGCGTGAGCACGGTGTAGTCTGCCACCACCGCTCGGCATAGCTCCGTCGTATGGCGGCGTAACTCGCCCTTTCACCTATACCGCCGGGCCGTCTGAACGCATGTTAATTCCAATCGCACTCCCGGTTCAAGCTACTGCCCTTCGAATTTCCGACCTCATTCTGCATAATGCCTACCATAACAGAATGCAACAACATCAATGCCGATTAGAAGACAAATGCGATTCCGAAATCTACATAGTATTCTTAAGGCCCTCTGGGCATGTCCTGGTACCTCCTTCCAGAACCGGGTGAGAGCCAAACAACCCAAGGAAAAAGTGACAACTGCGTGTGCAACTGTGTTGTAGCTAAGCAGTCAGTAAGTCAAGTTTCTGTTTCCCAATGTTCAAGACTTCAAGCCATGCCAGGATGTCAAAGTGCTTGATTGCGACATACATGACTGAGGGATCGGACACGTAGCTTGTTTGAACTCCAGTATCACCCTTGTGGAGTTCAAACTCCCGATTTAATAAATATGTAGGCGACAAATGACTGTCTCCAGGATCTACACAAATTTCATTGGACATCTGGTTGGGCTAGACACCTCGGATATGTCTGTAGCTATTGAAAAACATTAAGACAAAAAAAAAAGGCAGCCCACCAGGCATGTTATAAGAGTGAGACAGAGGCATGAAGATAACAGAGGAATGGACCGCAGGAAGGCCGAACAAGGCCTAGAACCGGGAGTTACCGCTGCGACCGGGGTTGGAATTCTCGGGTGGGCCCATCAATGGCCTGGAGCCGGAAGTTACCGCTACGATCACGTAGAAAGTCGGTACCAGGAAAATCAGATTATGTATGAAATTTAGTAGTATTGACGGAGCTTGCCGAAGTCGATACGATGTCTTGTGACAGAGGAGTGACGGGTGATGGTGTGCCTCCTGATTTGAACCGTCACCCCGCACTCCGACACTAGCCTCTCAGAAATCCTCACAATCATTCCGAGCTTTCAGGGCAGTAGACTGAGAATATTATAATGAACTACTAATAGGCCCGGTGGATGAATAAGACATAACACCGCGGCTTTACGCTTGTGTTTCTCGAATTATGTCCGCTGCCTGTGAAATAAAGGGATCAACACGCAGCACAGTATGGAGGAAAACTGCCAATAAGGTTCTTACACGCTCCCCGATCATGTAGACCGTCGATGACTGGTGCAGAAGTTAGTAAGGAGGGAAAGCGAGGATAGAACTGTGTCGCACCAGATGAGCGCTGACCGGGAATGGAATGATGGAGGCATCTTAAAACCGTTCGTGAGTTTCAAGAATTTGGAAGTGAATGATGAATGGCCCACCGGCAACCCGGACGTTCGCCGTCCCGTACACCTTCAACGACGTGTCGACCACGCCGCCGAGGCTCTGAGGCATCATCGAAAGCGACCCAACCTCGTGGTTGTCGCTCGCCACAACCCCGCGAAGCCACTCCTCAACCAGCGCATCCGTGTCCTTGTCCGCGCCGGGCTCGAACTCTCCGTTATAGATACTGTTTAGGGGAGGTGCCACGAGCATCTTGCGCGCGAGCTGGATGCCACCCACCTGCGCGGCGACGTCGAATGGATGCGCCCAATAAGCGGGATCGAGGGCGGGAGGGACGAGCGGATCGGCTGACACGATATGGGTCCGCCCGCGCGAAAGCGGCGCGTACAGCACTGAATTAATTGCGGTGTAGTTCCGCGCTGGGCGCGCACTGAATGATGTCGGACCAGAGTAACCGGGCTCTGTACATTCGGGACTCAATGGGCGGCACGCGCTTAGATCTGGTTGTGAGATTGCGTACCGGCATTCATCTCGAGCGGGAGTTCCTTGTTCTCCCGGTATAGCGCGAGCGCAATCTGGTGTTGCGCCGCGATGCCCTTGGCGAGGGCAGGGTTTCCGTTTGAGAACTGTGTTGCGAAGTGGGTGAGGTTGGCTTCCGCTTGGGCAATGAGCGTATTCAACTGGTCCGGGGTGAAGACATCTGACGGCGCGGCGATGCCCAGGGATCGCGGGACTGCGGAATATAATCCTGAAACCGGCGAAATGACGCTCGAGATTGTACCAAGAGCAAAACTATATCCACATACCCGTCCGATTCTTGAACCAAAGCGCTTCCTGCTCAGCGGCAAAGGCGGGGTTAAGGAGCAGCGCGTCCTTGGTTAATCTTGAGTGTAATTGTGCGATTAGTAGAGCATAACGAAAAATTCCTCATGTATAACGTACGAAATATTAGTGAAGCTATTAGCCCAGCTGTGGACGTGGTCTGTAGGGGTATGGGTTAGATAGTGACCTTTAACGCAACGGGTATAGCATACCCGCAAAATTCTCTCCAACGGTAGGCAAGTCCAACACCAGCTTGACTCCCGCTGCCTTCAGAATACTGCGCAACAAATGAATTTATTCCGTGCTCTCCGTGCAATGAAGAAGAGCTTACGTCGCGTTCCCGACACCAGACAGCTCAAGGACCTTGGGGCTGCCGATCGTTCCCGCAGACACGATAACTTCCTTGGAAACTTTGAGACTTTGTGTTTGATTATTCACGACGAACTCGACGCCGCTCGCCACGATATTTCCATTGTGTGCGCTCGATTCCGCCCACAGGATGCGGGAAACTGTGGCATTGGTGATCACCACAAGATTCTTCCTGTTCTTGAAGGGCGTGTAATATGCGCATGCAGCGGAACACCTGCCAGTCACGTTAGTGCACATTTCTTGGGCCGGGTACATATGCAGATATCCACTTGATACGCACCTCGTATTATTGGCGGCATTGATTGAATTGGGAGCAATACCGACGGCGTGAGGATCCCCATCGGCCAAGTCCGGCGACGCAGGAAAGCCAAGGCTCTCCGCCGCCCTCCGCCACAACGCACTCTGCTCAAAGAAGTAGTTCGGGAACCCCACCCTGACGCTACCCGCAAACCCATGGACGGACGACAAAAAACGTACGCCGCTGGCCGTCTGGAAGGCATTCGGCGGGGTGAAGAGTTCAGATTTCTTGAAGAACGGGAGGAGGCTGTCCCACGTCCAGGTGCTGTCGTTGTTTAGCTGCCCCCATGCGTCGTATTGTTCCTTCTCGGCGCGAGGCTGGACGGACGCATGCGATTATGATTAGTTGGGCGCGTCGCACACAAGCAAGAGGATTAGTACGGACGAAGATCATGCTGTTGATGACAGTGCTTCCCCCGAGAGCCTTGCCCGCGTTGACGGTAATAGTACGGCCGTTAAGATTGGCTTGCGGAACGGTAGCATACGACTGCGGATCTCGTTAGATAGTTGCCAGATAATCAACGAGATAAAAAGCGAAGCTATTCACCCAGTCGAGCGTCGTGAAGGATATACCGGTTCCTATGAGCCCAGGAATGAAAACCTTCGGTATATTAGTTAGAGTCGCGCCAAGATCAATGGCAAAATATCTACCTCGGGAAGGTCCTCGGCGTTGAAACCAGCCTCCAAAACAGCGACGGTGATACTCTCGTCTTCAGTGAGCCGGTTGGCGACGGTTAGCCCTCTGAGACAAATGTTCAGTGGATGGAAAGACGGCATGATTGAGGAAATTACGCAGTCCCACCACCGACTACGATATAGTCATACACCGGCGTCGATAGCGCGCGCGCAGCCGCAATGTAAAATGCGAGAATGGTGGCCTTCATCCGAATGGTTGTGACCGGTGGGGAGGAGGACAAGCTCTCTGCATTTTATAGTAGGGTGAGGCCAGAGTTGCTCGGTCATCCCGGCTCCCTGTTTGAAAGTCTAGCAGATTGTAACGCGCTATAGCGTGCTGGGCTCGGTGTTTCAAGGTGTGGCTATAAATGGAGATTTTACAAATGCGGGATGCCGTACTGAATATTGACCTATGTTTCGGAAGCTGCGGGAAGCAAAATCGTGCTGAAAATTGGGTACACAAACGTTCGAAGGGGGCTGTTTGGAAGACCTAGAAGGGAGGGAATTGACTGAAATCATGCGGTTGTGGTCTTTAATTCAGTACAAAGCTGGCAAGCCGAGGGAGTTACATCCGAAGAATGCGGAGCTTGGATCTTAGAATGTATCAGTTTACGATTAGAATCAACCTGCATCCGCAGGGATATTTCTTACCGCATATATTCACATATACATGCGCCGGCCTTCAAAGAGAATGACCATAAGACTCGGAAGACACCTCAGAAAGAACAAAGCCCGTGTCCGATGGTAACGTAGGACCACACAGAGCGACATGGGGCGAGGCAAGGCCAAATGCCCGGCCCGGGGGGACTTGGAAGGTCCGGGAAGAAAGATAGATACCGTCTCCTGTACTAAAATGATGGAGCAGGCTAAGAGGAGAAGGGAGTTGAGAGAGGCTTAGATTGGATCGGGGAACCAGGGACCCAAATACGAGGTTTAACGGGCGAGTGAACGAGCGGCGGCCCGATGTAGTGGTGGTGGGAAACAGGTGAGGTCATGTTTGGATCGGATTGGATCCGAATACTTCGGCAATCTCGGAGTTACCCGACCACGGTAGCAAAAAAAAAATTGGGAAACAGCTATAAAGGGCGCATGAAGAAAATTCAAAAGAGCAAGTTTGCCACATAATTTTCAAGGTGTGGGATACACGGGGAAGGTTTGCGACAGAAAGGTGGTGATTTAAAGTTCTTACAGCTCTTTGCGGAACTTAGGGCGCGAGTGGTTTTTTTCTGTTTTCAGTTATTTTGGGCTGAACAGCGATTACGGGCTCAATTCCTGTCCAGTTAACTTGTGAGTATGCTCAATCTTCTCAGAATCCTGACGCACAGTTTCCTGTGTCCTCAGATTTTTTAATTTGATCTGGGCTCAAAATTTCATACAGTTTGACACATTTCCAAGCAGGACAGCTGGGGCATCACTATTTCTTTCCCAGGTGCCCTAAATTTTTGTTATGGTGGACTTCTATGTATTATCTAGTTCCTGGAATACCGCGATAGTGGATGTAATGTCTAGTTTCAATCTAGGGATCAGGAAATGTTGGGCTGATTTGCCCTCTCAGTCAGCTGGAAACTCACCTGGTAGGCCCAGGGGAGAAACACTAGGGATCAAGAAAGGATCAAGAAGAGAAAGAGCTCAAGAAGGGACGAGGATGAATATGACCAGCATATGATTTCAAGATGGAGGTACGGAGCAAGAAGGTAAGGTACGTGACATGTCATCAGTAAATAGCTGTAAACTATCCGTCATGTTTACATCAGCCTGCTGTTGAATATCGGAACCTGGGGTTGTATTCACTATCGCGGTATTTCAGGGACTAGATTATGCATAGAAGTACATCATATAAAAAATCTAGGGCAATCGGGGGTGAAGTACTGATGCCCCAGCTGTCCTGCCCGAAAATGTCCCAAAACAGGCTTACCTGAGACCCCCACACCGAGTATAAAATCTGAGGACACAGAAAACTGCGTATCTCGAATGCGAATCGATTGAGCCTACTCCGAAGGTAAACGGACCAGGACTGAGGGCGCTATGAGTGTTCTCGTCAAAACAATCAAAAACAGAAAAAAATCGTCCACGCCCTAAGTTCCGCAAAGAGCTGTAAACATACTCCCCTCCTCGCGGTGTGTCCGAAGAAAACGAGTTTTAGTGTCAAGCAAGAAGAGTACAAAGGTTAACATGATTTTTCTAAGGAATAACAGCAGAAAACAGGCCAAAAAATGCGAAACGAAATCTCGGGAAACGGCCAAGAAAAGTTATGTCCGTGTATGTGATATCAACTTCTTCTCTTTATTTAACACAACGGTTGGATTTAGAGGCCAAGTGTGGCGACAACGAGGGTCAGGCCAACTTCCTCGAGGAGGACAGCGAACGTGACAAGGCTGTTTGGATCGGCTGAATTAGGGACATGAAATGGAAGGAATGATATGATAGACGCACAGACCAGCGACGAGGGTGTCGACACCGGTAAGGACGACGTCAAGGCCGACCAAGAGCTCGTCGAGCGCGAAGTCGACGCGGGGAGACGTACAGTGATGATACCCGCAAAGGTGGTGGCGACTCCGCCCTCGGTCTGGCGCTTGGAGGAAGCGGGTAGGGACGAGAGGGACGCGGTAGCGATGCCGAGGGCGGAGGTGAGCTCCGCAAGGAGCGGTGCCACGGTCGTGTCACTGGCCGTTCCACTGGAAGACAGTCCACCTGGCATACGTGCTTAGTTGGGGTGTTGTATGAGCAATGTAAAGGAGGGCATACTAATCTGAGGGAGGATGGAGCCGGTAGAGCCTTGCAGCGTGGTAAGAATATTCGTGACGCTAGCGGTGGACTGGCGCTTGTTGACGACGGCAAGGCCGGCGGGTGCAGGCACGGGGGTGGCGGTCGCAAGGGTCGCAGCGAAGAGGAAGAGGGAGGAGAAACGAAGAGCGAACATTTCAGATTACGTTAGGTAGGAAGGCGAGAGTGGGTGGTTTGAGGGTGAAGGTAAGAGTCGAGGATGAACTGGATGAGCGGATGATTTTTTTCGTTCATTCAACGGCGCCCTTTATACTGGGACACTCTAAGAAATCGCCACTATGCTGTCACTATGCAGCATTTCACGCCCCTCGGCGCTATTGCGCCTGGTGAAGATCCTCCAGTGTCCACTGCACAAAAAAACAAACGGCATACGAAAGAATGTCGATTTGCGTGGAGTGGGAGGACAGGCCCTTCTTCTAGCCTAAGTGGAGAATGCGCGAGCAGCTGTGTGATGTCAGAAGCTGTTTCAAATGGATTACATAATTTTGCGACTTGGATCCGAAAGCAGGCTTGTTAGGTGTTGAGGATCTGTGTGGAAGCTGTGTGCTCCAACTAGCCAGCTGGAGAATCTTCTAGATTGCTCCATGTTTACCTTGGTTGAATTTTAGTACTTAGTAGAATATTCTAGAACATCTCTGTAGTAGTATAAATACTCCGAAATGTAGCGGCAAGGGGCATGCGTTTGCTAGGCATCCCCCAAGCCTCAATCAACCGCATCTCCTTCTTGTTGCTTTCTCTTCGCTATCAGCCTAACAGCTGACTTACGTACGCGCACCGAAATCTAACATTAGGTTCTTTGCCCAGGTCGATCGTTCGGGATGAAAGTCTGGCTGTGCCAATCACTCCAGCGGTGCTCCGCACCGACCGAGGACCCACTCCCATGTCGCGCGCAATTTGTTGCCAAAGTGGGCTTGAACGCTGGGGTCAAATGACACGGACTTTAACTTCGGTGCCCCTAATCGCGTTGGAGGCATCCATAGAAAAAGGCGGCGAAGAGTGCACGAATGCAGATGCCATCCGATTGCCCAAGTTCATCTGTCCTCCAAAATCCCTCTGCTCGACCCAGGTGAGGAGAACGAGGTACAAATGGTGAGAAACACGTAAAGCTCATCTCTTTCAACCCGAAAACAGAAGGCGCACAGAAGTGACGGTCAAGGCTGACTTGGTGAATAATGGCGTCATGAGAACGAGGTCCAAAGGGCTATGAAGTTCATCTGGATTCATCTCTTTCAACTCGAAAATAGAAGGCGCACAGAAATAACGGTCAAAACTGACTTGGTGAATAATGACGGCAGTTTTTGTTGGTATCTGAACATCTCTACAAAGAGGGGGAAGAGTGTATTAACGCAAGACATAAATTTATATCGCTCGTGACGAGCACTTCGAACATCGCATTATTAGCATCGTACAGTATGGCAAACATTTTTTCGATCCTGACCAAGCCCAAGACCATGACGCCCTGCGCCTTATATTTCGCCTAGCCTTTGGGCCAATAATACCATGGGAGAACAATTGCGCATGCAGCGGTGCGGCAGCGAGGTGTTTGGACATGCGCTCCAGTCAACAAGGGGTTGAGCGTGAGTGTGTGCCTTTTAAACGAGTGCTGTCTTAGCGAGATGAGGGTGTTGATCTTCGCTCAATAATATCGACGAACCAATGGTGCCGCATAAATTCTCCGTCTCTGGTCCGCACACCTTTCCCCAGCCTTTATCCCTCCCGAAAAAACGAATCAGCGAGCAGAGCGCAGCTATGATCATTTGACGACGCGTTTCCTCAATCCAGATTGAGGTGTGGTGATTCTGAGTCACTTTCGGGATCCGAAAATTCCAAAAGGGTGAACACTCATTGACCATCTTATCTTGAATCGCAGGAGGTATCTGCACAGATTATGGTTTTGGATGCTGGCTCGGTTGTATGTCACCGTGAATCTCCTAATAGCTCTATCGGCTTTCTTGTATATTCCTCCATCCAAAACACCAGTAACTATTAGAGCTGCTGATTTCTCGGGTTATCTGGTCCGAAGGCATGGTATCTCGGCGCAGTTTCACAATTAATTATTATACTCGGGTCGACTAGTACAACAGAGAAACTGTTCCACGCGTGCCCTTCTCCGTATATCCATGTCCGATTTTTTCAAACCACGCCTGGTCGTAAAGTTGTGGTTGGTGCGCACTGTTTTGTGCCTGCTAAACAACCCTTTTATTCCAGCGTCTCTACCAAGCGGCTCCAATCTCCCCGTCCGTCCTTTGTTTTTTTTTTCTTTCCGGGAGAAAATTTGTAACAGGCCTTCGGTTTCGCGGCTTCGCCGATCCAGGTGGGACAGTTTCTCACAGAATTTACGGTCAATGGGGCTAGAAACTACATAATTATTTATGTAGCGAAACAAAAAAATAACTCGATGTATCGAAGTCAAAGCCGATGACTTCGAGTTTATGAAGTGCAACGTGTAGAACATAAAGAACCAACGCCGGGATTTATACCTCGAAACGGGAAGTGCTGGGTCTGGAAATGAAATTCCGGATCTTCCATGTAAAATCCATCCGCTTGAAATAGATCGCGTTGTTGACGCGACTTTGGATACACGATGGCGCGTCGTACTCGCACGTGATAACCATTATCTTCCCATCAGACAAGCTTTAGGACCCGTGCCTTCGGCGCGGACACTCGCTGCGCTCGGTCCGCACCTTCGGCAGGGTCCACAGCTTGTTGGGGCTCCGCCCCAAACCCCGGTGGATTCCGAGCTCGCCAACGCACGGCGGATTCCGAGTCCCGGGGGTTCGCCGTCGGCAAAGCGAAATCTCAACATCTCGACAGTAGAAACGTGACCTAAGCATGTGACTTCACATGACTTATCAAGGAGGCTGTGTACATTGTGTTTTCAAGTATAGGATTCAGTGGACCCGCCACCGCCACCAAGCCTTAGCCCACTACTCTCTTTGAGCTCCCGAAGCAACGCGAAACCTTGAGTCAAGCCTCCGTTTCTATCGTCTTCAATAACCGTTACTTGAAAACACCGGCGACGACATCCCCCGCCAGATCCCCCACCGTATGCATACGCCCTCCGATGGATGAAAGAGCTTTTCCTGTCGAAATTGAACGGGAGATTTTCGAAACCGCTGCGATTAGGCACCCTACCCTGACACATAGCCTTCTCCGGGTCTCTCACAGAGTGCATGCCTGGCAAGTCTGCGCAAAGTTTGCTTGATGCGCTTCATTAACGGCGCGCCGCCTATATACAGGATCGAGCGATACCTATACAGAATTCTCATCATCAGGAATTCCAACCCCACTGCGTCCGCTTTTCAGGCCAAGCCAGCCAGTTTCCTGGCAATGGCTGTGCGGCATGCCAGTGTCAGTTCCGAGCCCAATCTCGGTTTGAGCAAGGAATTGCTGCAGAATCGGGAATCATTAACCTCAATTTGGATGGGGATGTGCTCAGCATGTGCGAGGCCCTCGGAGAAATGAATGTGCAGAAGCTGGCTTTGACGCCGTCAGGCGGAACAACCTTCCCACCATTGAATCACCCAGTTTTTCTTTCAGTCACACATCTGGATGTGTACAAAGAGTCGCGCGATGTCGGTAGTTGGCAAACATGGTCTCATCTCGCTGCCCTTCCTGCACTCACCCATCTCTGTCTCTCCGAATCAATCTCGCGCGCCATCCTGCCCCAAGTCGTTGAGAAATGCCCCCAGCTCCATCTCATCGTCACAGCTTATTGGGGTCTTGGCTGCCGAATAGATGCTCTCGAATTTGCCGAAACCCTCACCTTTAACGACCACCGGGTAGTTGTGATGGCAGTTGCGACGGACCATGAGACTGATTGGGGAAAGGGTGCTACACAGGACAATGATTTCTGGGTACGCGCAGAAATCTTCTTGACACGAAAACGGAACGGCGAAATCGACGGTATGCCTTCTTTCTTTTCACATTTAATTGCCAGAGGTTTACCTACTTGTGGATTTAGCTAATGTGCGATGCTTCTTCGACGACTGAGTTCCGGTGTCATCGTTGCATCTTGTGGATAGTTTGTCGAAGATGCTCGAGACCCGTTTGATGGGCTTATTTATACACTGAACAGTATGAAATCGGTTTTTTGTCTGTCAAAATTCATCTGTAGCATCCTACGGTACTATTCAACATTTGGAAGCTCAACCTGTTCTACATTTTCAAGAAACCCCCATGGACTCCGGCATGAAGGAAGAACGCTTTCCTCTCGACATCGAAGGGGAGATCCTTGAGACGACTGCGCTGTGCTACTCAGCCATGATCCCGACTCTACTTCTTGTTTCTCGCAGGCTTCATACCTGGCACGCGTCCTCGATACACTCGTTGTTGATGCGGCACTATTGTACCACAAGATTGACCCCTATTTTATGGAGTCCTGTGCACCAATCATTCGAATAACAGTCGAAATGCAGCCTTATCCGCTGCTGAGGCCAAGCCAGCCAGCTTCTTGACAATCGTTATGCAGCATGCGAGTGTCGACGTCTTCAACGTGGATTTTTACACTGGAGCAACACACTCCTGCAGAAATGCTCGGGAATTATAAACGGGGATCTTCTCAGCTTTTACGAAGTCGTCGGAAAAACGGGTATCCAGAAGCTGGCTTTGGCACCGTCGGACTCGAAAACCTTCCCACCTTTGAATCACCCCGGTATTTCTGTCGATCTGGATCTGTATACTATGGGTTTCTATAGAGTCAATTTCGGTACTTGGGAGACATGTACTCACCTCGCTGCCCTTCCCGCACTCACCCTCTCCACATCAATCTCGCACGCCATCCTACCCCAATTCGTTGAGAGATGCTCGCTCGGTCTCATCGTCATAGGTAATGGGGGTGTTGACAGCTAATCCGATGCTCTTGATTTGCCCAAACCCTCACCGTTTCCGACCCCCGGGTAGTTGTAGTAGCGGTGGCGACGGTTGGGAAAGAGTGCCACACGGGACAATGATTTTGGGTAGGCACAGGAAACTTCGTGATCCGAAAACGGAGTGGTGAAATCGACGGTATGCCCTCCTCATTTTCGCATTCCTAGACACTGCGTTCAGGCGGCCCCGCGGCAGACCCTGTCGGAGTTACGTCGCCATACGACAGCACTGTCATACGGCGACGTAGGTCGGCAGGTTCTTTTACCTGTGTCGCCGGGCCGCAGTGAGAGGCTCACGTATTTATCAAGTATTTATGGAGCCGCTGTGCAATGCTTTCTCGACGACTGAGTTCCGGTGTCCTCGTTACATCCTGCGGATAGTTTGTCAAAGATGCCTTAAACCCGTTTCGTCATCTCGTTTAAAATCTGACCATCGAACGAAATCAGTTTCTTGCGGTAGAACCGGAAGACTATACTAAAAGGGACCCCATTATGATATCCGTCCCTGTCTCGTAAAAGAAGCAGGGAAGTTAACGAGCCCATTTCGCCCCCTCATATAAAGGAGGCTGTGGCCCGACCAGCCCTCCCACTCCTACCTCATGATCTCGGTTTCCAAAATCCTCGTTTCTCTTGCCCTCGCCCGTCAATCCATGAGCATAGCAAATGCTGCGCAGCCGGAACGGAATGGAACTGGTGAGGCGCTATGTGTATACCATGTATCTGTGCTAAGGAGCTTCTAGTGTTTCAATTCGAGCCCGACCTCGGCGCGTGTGGGTGGAAGAACACGAGTGACCAGTCGGTCGGAACGGTATCGATGACGACTTTCAACAACTATCCGTGAGTCGTACAGGAATGGATCTCCGTATGAAAACTAACCTCATTCACTGACGCAGTGGAGCCACCAAAAATCCGAACAAGTGCGCCCGAGCTCATATCCATACTTTAGAAGACACAACTGATCGGAATCGATAGGAACCCAATCTGCGGCCGCAATATGACAATCCAAGGTGAGTTTACGTCGTTCCCCATCTTCTCATATACTAATGTCCTCAAATGATCAGCGAACGGCGTAACAGTCGTCGTAAAAGTCGTCGACAACTTCAAGGAGGACCAGAACGCGGGCCCAAATGACGTTGGGGTGACGGATATGGATTTTTCTAAGATGGCCGATTTGAGTGATGGAATTATCCCTAATGCGACTTGGTGGATTAGTTAGTTGGCGTTTCGTGTTGTGGTGGACTGTTTGGTATTACTCACAAGACGCGTAGATATCATGTGACTCCCCTGCAGAAATTCGCCCACCTGCTTAGCATGAGTCACTGAACTGCCGAAGTACGTTCAGTATATTAGTCTACATCCGCATGGTTCATATTTCTCCTCCGCGGCCGATATTGAATCAGAAATGTAAGCGAATGTATCGAGACTCGTCACTCAAGGTACATTTAGGGCTGTTCACCCGGCACCGTGCCCGTCGTGCCGGTTCTACGGGTTCCGTGCGACGGGTAGCCGACCCGTTCCGTCGGGCTCTTCGACTGCATTTTTGACGGTCGTGCCCGTCGAAAACGGCCGTCAACGGGTCGACGGGTCGGAAAATACACCATGCACGGTCATATACGATGTATATGGCTTTTTCAAGGCATGTTTCATGCACAGGTGAGCCCAATACACAGTTTAGTTCACACTTTATGAACTTACTCGATAGTTTTAATTGTCGAAATGATGGCCGTCGCATGACGGACCGTTCCCGTCCAGGTCCCGTCGAAACGACAGCCGTGCTAGGTACATTCCATGTCAACTTTGTATAAAACTATAAGCTCGTGTCTGAATACATCAAGGGTACGGTTCGATTAACATCCTGCGTTGGTTCCCCCTAAAATTGATCCGCAAACCTCGAGAAAATTTCACATGGGGGCATTTCAGAACTTTGGTTCAATGATACAAGTACACAGTAGGCAAGTACAATCACAAGCTCGCCTTTTCGTCCTCCCACGCTGCATCCCAGCCCAACGCACTGCGGTCCCAATCACCCTCTTTCTCGCCATACGCAATCCAGCCAAGTACATCACTCACCAGCCCCGCCGCGCGCACGAATATCGTCCCATCCATCTTCCCCGCCCCAACGTGCGTCTCCCCGCCTTTCCCATCGCGCGCCCCAATCGCCTCCCCGGGCGCCGTCCCCCCGTACCTCTGCGCCGCATAATACAACGTGCGCACCGCCTTCAAGACGTGCGCGTCCTTGTGGTGCAGCGCGTTCTGCACGATCGCCAGCCAGGGGTTCGTCTCGCCGCCGCCGCGCGGGTCGCCCAGCGCGTCCGGCCCGCCCGGCGGCGCGTGCGCGGGCGGGCGCGGAACCGCCGTGTACGACATGAGCAGCGGGATGTCGATGCGCGGGCGCCCGCGGAGGAGGACGAACAGCGCGCTCGCGCGGGCGTAGCCCTGCAGCAGCTGCGCCTTGTGCACCGGGTCGGGGAGAACACTCAGGATGCTCGGAAGGCAGAGCGCGGAGGTCAGGACGTGCATGAGGAAGAAGTCGAGGCGCGGCGCACGGTTGGGGCGTCCCGTGGCTGCGAGGAGGAGCGTCGCCTGCCAGAGACATTCCTGCACCTTGGAGTCGAACTCTCTGGCGGCGGCGGTACCGGTGAGGGTTGTGTCGATGGACCATTTGGCGTAGATACGGCGCAGCTCTGGGCCGCGCTCTGGATTCTCAGCGATCTTGGTTAAGCGGAACATGGCGAGGTAGCCGGGGTCGTACGGGAGCGCCGGCTTGAAGAGATCAGAATCGTAGACCTCGCGGAGCAGGGAGAGGAGTGTGATGCCTTTGGTTGTAGAGGTGATCTCCGGCAGGTTGGATGGTGCGTCGAGGACGAAGTCGGTTGCTGCGGATTCGGTCACTGCGCCCATTGCCAGCCCTGACAGTCCGTTAACATGCATATGAGGGCCTCTGTGGAAATCAACTTCTCACCTTGTGCAACCATGAAGTCTTGGCCGAGCTCAACTCCGAACTGGATGGCTGGGATTTAGAGTGCAATCGATGAGTGAAATAGGAGAAAACCTACTCCTACTTGCAAGAATGGATGAAGCCTGTCTCGCGATGTTTATTTCGGAAAAGTGGAGATGTAAAATTCACCACGTACGCGCCAGATAACAATCGCGAAAACATTGCCGCCCCATTTCCATTGGCCTCTGGAGCCATAATAAATTTGCGCATGGTTTCGGGAACTCCATTCTTGGAAAGTTGTTCCGAGAAGAAAGCCAGATAGCTCCCGTAGGCTCTGATGGGTTATGAGTCATTCCTCGCTCCTTAATAAATAATAGTATTCACTTGTGCTCCCCCAACCGCGCGGTCCAGTTGCTCTCGGTAATATCTTCTCCCTGGCGGTCCACCGGACGCAAAGTAGGCGCTAAATCTTCGTAGATTACCTTCAACAATGCGGGCGTGGCCCCCATATCGTACGCTGCTACGAGACTGGATAGAAGGCGCTCAAACCGGCTGCATGCGACGAAGAGTGAGCAGGGCGTACTGGTGGGGAAGATGATTGTGAAAGCCACGATCGTTGAAGAAACAGTGGTGAGTTACATAGTCTTTGTAGAGGAGCTGTTCAAGAATGACTGCAGCGTCGTGCGTCGAAGGGGTATGGATGAGGCCGGGTTGGATGGGGACAGACTCTCCAGGCGCCGTCATGGTCCAAGTGTGTGAGAGAGAGGGAGTCTCGTGATCACTCTCCACGTCGATGACCAGACACTGAGACAGTTCTGAACATGGGAGAATGACGCAGAGCCCGAGATATCACCGCCAATGCGGGAAGCAAGCGGTCCGGGTCCCGGTTGCGTTGAGAAAATTATAATAAAGCGAAAGAAATTAAAGACGGCTTGAAGACGCCGTTGTCATTACAACATACGAGGTACGAGTATTTTTTGTTGTAGCGTCTGTTTAGAGACTACGTTGTCATGGCGATCCAGTGCAGGTTTGTTGATCCTCATTAACATTATCCAACGCTGCTCACTCCTCACACCCACGACCGCGACGCTGACGATTCAGACGGTGGTGAAGTATGACCCGGGACGCAAAAATATTTCGGAGATCATGAGTCTGTGTTATCCGGTCGGACTCTCACACCGAAGCCTTGCCGAAGCCCCAAACAAGCATCGAATGCCCTAGAGGGTTAAAATTGGCTAACCAGTGAGGACGCCTGATTTAGACGCGAGTCTGGTAGAGGGCTTGGGCTCAGGCTCGGACCTATCCATCTCAAGCTCCTCCCCGGCCGTTCAAACCAGGCCTAAGTCCCGACGGCTTTCAGGCCCAGCTAGGCCATGGTAACACGGCAGCGTCTTTCTTCCTATAAAATGGGGCACACAAACCGGTCTCTCTTCAATCACGATGAGAGCAACTATTCTCGCACTTGCCATAGGCACTGCGCAAGCACTATCGACTCCGGTCTATGACTATGTTGTTGTTGGGGGTGGGACTGCGTTAGTCTTTCCCGCTTCGAGTTCCGTCTTTCTGACCACTGAAATTTCTGTTGATAGAGGTTTAGCAGTCGCAAATCGGCTCAGTGAAGACGAAGGTGTCACTGTAGCTGTTCTGGAGGCCGGCATCAATGCAGAAAACCTTCCAGAGGTGCGTATTATCCTGGGTATTTTCTCCCCCTCAATATAATATCCTACAGGTGTTTATCCCCGGGCTCATTGGAGCGGGAATGGACTTCACGGCACTCGACTGGGTGAATATTGTATCTCTCCAGAGTTCGATTTTGTGCATCTAACGGCATATAACTAGTCGTATACCACCGTGCCACAGGCCAATCTGAACGGCCGCACGATGATGATGAATGCTGGAAAAGCACTCGGAGGAAGCACTATCATAAACAGCATGATCTTCGTGCGCATCTCTCGATTTCATTTTTGTATCCAGCCTTTCCTGATACGACCGCGTCTCAGCCGCGCGCGGAGAAGCAACAATATGACGCCTGGGGTCAGCTAAATAACGATCCCACCTGGACATGGGACAACCTCCTCCCGTTCTTCAAGAAGTCCGAAATTTTCACGGCGCCGAATGCCTTCCAGACGTTCAGCGGCGTCCGATTCATGCCCTCCGTCCATGGATTCTCGGGCCAGGTCAAAGTCGGATTCCCAAATTACTTCTTCGAGCAGTCCGCAATGTGGCGTACGGCGGCTGAGAGTCTTGGGTTCCCGCCATCTCCAGACTTGGCTGACGGCGATCCCCACGCGGTCGGTATCGCCCCCGACTCAATCGATGCTGCGAATAACACGAGGTACGCGGGTGGATCGGTGCTTTAGTAAAAGTATTGACTACGGTGACCGATAGGTGCTCTGCTGCGTGCGCTTATTACACGCCATTTACAGACAGAAGCAATCTCGTGGTTATCCTGAATGCCACCGTGTCGCGTATCCTTTGGGCTGAAGCTAGCGCGTCCGGCGGAAATCTGGTAGCAAGCGGCGTTGAATTCCTGGTGAATAACGAGACACAAAGCCTCAGCGTTTCAAAAGAAGTTATCGTTTCTGCGGGAACGATCGGCAGCCCTAAGGTCCTCGAACTGTCTGGTGTCGGAAATTCGACGTACGCTACTCCTTGTGCCTCCAAAGATTTCTTTCACATGATATCTCTTTCACAGTATTCTCAAAGCCGCTGGAGTCACGCCAGTGTTGGACTTGCCCACCGTAGGGGAGAATTTGGCGGGTAAGCACCCACGCCGATGTTGATACATCTCCCTCTACTAATAGACCGATAGACCACGTTCACAGTTGGGCTAATAGCTTCACCAATATCACGTATGTTCCACGCGCAACCGTAATATGTTCTGCTCTTTACAAACGCCCTTAAGATTCACCAAGGATGTCCTGCTTACTAACCTCGCCTTCGCCGCCGAGCAGGAAGCCCTTTGGTATAAGAATCGCACAGGTGAGTTCATACGCCCTCGATATTTCCGCATTTCAGAGCACCGACTGACTTATCTTCAGGAATGTACTCTGCCTGCCCGCGTTCCTTGGGCATGTCCGCGCCTTCCAACGTGTTCACCCCAGATCAATTAAACACCCTCATCACCCAAGCGGAGGCAAACCTCACTTACTTCGCGAATATATTCTCAAACGGCAACCCCGCCCTCGCCGCGGGCATCGCCGCTCAACACCAAATCGCGTTCGCGCTCTACCGGGAGAACAAGGAGCTGCCTCTCGAAATAAACGCTGGTACGCATTCTCGATCTCGTGTCCCTCCCTATGTCTGTAATGTATCCAATAGAGCCCGGCTACACCGGCCCCACGTCATTCGCCCTGCGCCCAGCTCGCAACTACACGACAGTCAACTCCGTGCTGTACGCACCGCTGTCCCGCGGGCGCACGCACATCGCGTCGGCCGATCCGTTCGCACTTCCCGTCATTGACCCCGCATATTGGGCACACCCCATCGACGTGGCCGCGCAGGTGGGCGGGATCCAGCTCGCGCGCAAGATGCTTGTGACGCCACCCCTAGACAGCATCTTCGTGCAGGAGTTCGAGCCCGGCGCGGAGTATCAGACGGACGCGGAGGTGGAGGGGTGGCTGCGCGGCGTTGTGGCTGGCGATAACCACGAGTCGGGGTCGCTTGCCATGGTGCCTCAGAGCCTCGGGGGTGTGGTGGACACGGCGTTGAAGGTTTATGGCACCGCGAACGTCCGAGTTGCAGGTGGGCAATGTTTCCTTTGCTTGCACGGTGAATACACGGGACTCACCGAATGCGTTTTCAAGATGCTTCCATTATTCCATTCCCGGTCAGCGCCCATCTGGTGCGGCACATTCTAATCCTTGTTTTTTTTACCATGCTTAATTCTTTGCTAGGCATCAACTGTCTATATGATTGGAGAACGGGTAAGAGCTTCATCAGTTATCCTTCACACGACACTCCGTGTTGATACTGTATTTTCGCAGGCTGCGGACATAATCAAAGGAGGACAGGCTTGAAAATCTGTCTTTTTTTTCATTCACAGCTAAGTATTCTAGGACCTGTAATAATAACATCGAACACAAAATGTATGACCATGTCTGTACCCCCGACTGTCTAATCAAAATGCTGGCTGCTTCCGAAAAGCGAAGGAGCCATTCAGTATATTTTGGCTGCAACCGAATGTACCCACCTACAGAACACATACCAACTTAGGGAGCATCGTTACTCTCAGGGATGGTCCCGCTTAGGACCCGGAGATGCTACTTAGTTCGACGGCCCGGAATTGAAACAAGGTGAGCACGAGACTCTCACCTTGTTCATTCTGATCCACGTAATGAAAAATATTGTATAGCGGAGCGTCTCATTTTATCACTCTCTTCAAACAAGAAAATCGCTCTTCGCGTTGGCAGGGGGCTGGTACATAATGGACATTAACTGAGTATGAAAGGCCAGAGCTGAAGGCCGTTACGACAAGAACTGTGGAGACACCCCAGGTCAACGGTCGTTATGTAAGTGACATTCAATTGGGTTTCCAGGGCCAACTGAGTTCTGTACGCAGTTTAATTGAGATGTGATACGTACCAACTGCTTACCGAACTACGGGTCGAGTTTCAAGTTTCAACTCAGTTGCACGTTTTCAACATGGCGACATCGTCACATCGATGATCAACGGCAGCACAAATGCTGTACCTCGAGCGACCCGACCGAATCATCTAGTTCGCGACCTAATCGTCACAAACGACACCGTATCCCTACCGAAATTGGTGGGTAAACTAGAGTGAGGAAATGCTGAGAGACGGAAGATGCCGAGGCACAGGCCGAACGACTCGGATCAAGGCCGCCAAACCTTGTTAGCCGATAGTCAGGGTCGTCTGCGAGCTCTGGCTTTGATCTCGCCGAAAAGCGCCCGCGAGACGATGAGTGGGGCATGAAACCTCCTGATCTTGCTACTATAAAGATAGACGGCACGCGTACACCCCGTTCATTGCATCCATCACGATGAGGGCCAGAATTTTCGCCCTCGCCCTCGCCACTGCGCAGGCGCTATCGGCAGCACCCACGTATGACTACATTGTCGTCGGCGGTGGGACTGGGTGAGTAACTTCAGCGTTCGTGCTTCCTATCACTGAAGGTTCTTCCCAGAGGATTGACTGTCGCAAGTCGTCTTTCTGAAGACGAGAACGTTACGGTGGCGGTTTTAGAAGCCGGTTTTAATGCAGAGGATCTTCCGGAGGTACATACCCTCCATCTGAAGTGCCATTATATCTATCTTTGATACGCGCCAGGTTTTTGTTCCAGGGCTCAGCGGGTCGGGCATATCCTCCACAACACTCGACTGGGTGACTATCGGCGTGGAGAATGGATTTACTGCGACTGAAAACGTCTGTGTAGGCATATCCATCGGTCCCACAGGTAAATCTTAACGGCCGTACGATCAAAATGCACGCTGGGAAAGCGCTTGGGGGAAGTACTGTCATCAACAGCATGATCTTCGTGCGTATGCCTCACTTCCTGTAGATCGTCCAACGACTTATGATGCTCCGTTCAATGCCAGCCTCGGGCCGAAAAGGAACAATACGACGCATGGGGCCAGCTAAACAACGATACCAGCTGGACGTGGGATAACCTCCTTCCCTTCTTCCAGAAATCTGAACTTTTTACCCCGCCGAATGCGTTCCAAACGGCTAGCGGCGTCCGGTTCTTGCCCTCTGTCCACGGATTCTCGGGCCAGGTCAAGATCGGATTCCCAAATTATTTCTTCGAGCAGTCTGCGCTGTGGCGCGAGGCGGCAGAGAACCTGGGCATCCCCGCATCGCCTGACCTGGCGAATGGTGATCCGCACGCCGTCGGTATTTCTCCCAATTCAATCGACGCCGCCAATAATACAAGGTACGCCGCGGGTTCATTCCCTTGAAACTTCCGCTAAAAGAGCTCATAGATGTTCCGCTGCATGTGCCTATTACACTCCCTTTGCGAACCGAACAAATCTCGTGGTTATTACCAATGCCACGGTGTCGCGCATCCTCTGGGCGAACTCCAGCTCGCCGAATGGTGACCTGATAGCGAGCGGCGTTGAATTCATCGTGAACAACCAGACGCAGACTCTCAGCGCTTTGAAGGAAGTTCTTGTTTCTGCAGGGACGATTGGGAGTCCCAAGGTCCTTGAATTATCCGGTGTCGGGAACTCGACGTAAGCTGTTCGTTTGTCTCCTTCCCGAAGCAGGGGATTCATTTCCCCCCAGTATCTTGAACGCTGCCGGAGTCACGCCCGTGTTGGATTTGCCTACAGTTGGAGAGAATTTTGCGGGTACGTCACACATGCATTATTGTCATCCTCTGACCCACACGCCTTCAGACCACGTTTCCAGCTGGGCTAACAGTTTCACCAATATCACGTATGTATTTGCACAGAGATACTGGATATCGTTCGCTGATGGCGCGAATCCTTGAGGCTCACCAAGGACGTGCTGCTACTCAATCCCGCCTTCGCCGCCGAGCAGCAGGCCCTTTGGTACGCGAATCGTACGGGTATGTCCATCCTCCTCTATCTGCACAATTTTTAACCGCTAACACCTGCCAGGAATGTACTCCGCCGTTCCGCGCTCCCTGGGCATTGCCGCGCCCTCAGATGTGTTCACTGAAGATCAACTAAACACCCTAATTTCGCAAGCGGAGGCAAACCTCACGTATTTTGCAAACCAATTCTCGAATGGCAATCCCGCTCTCGCCCAAGGCATCGCCGCTCAACATCAGATTGCACTTGCACTCTACCGCGAAAACAAGGAGCTGCCTGTGGAAATCAATGCCGGTATGTAATTCACGTCACAACATGACTGCGCGGCCTACTATTTTGCATATCTAGAGCCAGGCTACTCTGGACCCACCGCATTCAGCGTGCGCCCGGCGCGGAACTACACCACAGTCAACTGCGCTCTCTACGCGCCTCTGTCGCGCGGGCGCACCCACATCGTGTCGTCCAATCCTTTCACACCGCCCGCCGTCAACCCCGCATACTGGTCGCACCCCCTCGACGTTGCCGCGCATGTTGGCGGAATCCAGCTCGCGCGCAAGATGCTCGCGACGCCGCCCCTGGACAGCATTTATGCCGGCGAGTTCGAACCTGGGACGGAGAATGGGACGGACGAGGAGGTGGAGGCATGGCTGCGCAGCGTCATAGACAGCGACAACCACTCAGGCGGGTCTCTTTCTATGATGCCGCAGAACCTCGGCGGGGTGGTCGACACCTCCTTGAAAGTATACGGAACGGCTAATGTTCGCGTTGTCGGTGGGTCATATATCTCCTTGACGGTGAATGTTCGTTACTCATGGAGCTGTTTTCAAGATGCGTCGATTATTCCGTTTCCGATCAGCTCTCATATGGTACGGTGTATTTTGTCGTTATCTGTTGGTGGAGGATACTGATTTCTTCGGCAGTCGTCGACGGTATATATGATCGGAGAACGCGTAAGAGCGTCATTTCGAATATCCAGCTGTCTGCTGATACTTCTTTTTAATTCAGGCAGCGGACATAATCCGAGGAGGCGAGGCTTGAAAGTTCGAATTTCTCAACATCTCATATATCCTTCGTTTTACACTCCACTTTCATTTAACTATACTAGGAGATGTCTAATAGCGAGAATAAAGTCGTACATGACTTGTAGGTCGAGAAAGATTGCTACCTTCGCGAACGAGTGGAATTCCTCGTTCTACAGTCAGTATCCAATTCTACAGCAAAATTCCAAGACGACGTTCTCGCCCCGGCAAAGACAGTGTTACCAAGCCTTGCAAACTTGGACATTGGAGGATGAGCACGAAAAAAGTGCTCCAAGGCTCTGCCGAGCTACGGATCACTGCTGCGTGATGACGGCACCCATGCCGAAGAGGCTCGGCACGATGCTCCGTCCAGGTTTCCAGCGGCGCCGTAGCTCGGCACATGACATATTGGCGCGAGCGAACCAAGATCCGGAAATCCACCATACGAAACTTTGCACCTGCCCTAGAGGGGCCGTTTAGCTCATTACAGCTATCATATTTCCGAGGGGCATCAAGAGGAAGTCAAAAATCTTAGTTGAGAGAAAATCAAACAGCTAGTCGAAAGATTACACAAAGATTACATCCAACGTGGACAAAGTAATAACCGGGGTTTAAAGGATTGAGCAACTAAACATTAACGGGTGCGGAGGGTGCCGAGATGGTGACGGTGTCCCAGGGTGCCACGCCGTACGCTCCCTCAGACACAACCGCCGGCCATGCCGAATCATCGAATCCAGGCTGCTCCCACCCGGCCGGAATGGCGCCTTTGGTGGACTTCCACACGTTGTCCGTCAACACGAAAGAGCCAGCGGTGCAGTTCGTCCTTCCGCTGGGCTGCATGTTTACCTCCATATTGACGAGGAGGCCTGCGGGACTAGGGAGGTTGTTGTGGGCGAGCACTGCGAGCACAATCTCGGTGACCGGCGTCTCGAAATTGACTCTCCAATGCTGAGCAACTTGCCAATCTGAACCGTTCCCGATATTGACGCCGTTAACGTAGAGTGCGTACGTGTTGTCCGCCGTGATAATGATGTCCGCGGTCAAGGGCGTCTGGTTTGGCGCAGGGGTGAATGTTCTGCGGAACGCACGCGAACCCGCTGGGAGGGTCCCGCTGGCGGGTACAACATCCGTCCATACCCACTCTGCGCGCTCGAAACCGAGCACGGCGGGGCTGGACGGGATGTACACTGTATCCCATGGAGCCGCTCCGTAAGCACCCAGGACTGAGGCCGTCGCCCATGCAGTGTCATCGAACGAGAGCTGCTCGAAGCCGACAGGTACTCCGTTAGTGACGCGCCAAGAGCTGTCCGAGACGAGGATGTCTGTCGTGTCATCGGAGTAGGTGACGAGTATGGTGGCAAGCATCCCGCCGGCGCTACCGGAAGTGGCATTGACAGCGAACACGTTAAAGCTGGGGAGGAGGTCGACGCAGTAGCGATTCGTGAAGCGCGTGCGCGCCGGAGGGGTTCCGGATCCGATGTATTCCCCGTTCACAAACAAGTCCATCTCGTCGTCTGCGGTGATGATGATCTCTGCAGCGATCAGAGATTTTCCCAAGGGCGGAGTGAAATCTTTGCGGAGCGAGACCAGGGCGCCGGTGGTGACCTTCGGGGTCCAAATCCAGTCGGAAGCTGTAAAGCTGAGCGCTGCAGTGGCAGCTGGGACAAGGGAAGCTAAATAAATCAGCTGGTCCGAGTCCCTCAGATTCATCGACCCACCAGTAGCGACTGGGGCAAGCGAAAACGCGGAAAATAGCACCGAAAACAGAGTGTAAAGGACTGGAATCGAAACAGTCAGAATAATACTCGGGCAGAGAGCAGATATCACTCACACAGCCGAGCCATTGTGAGTGAAGTGAGCTGAGTCTCAGTCAAAATAGACCCTCCAACCTCGCTTTTATAGGGGAATTATTGTGGAGTGCGAGTCGGAGATTAAGAATCGGAAACCTTCATGGACAGTTGGTATTCAGCGCGGAATCCCCATGAAGGGTAGGTTCGAGTCATACGAACCAGAAAGTGAACGTCCGAACCATATTACCTGCATCGAGTGACAGGGTGAGTGCGTGTGCGATTCATTCCATGGATCCAAAAGATTCAGATTGAATTCTTTGCAGTGCCGATGGCGAGTGGAATGCGCGCCCAATGTCACCAACGGCTTGTTCCAGCTGTCGGCATACAGGTAGTGACCTTTTGGAAGCGTCGGTCTTCTCTGGATTATGCCAACCTGCTTCCGATGATCCAGGAAGATGGTCGGGATTATGCGACCGATCAACTCGGAGAAGGTTTGCATGACGGCGGGCCAGAGATGCGACCACCGTGAAGCTGTCCAACCGCGACGTCGAAGCGCAATATGAATTTGGAAAGCGTGCGAAGGTACGGTCATCCTTCTAGGTACTCAGCAAAAAAAGAGGAAGTGGGGAATTGCAGAAGCGAACTCGGTGTTGTTCGTAAGTCTGTAACAACGCGCATTGATCGTCCGAATACACACCCGATTGTCTAGATGTTTACCACAAGCTCGCGCGAAAAGCTTATGGGTCCTCATTTCTGACAACATCAATTCTCTAAGAGATAGCAAGTACCTGCGCACGAGTTGGTCAGCTCGTGGGGAAGTATGAAGGAACATGATACCTACTTTCGACCTCGCCCCTCCGCTTTCGATTCACGAAATCCTCCGCCGGCACCCAAAAATCGATACCTTCCCGCGCGCCCCTTTCCCAGTCGACGATATAGTTCTCCGTGATCGCCATTACAACGACACGGGGGTCGGTAACGGTGAGCGCTTCGGCAAATACCTTGGCCTCATCTGGAAAGTCCAGATACCAGTATGCTGTGACAATGACAAGGAGCCTGGGGCATTCGACAATGACTTGTGGTAGAATCGCGTCGGAGAGTAAATCGGAGAAACATAGATGGGTAAGCTCAGGGAGAGAAGCGAGGGACGACCATTTCTCCCAAAGTAATGCATCTTCGTCGAACGAAATGACATATAGATCCAGATGTGTGAGCGACAGAAAGACTGGATGATCCAATGGTGGCAGGTCCGAAAAATTGGTGGGCGAGAAAGCTAACTTCCTGATGTGTGTCTCCGCAAGGTCATCCAGCATGCCACGCGATAAGCCTCCGGGAAGATGAAGGTTTAAGATGCCGGTAGACTTTCGCAATAGGCTTTTGCTCGTGCTGTGATCCAACAACGAGGTACTGACGTGCCGTACAGCAGTTTTCAAAAAGCTGGCTGATTTTGCCTCGGCAATGGATAGCAGTGACTTTTCACTCGTCGACTCCAGGAGAATCAGGACTCGGTATAGCAGCGGCTCAATCCTGCGTATCGCGCCGTCAGCGAAGAGTTTCAAGTAGACTTGGTAGGGGAAGACTTGCCACGTATGAACCCGATGAGATAGACGAAGGAGCGTAGGTATAAGCTTAGGGTCCCTGAGTGCTGCGGTTTCGAATATTTCCCGTTCAATGTCGAAAGGAAAGGCTCCTTCATCCATGTCTGCGTCGCTGTGATTGCGCTGTGACGACGGTGTGAGTGAAGGAATCGGAATCGGATCACTATCCGAACAACGGCGAGGTTCGGCCCACCTGTCCCGCCTTTTAACGTCCCTTCGTAAATTACTCGATAGCTTGTTCAAAATTCACTGTTCTGCACTCGCAATAAAGTTCACTTTGACCGGCAGGGCGAGTCTTTTTATAAAGGTTCGTATCTGGCTAATCATGTATTTGTCTCTAATTGACCTCCAGGTCGTGACAGCCGTCGGCATCCGACCTTGGTTATATTTTCGTCGGTCGTCTTCCTGGAGACCTTGGGGGTCGGAGTAATTTGATCATGCGGGACGCTACTGCCTGCGTCAGGCTTGCGAGTTATGTGCCATAAATGCTGTTTGTTCAGTGTTTACGTGTTTCTGTAAAACTGGCGGGCATTTTAAGACACAAAATTTTAGTTGGGTCTCAAACACATTTATGGACGTTCATAAATAGCAGTGAACAGTATTCAATTTGACTTGTCGAAGTTGAGTGCAAGTTTCGTCACAATTATACTCTTGTTGAACCACGGTGAGGTGTGACTCGGCCAGAGTAGGAAGTTTGTCGCAGCCCCTAAAGCTTTGTAAGAAAATGGGACACTTAGCAGGATATTTTGGCGACTCTCTGTTCACTACAGGGTATCAAGGAGCATGTTGAGATGATACACGCCAGAATCAACTTTCACAACTCAAACTAGCCAAGGAACTGGCATAGATGAGGGCAATCCAATGCTGGGAGATGTTCACTTTGCTGAAATTTCAGCCTCGGAGGGAATTGGCACGATAATAAGCGTCAAAGCCAACAATATGAGCAGAGAAAGGTCAGACCCACCGTGTGCTGGGCCGAAGCAAAGGAGGGATTAATCAAGGGATGATGCGCTGATTTTATGCAAGGCATTACCACCAATGAGTTAATTTGTTGAGTCCCCCCCAAAACCCACTATATATTTACATAGCGGGGATTGAGAGTTTGAATTCCACTAAGGAGAGATCAGGGAGTAAAATTCAAACAAGGCATGTGCCCGATCTCTCAGTCAAGTATGTCACTGCATTCACCTCGACCAGTGTTTTGAGTCCGTTTGATTGCGCCCCTTCTAGCCCAACATCTTTGCGACAAGTAGTAGTGATGCATTGAGGAACTCTACAAGAACACATATGGCTTGTTCATGACCAAGAAAAAAGCAAACGATTTGGTGAATACGCTGTGACAAATTGCAATAGTGCAACCCACCGTCGCGAAATTGAAATCCGATTCCTAGCAGAGATAATGATCGCTTGAGACGGAGGGCATAAATCACCCATGCGACTCTCACGGCACCATACTGCGCTGCGTTATAGGAGGATTTTGGCTCTTGACAGGGTCGCGTGGGAATACACACTCAACCGCTGGATGATGCCGTAGGCATGAAACATTCCCTTCCACTGAAATTCGAACACCGTTACTTGATCCTTACACTCAAAGTGAATTGTTCACAGATCACATTATGTCGGGACAGCGCAAAACAATTTTACATATGGTACAAATTTCCGGTCATATAAACGAGTTCAATTCGTAGACAATGAGTGGTTGGGTCTGCGCAAAATCGGCAAAGCATACATGGAAGTGGATGAGGACTCACGGATTAATACAGCGGCTCCGGATTATACTGATCCTCGAACTGCGTCGGGCAGGTCACCGAGCTTCTCCGGCGGAACATGCGCCGGATACTATCGTCGGGCGTCGACGGGAACGCCGGCGTGGACGGCAGTAGAGATGAGAAGGTGAGGGGCTGGGCCGCAGGAGTTCGACGCGTCTCGCACCGAACGACGTGGTGCGAGCGCCGCATAATGTTCCCGCGAAGTATCTGCTCCTTGAGGTAGTCATATTCGGATGGTACGCGCAGAGCGATGCCGAAGGATGGGCGGGTGGCGGTGTCAGTCAACAGGGGGCGCGAGCGCGGCTGATATATCTCGGCCATCATGAAGGCGCGAGCCTCGCTGACCGAGAGAGAGATGTGTGGGATGGGGGATGCCATTCTATGAGAAGGTAAGCTCGAGACAGATATATATGAAGAGAACGACTTGTACCTGGTCAATTGGTTGAGATTTTGTGTCTGCTTGATTTATTTGGTATTGTTCGTCGTTGTTCGATTGGAGAGACGTTCATACAAATCTGGTCGCTTTTATAGGCCAAAGGACTAAGATGTCT
The DNA here is from genome assembly GCA_029289565.1 of Mycena galericulata. Classification (NCBI taxonomy): domain Eukaryota; kingdom Fungi; phylum Basidiomycota; class Agaricomycetes; order Agaricales; family Mycenaceae; genus Mycena; species Mycena galericulata. The sequence continues at coordinate 914,696 of JARKIA010000029.1, read as the reverse complement.
CATCCCTCAAGGCTGTTCGGTGTTCAGATATCCGCGCGGGATGAAGTGGAGCCGCGTCTCACTTGTGCGGAAGGCGCATAAACGATCGCGGCCACGGGCCTGGAGCGGTTCTGACGAGACATCTCTGACCGCTTGCGTGGTACGAGATGCGGAACGTGAAAAGGGAGTTCTCACCTTCGAAAGAGCCTTTGTGTGTTGAAATAGTAAGGGGACGAGACGATCATGTGTACACTAAAGGAGACGGCGAAATATGGAGCCACTACAGTACTGGTTTCAGATGTTGGACGGTGATTTAAATGTTACCTGACTTTGGGAACGAAAAGAGATGTCCAGCACAGAAGAAGGATATCCGGACGTATGTATGTACCCTGGTGCCTGCCGAACTGTAGTGAAACATCGAAATGGTCAAATTTCAAACTGTCCGAAGCCGGGGTTGAAGCTTGAAGACTCGTCGAATTAGGATTTATTCATCGATACTTGAATGTTTGACTGACCCACAGCTCTGGTGGTAAAGACCACTAGAATCTTCTCATACGTTGATGGATTTGCGCCCAAATCTCTTTGGAGTCCTCTATTTCTGGAGGAATAGTCATATCATCAACCTAATTTTCAGCACCGTTCAACGGTAGAACTTCGACTTCCTGAAAGGCTCTGTTTTTGTGGTCTAATTACCTCTGCGGAGAAGCTCTCATATGGCCGATCCCGTTCCGGTGGCCGTAACGGGCGTCCTGCAGAGATTGTAGAAAGACTCGCAACGGGACCGCAATGGGACTCGTTTGCCCGTCGTAGTACCGTCGAAACGACGGCCATGCCCGTAACCATTGTTTTCTTCCGGCTCCACTGTACACACACACCCTAGCACACAAGTCAACCTCGGGTGGTACCACGTGGACACCCTCTAAACTTCGGCGGCACAACCAGACACGTCGAATTTCTCGCCCCCGTCACGTCCAGATTGTCAAACACCCAGCTCTTCCCGGTCGTCTCGTTCGCGACTAGCAGATAATAGTTCGCCGCGCCGGGTCCCGGGATTACGTTCCCCTTTATGTGGGACATGGTGATGTTGGTGATGTTGACACCGTTGGTGGGGATGCCCGTTGGGCCGCCGTTGACTGTAATGCGCGAATATGAGATGAGATTGAGACAGTCGAGGTGGAGGTAAGGGAGGCACGCACGGTAGTCCTGCTGGATGTCGATGCCGTACATAGAGATGTTCTCGAGCTGGATGTTGGTGTACGTCACGTTGTTGACTGAGCCCGTCGTGTCGGAGTTCGCCTGCCGCCCCCGCCGTCGAGCACACATTCAGGCAAGTAAAAGAAGATGCACCCACTTTGATACGGGCGCCATTTTGGCTGTTGAGTACTTTGCTATTGCTGAAGACCACGCCGTTGACCGTGTTGTTGGACTTGCCGCCTACGGAGCCGATGGAGAGGCCGTGGCCGCCGTCGCAGAGCATGTTCGTCACCACAAGCCCGCCGCCGGACGTGATTGCGACGCAGTCGTCCTGGTTGTACACGACGTTGTTCGTGATGAGCATCTGTAACACATCCCAGTAAGTGAGATTCCTATGTTCCATACTACACATGGATGTAGGAGCTCACGTCGGTCGAGGAAGACACGTCGAACCCGTCCGTATTGTGCGCAGCCTGCAGCCCGCTCGGGAGGATCACCTGCCCGTCGAGTATGTCAATCACGATGCCCTTCATCCACATCCCAAACGCGCTCGAGATGGAGAATACGTGGGTCGGTGCGTTTTGGACTGGCATTTGTTAGTTCGGGAGAAAATATAAATAGAGAAACACACTGTAGAGATTTTTGACGACCGAGTTGCCCAGGAGCTTACCGGTGATCATGTGGTCTGGTCTATACAACGGTTAGGTTAGTCAACTTGAACGAATAGTTATGGCGAAGAAAAAGAGGTTAAACGTACTTGGGCACGCCGCCGTTGGAACCGTTGCCGTCCCACCACGCCGCGCCATTACCATCCAGGACGGAACACCCCGCGCCCTGGATGGTGATGTTCGTCCCCCCGATTTTCAAGAGGTCGGAAGACGCGTTTGTAGCAAATTCCCAGAACTACAGCGCGCCAATTATGCTTGGATCAATACAATTTGGGATTTTTCAGACGCACAGTACGGCCCGCGAACGTGATGACGGTGTTCGTTTTTACCTTGGAGATGTCGAGAGTGGTGTTGGCCGGAACGGTGATACCCTCGAGCACTATATTGGTGCAGTTCGCCACCGCAGCGGCGACATGGGTGAAGGTCGTCACCCTGCACACTGCGCCTCTTGGAGCTCTAAACACCGTTAAGACATAGAAGGTAAGGTAATACTACACGTACGGGGGCGAGACCTGAGGGGAGAAATCGGAGATTCCCAAGCCAAAAGTGTCTTTTACAGTGTCAAGGCGTGCAGGGGTCCAGTTGGACTTGCGCCCGAATGTTTTGATGCCGCACATAACATTCGCGAGGTCCTGTGCGGACACGGGATGGCCAGCGAGTGCGACTGGGAGCACACCCAGGGCGGAGACGAGGAGAGAAGTTATCGCGAACATCGTGTAATCTCAGACGAGGAGCCAGAGAATTTTCATACTTATATGCAGTGGATCTCGACGACAGCGCGTATGAAATCGGAGAGAACCTCGTGCGCGTGGGTCAGGCAGCTGCGCTGCTCCCCTGAGACGGGCCGCAATACTTCTCGGTCCGGTCCGAGCTAAGTATGTGATTCGTACTATTTCTGATAGCATAGCAAGTATAGCGCGTCCAACCAACACCGAGCCCTGTGGAACTAAAATTTCGGAAAATCTCCCTGAATGTACTTACGCAGTGTGATGTTCGCACCGGTGACCGCGTACATAGTTCCTACGGGAGGAAGCGACAAAGAGAATAAGAATAAGAATATATATACGGACCAGCAGCGCACTGCGGCGTTTAACACCCGTTCGATTCGGGCCGGGTTACATATGTGTCCATTTTTTCAGGTTTTTTCTGTCCTTACCTGCGGGATGGCCACGTAAGGTTCACATGCGGAGCTCCTTAGACTCGAGCCAGTCGTTATTTTCACTATTGATGACAGTCGATCCATAGCTATTCTTATGGGAAGGCTTACTGGAATACTTTGAAAGTGTACTACAGCTGCTCAAAGCACACAGGACTCCACATACAGACATATATTTCCCCAAAATGTACCAGTGAATACCTGTGGTACTTATTTTTATCAAAATTCCCTCCGTTTGCGTTGATGAACTTGAACTGGCAGTGGAGGTCATCCAGGTCTGCCCCGAGGGTGTTCTAAGTATACATGGGTGTGCAATATTTATAGTGGAAAGTAAGCAAGCCCCGCGAGGCTGTACGAGTCTCACTAAGCTCCGTGAATAATTTGAGACGGTTCCGGCGAGCGTGCGAACGCGCTGGAGGACGCGTGTCGAACAAAGAGGTAAGTCGCGGCGTATGGTCACTCTACGGGCAACGAAACTTTCTGTGATGAACATTGTCTCCGTCTTTCACAATTGCTGTGGCATATAGATTGAACATCGAGGGTCTGATGTTTACCCAAAAAGTCCCATCAGTCCGACCAACCGATCGGCTTTCCATAATTAGAAAGCTCCCGCCTACCAAATCAAATCCCGCCGGCTAGCAAAGGCCGCACGGCGGCGTTCAAAGACCGTGCGCATCATTGTTGCGGCATATGCTGCCATCTTGCCCCACAACCAGGTACATAAATACCGCGCGGTGGAGACCAAACGCAAATCACTTCTCTCTTCTCTTTTCGACATGCAATTCTCCACCACCCTCGCCGTTCTTTTGTCCGCCGTCACCGCCGCGTGCGCCCAGCAAGTCATCGTCTCGCCCACCGCCGGCGAGGTGGTCACCACATCCCGGGTACGTATACTTCTGTCTCGCGGTATTCAGATTAGGGCTGCGCTGACTTTTGCGTGCGGCAGGCCTTCAACCTCACATACGTGACCCAGCGCTCCGGCGTTTTCGAGGGCGGCAGGTCTGTCTTCTTCCTCCCTTCCTCCCTCCTTCTTTCCCCCAATTTATTCATAATTTTTTTAAAACGCTAACCCACCCACCCCCAGCGCAAGCATCGACGTCGTCATCTCCGACCGCGCCGCCGCCTCGCCCTTCCCCGGCGCGCTCGCGATCCAGGGGCTCACCCCCAGCGGCACCACCGCCGACGGTAGCTCCGTCTACACCACGTTCGTCAACCCCGTCACGCTCGACGGCGACGCCGCGGGCGCCCGCACTATTTCTGTTGTGGAGTATTACTCTGCGGTGCGTGTCCCGCGTTGGAATGGGAATGCGATGCATGCTCAGCTCACATGGTACACATATAGGGCAACCAGGGCCTGGCCGTCACCTCCGTCGCGGTCACTTTCACCGACAGCCAGTGAATGGTACTACTGCTTGGACTTGAATACACATCGTCGCTTGGACTTTAATACACTCCGCCGCTTGGACTTTAATGAACAATGCATCGTCGTCGTGTTGTCCTCCCACTCTGTGCGCGATGCAGCGTCGACGAATAAAATTTATTGGACAGCTCCACTCGAGACTGTCGCCTGAGTTCTGAGTTCAATTTAGCTGGTTACGTGGTCTCGGGCCCGCGACTCACACAGTTCTGGATCTGCGCCTTGCTAAGCTTCTCCAACCCCGGTCCTCATCCTCCCCCTCTCCCTTTTTTTCACGACGGACGGCGTAATCCGCCTTCTCCGCCATAAGCACGGTGCTATGCTTGGCTCATCTCCACACTGATCCCCTTGCACATTCTGCCCTCTAGTTCTCCGGAATCATCTCGCGGAGCACGCGACCGTCTTTCTATCGTTCATAAGTACATTCATCTACCGAAGGCTCTCGGCTTCCACCTAAATCGCTCCGCCCACACATCCCATGGCCCATATGCGGCACCTTTCTTTCGCGGGACTTACGTTCCATACACTCGCTACCCTTGAACGCATCGATGCGCGGACGTAGCACCTCTGCGTGTGATCCACGCCGCCATGTTCCTGTTTAATTTCATTTTATTGAAGTATCAAATCCTCCTCGCCTGGTTCTCTCCACCAATGAATGAATCCGCATCCTCGTTCAGGAAGCGGGGAAACCCTCAGAACTGACGGCGGCGAAGTAAATGGTCGTTTCCTTGGATTGGAAGAAGTAAGTAAAGTAACGAGCTAATTGGTATGTACCTATCAACCCCCACCTCGTCTTTTATCCCGTGGCGCTGGATTGTCAAAATAAATGGCATGTCGTGCACCGACATCGGCCGATTTACACTCCCACTGCGCGTCCTCCCGCCGTGTACCTCAAGATGTTCCCGTTCGAGGCAAGACTCTGACTATGTCTCACACGTAGGGCCGGAACTCAATCACGTCCGTATTATTCAGTCGAACTTTTGCGCAACCACGCGCACGCGCATCCTTTGAAAGCATTAAACGCAAGGGGCGGCTAAATCAAAACTGCTGGACCATTGACATGAAACACGCATCGGATGGTGGTACCGAATCTTGAGTCTCGACGAGCGTAGAACAGTACTGTTAAGTAAATTAAAAAATGCGATACGATTGGGCGTGTCTGGTACATGTATCGTCGCCGTCGTTCCTGAGAAGGTATTTCGCCTCCACTACAACAGGCTAAAATCTGGGCACATATGACCCCTGCTGGATGAGATCATACCATACAACCAAACCATACAAATACTGTAGAAGGCTAAAATATTATTTACTCATCTGGAAACGCCGTTCGATGAAGGAGGCGAGCGGCAAACCCTGAACCGAGGAAAATGTGGGTAATGATTTGTTCCATTCCCCGGAGAGTACTGTACGCTTTGATGGAGGATAGATAGAGTAAAATTAGATAGTAGTGATACGAGCGCGCCACGTGGCGGTGAGGATCATTCCGTTCTGATCGGAACCTTCCCTTCCTTCTCCGATCTCGCTTCCTTCGTGTCCCGTTTGTGACTCCGTCTCTGCGCCTTCCTGCTTCTTGTTGAGCCTCTCAGATGCCGGGTAGCGATGCTCTCAGGATCCTGCTACACGACTCTACCTGAAATCACTAGCTAAAACAACCCGCCGCCATCGCCGCCGACCAATCAAAATCAAACTGACTTTCAAGTTGCAAGACGCGTGCGGTTCCTCTGGCCTGTAATCCGGCCATCCTCGCAGTGATCAGCATCTTTTAAATTTCTGGAGTATCCATATCTATCAAGTTTCAGCCAAGCCAGAAAACACGGCAAGAATAATGAACGGATTTGGCTCATTCCGTCTTGCTTCTGCCACCATGATTATCCCTATTGTGAACGGACCTACATACTGTATACACGCTCACTCCAAGATCCTCAATGGAATGTATCGATTACCACACGAACGGCCCCCAATATCCACCACGAAAACCATCTCGCTGTTGGAGCTAATCTCTTCGCCGTAACGCTCGCAGTTCTCCTTGTGGAGAGCACGTCACCGTCCAAGATTTCACATCAAAACTGGTCTTTCAGTCCCAATTGGCATATGAACCCCCACCGTCGTGATCGCGCAGTCACTCCTGGGTCAATCAAGCAGTTGGCTTCCATGGTGATGAATTATCTATCAGTCTGTATTTGGGTTGTGCGCCCATCATCAGTGTCCAAGAGATGCGCTGGCTCTGATTTAAAAGAGTCTCCTTCAGCATGGTTAACGTCTGCCCCGTCATGAAGAAGAACGTCCAATTCTCCAGCACGAACATCATGTACTCCCCGATCTCCTGGTCCTCCTCTTTACCGCCTTCTCCGGAGCCAGCAGAGTCGCCCCTCCCAGCTGAATCCATACTGGAAGAGAAACCCCCGCTGGTCGGAGAGGAGACCCAAGCAGAAACACGCGGCTCCCCGGTACCCATCATCTACAGCCCATGGCCTGCGCCTTCACGACTTGGGATGTCCCCAGTTCGCAAAAGTTTCCCAGATTTGCCGCCCATTGCTGCGACACAGATTCATTTTCTGCTTTCATTCATGCCATTTACACCCCCTAACGTCCACTACGACCTCGTACATCCGCTGCACACCCTCAACTCACAGTTAACATCATCCTTCCTCGATCCGGCCACCTTTCCTCCTCTACCGGCTCTCTACGTCCTCTGCCAGCATATTGCTTGGCCGATATTGGTATCTGCGTCACAGCCAGGCGGCTTTGTGTCCGTGCTCGACGTCGTCACTTCCGTTTACACCAGCCTCCGAGTCGCCGTGCGGCGGGCCGAGTACGACGCACTGCCCTCGGGCGATGCGAGGCAACGCGTCGACAAGGCGTACTTCGCGCGATGCAGGTCGGTGGCGGACGAACACGAACGCCAGATAGAGACCTTGAAAGGCGTGAAGCGGGTCGACTTCCTCACGGGCAGGACTCGCTTTATGGGCCTCTCCGGGCCTCTCGGAACGCCGAGTGTATGGGAGTTGAATGTCTCCTGAGGGGAGTCACGGCTGTTTCTTCATGCTCTGCGCCCTCCATACACTCGGCGTTAACTCTCGGGTACATATGCAGCCGCGCTCTTGCATCCCTTTGACTGGCTCTAGTCTCCGCGGGCGCTCGGGATAGCTTCCGATGTGCGCTGTCGTCTCGCATTCCAACCCGCCATCTCTCTTTATGGGCAACTGCAATCCATTGATCGGTGTCTCCGTGTTCGGAACTTACAGCCGTTGATGATACACCTCCTCGTCGCAGCCCACAGCACTCCACCGAAGAGCGGCACAGTGCCCTCCGTCCTATGCCCTCCTCCATTTCCCAAACCAGTTTGGTAGCCATCTTGATACATTCTTCCTCATTGTCCGCCCTGACTCGCTCCGTCATCGCTATGCAACCTTGAGAGGACTGCACAATCACATATATCTCGCGACAGTGTTTAATGCGCGGTGGCACATATGGCTTATCACCGAATGGAGGTGCATCGAGTATTCGCTCACACGAGCATACACGAGGCTAGCAACCGGATGCGGAAACGTAGCTCGGCATAAGCGGAAGGTTGGGGTGGACACGTGTATTGACCCCGCCCTGATTTATGTACTCACATTGACACCTTTGGTGGACAGGTTACGAGCACAGCTTATAGGATTTGCAGCGGGGTGGAAATGTGGGGTTTCAATAATCATGCTCACGATAGCAGTTGACGGTTGTGCAGACGTTTGATCTCCATTTTGCCTTCTCTCCAATTGCGCTCCAGTCTAATTCGGCCGTGGTTATTCATAAATATGATGTCTGCCTTGGGAAAGCCGAGAAAATAACGCACTTTTCCACCATTTGATGTGGATATGGAGTGAAGAAAGACAGAGAGAGAGAGGCAACAGCGGCGTTCCACCCCCAAGCTGTAAATCTACTAATGACGCACAAGAAATACAGAGGAGCTTGAAAACACCTTTCTGCGAGCGTTGGCTGTAACGGAAAACCTTCAGGAGGCAGTAAGGGCGCGAGTCAGGCTACCTGCGGATATTAAAGGGCATCCGTATTCTCCTTATTAACCTGCAGCAAGATTCCCCCTCAACACACATTATCTCTCAGACACCAGCATGCCGGGACGACAAGTGCATTTCTCCTCATATGATATATTTCACTCTCCTCCGCCCTGGACGAGCTCAGACTCGTCATCGTCGAGTTCTTCGTCTGGTCCATTTACCCCGCCCTTGTACTACGCTCCACTCCCAGGACCTACACCATTTGTTCCACGCCGCTCGAGATCTTATACCGATGCGACTGCCAGCCACGGACGGGCACACAACCTACTGTCATTCTCCCCCATCCCTCTTATCAACTACGACATTTCGCTGCATCCTTCTACGATTTATCCATGCTTCCCGCACGGGACGTTGTTCGAATCGGCCATATACCCACCCCGCTTGGCAATTTGGCTGGTCACACCCCGCCTGCCTTGGTTCATCCCCGTCGCCTCATCGAACGGCAGATTTGTGACCCTGTCGGACATCCTGAACTCTCTGTACCGGACGCTGCGCATCAATATTACGCCCGCCGAGTTCAACGCACTCGGGACACAGAAGCTGATGCGGAGCGTGTCACAGACGTACGCAAGGCGGTATGAGCGTCTACGAGGAACTCGCGGGTATTCAGAGGAGAAGCGCCAGGGCGTCAAACGAATAGATTTTTTAATGGGAGTCCATAAATTCCGGGGTATCTCGCCCATGCCTGGAGCGTCCGATGTGTGGCAGCTGAATCTTTCCTGACCTACATTTCTGTCTGCAATACTAAGTCCTCGAGTATTTCACCATCTCATGTAGAATTACGTATACACGAATTATGACAACCTCATGATTTGTTTCTGATATCGCGCCAGAAGTATTCGAGTTAGGCAATGCATCGCTTTGTCCTTGTTGATTTCCGCCGCGTTGACGCGATAGCCACGTGTAGCTCACGTGTAAACACAGCCTTCGGGCTTCTTCACTCCCAACTCCCATGTCCGATAAAGCCGCCCCCAAACCTCTCAACCTCCTTCAATATCACCGGCCTGAGAGGATCCGCCTTACTGATCCCCGTATTCCGCCTCTCAGTGCGGAATCCAAACGGTAATGTAACCCTCGCAGTGAAGCATTAGGTCCCATCTAAGACGCAGTGCTACAGATGTCTCCGGAATTTGGCCACATACAGGGCCCACCGACAGAAGTTTCCTTATCCGCGCTCGCGGTCGGCGGCAGTGATAGTGGCCCTGCTCGTCGGCCGTATGGGCGACTTGCACGTTGTATTAAATCGGTCTGTCAGTCTTGAATCATAGTGCGATGTTAAGAGCTCACATTTCTGAAGACGTTCTGCATCATTGCGGACGTATGCAGGTGATACAACACTACCTGGAGGAAAGGTGGAGGCGGAGGATCGAACGATAGAAGACACTGCGGTGCGTGGACAGACATCTAGCCGTCTCCGCATTATTGACCTTCTCGTATGTATACAGCGGCGGGAAGCTTTTGAAGAGGTGGATAGCCCTCGGTCCCTCTTTCCGAAATCGGCATACCCATTACTTCAATTCCCAGATTGGTCTCCCGCTCGACAAGATGAAGGTTCCCTTACTCTGTATTCTCGAACCATTCCTAGCTGCGAACTAGCTCATCGTGACCCCGTGCGTTTCCATACTTTTCACATTCCGCTCAAAAAAGGAACTGAACTTACTCCAGCGTCGTGGTTCTGATATTAGACAATACTCTCCGAGTACGCAGTTTTCTTTTCTTTCCTCGTCCTTTTGTTTGAGCGGAATCAACAGCCTATCCTCAACACGGCTGAGGTCGCTTCCTTATTCTCTCATCCACTAGCGGCGTTCATGTCGTCATCTCCTCCCTTCCCCACCGAGTCGGAGCTCGTCGAGGTCCCATACCACACCGCCAAAGATTTCGTGTACACCGACACAGATGGAATCACCCGCATTTACCGCTTGCATCGGTTCCTCACCGGACGTGAGGCCGGAGGCATTAAACCGGTTTCCGGAATAACTGCGTGCGTCCTTCACAGCTCACATATCACTACCTATGCCCCTCTACTTAGTCGAACTGACGTGGCTGCAGTTCAATACTCATCGAGGCGGCTTGTATTGCCCACGCACCACGTCTCCCCGACTTCGAGGTCGCGCCCCCGCATTCGCAGACGCGCCAACAGCGCATAGCTTCTGCGATCCTCAGTTTTCCCACTTTCCGGGAGGCGTACGATACCGAAAGGCTGCACGTCGATTGGGCGGTCATCGAAAAAGTTGCAAGCACCGTCAAGACGCCCAGGGGTCGGCGGCAGCCTAAACCGAGAAGTAAACTATAATTGTACGTCCGAATTCTCCATTACATGTACCTGCGGAGCTTATCATCTACAAGAGTTTTGGATTGCTTTGTTTATTTTCACTCCATCTTACCAAAAACCTCAAGCTTCCTTCGGTCTCATGCATACCGGCCGTTCCATTCTCTTCTTGAGTTCTTCCGGCTGCATGGAGCGATCATTTATCTATATCGAACCCCTCCCTCCTTCAACTCGTCTTGGCAGATTTCACTCCGGAGCGCATTTCCAACTTCGTCACTTTTTGAGCCCTGTGACTATTCTCATTTCGATGCGCCAAGGAGATTCGAGGTCCGAGAGAACGCACCTCAGGCTCGGTTTCTAAAGGTCTTTATATCGTTCAGCATGCTAATCCGAAAAGGCGCGCGCCAAGCGTTTCGACGCACGCGTATGCCACGAAGTGGTGTACGAATCACTCGCTATTCCTTTCAGTTGACCCACGTGAACGAGGAATACGATCATTTACGATTGCATTGGGAACATACCCACATGCTCTGTCGTCCCGCTGCTCGCCTCAAATGCGAACAAGTTCGATGGAAAGCTCAATTCCTTTCCATGTTAGGACGCAGGTGAAGGGTTTCAACCACGAATAGCATTTACGTGCCGCGGATCCACATATATAAACGCATCTGCATTCCTTCCCCTCCACGGCTCGTTCAAGATGCACCCCCCTTTCGCACGCCTCTTCCTCACGGCCGTATCTGCTGTGCTCGCCTATGGGCTCCCTCAGAAATCTGACCAGCTCGACGGGCAGACAGGAAGTAGCAAATTGGTGTTCTGCCACTTCATGGTATGTTCATGTCGAGGTATTGAATTTTTTGAAACCACACTAATGACTTCGAGTAATTAGATTGGAATAGTCTCAGACCGCACGAGTGCGGCCGCGTTCGACGACGACATGCAGCGCGCCAAAGCGCTCGGCATCGATGCTTTCGCGTTCAACATCGGTGTCGACCCCTACACCGACCAGCAGCTCGGCTTCGCGTATGAATCGGCCAATAATAATGGCATGAAGGTCTGTGCTTCAGTGGTCATATTTTTCATATGATTTTATTCGGGAACTAGGTGTTCATCTCGTTCGATTTCAATTGGTACAACACCGGCCAGGGCTACTCCGTCGGCGCGAAGATCGCCCAGTACGCCGGCCTCCCGGCGCAGCTGTTCGTCGACGGAAAAGTCTTTGCGTCTTCATTCGCTGGCGATGGTCTAGACGTCTCCGCCCTTCGTGCCGCAGCCGGCAGGGACGTCTACTTTGCGCCGAATTATCATCCCGGGCAGGGCAACTTCGGCGCAATCGATGGGGCGCTCAACTGGTTCGGCTGGGAAAACAATGGGAATAACAAAGCGCCCAGTGGCGGCGTCACGGTGACTGTCGATGCTGGTGATCGATCATACATCTCAGCGCTAGAGGGGAAGGGGTATATTGCCCGTGAGTGATCACCAAACTGAGGAACACGTGAATCAATTCACTCATCCACAGCGGCCTCTGCCTGGTTCTCGACGCATTTTGGACCGGAGGTCCCCTACAGCAAGAATTGGGTTTTCCCGGGAGATCTTCTGTGGTATCGGCGCTGGTTGGAAATTCTCGCATTGAAACCCACCTTCGTTGAGGTCGTGACATGGAACGAGTGCGTATTTAACCTCTTTTTCATCCCTCTTCCTGACGATCTGCTCAGCTACGGTGAATCCCACTACATTGGTCCACTCTCCTCGCCCCATACCGACGACGGTGGCTCTAAATGGGTCAACGACATGTGAGTTAGGTCGTTTCTAATTCATTCCTATGCCAACCATGAGAATTTAGGCCCCATGGCGGCTGGTTAGATATGGCAAAGCCGTTCATCCAAGCATATAAGGCTGGAGCAACGTCCGTTAATCAATTCATCACCAGCGACCAAATCATCTATTGGTATCGTATCGCGCCCAAGGACCTGAACTGCGATGCGACGGATACCACGATGCAGTATGCGAATAATGCCTCCGGAAATTATTTCCAGGGCAGACCCAACGGATACGAGACCATGTCGGACAGCGTCTTTGTCGTCACGCTCCTTACCGCCGCAGGAACAGTGGTCGTCAACTCCGGTGGCACAGCTTACACGTATAGTGCACCGGTGGGCGCCTCTGCATTCTCCGTACCCTTCCAACTAGGGTCGCAAAGCTTCAGTCTGAACCGCAACGGAGGGGAGGTAATGTCCGCGACGAGCTTGAAACTGATTCAGAATGTTTGCCCGTGTGGGATTTACAACTTCAACGCGTATGTCGGCACCGTTCCCGAGGGTGCGCGGGACACACTGGGGCCGGATGCATTGAGAGAGTTCGCCAATGGGTTGAAGGTTGCGTGCGCAGCTACTCCTTCTCTTCCCGCAACGCCACCCGCTGTGACCCACGCTACGAAAACGATAATCGCGACCGCGGCTCCCACATATTCACCGGTATGATCTTCGGTATTTCACATTAGGATGTACGTATTGTTCAAACAAAAAATTGTCGCCGCATAGTTCAAGGTCCGTCGCGAACATCGAGGCGTGATGAGGATAATTCTCTCGAATCATACCTTTCAACAAGGCCGCATGACAAGTAATGAACTAAAATAAAAAGTGGATGCCAACATTTTGAGTCACCCAAACCGCCTTCCAATTTACTCCACCGACAGGCAACAATGTTGGTGGTGTATAATGTATCCCAATTTTTACCGGAACTAACTTTTGCGCTTGCTCCAAACCTTGCATATCCCGCAGTAAGTGTTTGTGGGCGTTTGTGGGTGCTACTGTAAAGCAAATGTCTGCTCTTTTCGTGGCGCGTCTGCATGCATCATGATCCCCGTATCCACAGCCCATTGTGCATGCAATGGGAGCTGCGGTCTCACCTGCTCCACCACATCAGATATCTTAGAGGCAACGTCAAAAGCAGTTACCCATCGAATAATGTTTGTTCGCTGTTGTATCAAAACCTGGGTACAGTTCAGCCCTTGCCCAAGTAGCAAGGCCGGAAGTCAGCCGTCGCAACGTCTGGATTCCAATCTTTAGTGCTGGGCGGTTCGCCCTGACTCATAGTTCGGGTTGTCAGATTACCTCGCAGCTCTTCTGCCGCGCTTATCTCTATCCACCTCTTCGGTCGATTCGGCTTACAGTCTCCATCCTGGACGGTTCCGCCGGTTGTTTCCTCTCTTCTCGCGCTATTAAAGCAATCGATGACCTGGGATAGTGGCCAGGACAATGATTGCTAAATCAGTCAACCCCATACGGCGGTAATTAGCGGCGTCTCACTGCTGTGGGCGCATCCATATGGCGATAAATCCGCGCATTTTCATCATCTAGGCCTATTGCCCACTGATTTAGCTCAACACTCCGCCCGCACCGCGCAATAGACTGACAGCTCAATGTTCGTTGCTGTTCCACATGTCCCGTCGAGGAGGCGCCCGAAACCCGAGCATCCCACCGTGCCCTTTGGGGTTATTTCAAGCGGGCGGTTCTGAAATACAGGTTCGGAACCGCTTCTCTCGAGCTGTATAGACTCCTATCTTGGGGTAGGTTTCTCGAGCGACATAGCTCACGTTTAGATTGCACTGTTTTTGGAGAGCCTACGTATAAAAGAACTTTACAACTATACCAGATGTCACCCAGGTTTCCCTTCACCTGCGCATCATGGTACACAAAGCAGTTCACTGGAAACTGACTGTGGACGAATATGCTGCGCACGATTCTCCTGAATCTTGGACTTCTCCGCTCCCGCACTCCGCGCTCCCCGTACCAGCTCCGCCACCGCCGACTCCCAATCCACAGGCGCTCGTGTTGCACCCGGCTCTGTCTCCGGGGCACGCCCTGCAGCTCGATTTCTCATTCCCCTCAGAGGCGTTCCGTTCCAACCCGCAACTGACGCAGGCGCTTCTCAGTGCTCCCGCATGCAACCCGCCCCGCCGGGAGATCCACGTCCTAGTCGCGGCGGGTGCGCTACGCGTGCGCCTTCAAGTCATGCCCCGCGGAAATCCTGGCACACCTGTCACTGTCGGCGACATCCTTACGACGGTACAGACGCACCTGCGTCAGTATGACGAGGAAAAGGCCCCGGCAGAGGCGGAGCGGTACATGCGCCGGCGCATCGCGACCGTAAATGGATATTGCGCAGGCGGGGCTCGCAGCCAGCGGATACAAGCCCAGAACGTGGAGGCCGAGCGCCAAGGAGGAGGGCGTATCGTGGATCACCTTCTGGGGAATACACAGTTCTCCGGGCTGGCTCTCGAGAGGCACAAGCCCGACCATCACTGGGAACTGAAGCTTGCGGTACCCGCACGCTATACGGATCGGCGGTGAGGCAATTTTTCTACCCTGATTCGTTTCTCTTGCTCCCGACTCATTGTTGGGACGATCCATTATTGGAACATGTACGGACATCCATTCACTGTATCTTTCTCGCCTCCTGTACCCTTTCCCCTCATCCCCTTGTAGCCTTCATAACTCCTGTCTATCAGCACCATTGTCTTACTTGCCAACATATTGGCACCCTACTGTAACTCACTGACCTCGAAATGGTAATTCTGAAGCTGTAGACATAGGAGGCTGTTCGCCGAGGCTGTTCGGGCTTTCCAGTGCGAGAATGGCATCACATTATTATCTGTTTGAATGCACTGAGCGGCAAGCGCCTACAAGACCCACAGATGCCAGTGAGGTTATTACTACTATTGCTCTACCTCGCTCTGCTGTACTGAGGAATGCCTTCCTGCGAAGATGTAAGCCCTTTGCGTTGCTGTCAACATCTGACTCGCTGGAGCCGTGCATAGCACCATGATCCGTAGGCAGTGTTAGTATCTATGATTGATTACCCGCATAAACTGCTCGGAATACATATGAAGCCTTTCAAACACCGGTTGCCTGGGTTTAATGCGGGGTGTTCTCTATCCAATGACCTTTCATGGAGATTTCAGAGCTCGCCCAGATATTAAGAATGTCAGGTTTGATTTGATTTTTGTGCGTGATGGAGGGTATTGCAACCCGCTGGAATAGAGTACTGTGAAAGTTTAACTTGAACGATCCGTGTCTGCGGGAATCGGCCGAGTCCTGGTCTTCGTAGAATGCCGAACTGATGTGTAAGGCCGCGGCGCTCCAAGTTCCCTCACTACAGTTTTGCGGACTTGGCGCGTGTACGGAATCGACGCCTTATACGCCCATATTGCCACGCGTCCTACTTTGCGGTACGGGAGGCAAATCACTCACTGCGGTCCGAACAGGGTTGGTTGTAAGATTCGTATTTTTTTGTTCTCACTACAGACAAGGTGATTCGACTCATCTCACGAGTCATTAAAGTGCAGACTGCATCCGCACTGTCTGAGTTCCTTTTTACTTGATTTATCATGAAGGGCAGGGATGGGGAGCCAGGCAGTCGGACATAGTGTATGCAATACGACATCGAACCTTGACCTTGTGTCCAAAAATGTTGCAGGGGCATAACAGAAAACAGGGCTCCCCGCATCCGAATATTCTCTGTACTACTTTAACTTTTTTTGGCACTCCTTGCCGAACAATTATTGTTAATAAGGATAGAAGCAGGCAAGCTGATGTGGCGTATGCAACACGGTCTCCCACCTTGCGTCTTTGATCATCCGGGAAATGTTGCAGAGGCAGACCAGGGGGGGGGGCGGTCGACTCCCTTCGTGTTACTATGGTGTGGTCAAACCCTTTTTCGCGGAGTCCGATTTATCGTCCCTGTGGCATGTGCAACACGAAATAAGATAGTCGGGCGCGATTTCTTGGATACAACACATCCTCTCTCATTTGAAACAGTGTTGCAGGGATTCGGGAATGTAATCAGTATGCATCCGAATTGCCTAATGTCCTTCTATGTCCGGAAGTCTTAATCCATGTATACGAACGTTTCAGACTAGACTGCATTTTCCCGTTATCCAAATTTTTTGTAGTCCCCCTCACGTCCCGCATAATAAATTTTACGATGACATTGTTCGTCGCGACGCGACCATACCACGTGATGGGAAAGTATCACATGCTCTCCGTTCATTCAAATTCAACTTTTTATTCGATTCAAGTTTTTATCGTAAGGTTCCAGCCGATGCATTGGAGAAGAATTTGTATTTGAAAGTAAATTCAACCGAATCCTAGACTAGACCCGGCCCTGTGACTTGAAGACCTCCATCTCCCTGGCCGACACAGCACGGTTCTCCCGTTTCCAAATCCTTTCTTCCTGGGTATTTGGGAGAGGCGGAGCCATTCCATTCTCGTTCCAGAGCATCCTCTGCAAACATTCATGTCAACACATTTGAGACCCACAAGGGAAGAAAAAGCCCACATCTACATCAGTAATCTGCACCTCCCAGTCGATTCCTCGGCCCTTCGTGAACGGTTCCAGGGCCTGCTCATAACGGTCCATGAACTGGCGTTTAGCCGTGTCACTAAACACGCTCGTATTTAGTTCAGGTTAATCGAGGCAATTTCTGATGCTCACTTGGAGAAATTGCGCGCAACGTGCTCGACGGCGATGCGCAGGAATTTATTGGTGGCCTCCCCACCGACAAAGAAGCTCTCCGAATCAAGCTCTATAAATAGTACGACGACGTAGAATGACGGGATCTGCGAGTAGACGCCTGTAACAGTGCGAGCGATAGCGACCTTGTCTTCGGGCGAGTACAATCCTTTCGGTGTGAAGAAGCGATGAAGAGGCATTGATTGAGTAGGATAGTGGAGGGAGTTATATGAGTTGGGTGCCTTGGCTCTCGTGTTTTGAAGTTCCAGGCACATTGGCTTTTATATCCACCACCAGTGCCTCGGGGTAAATCCGGGCTTGAATCAGCAGCTGCCAAAGGCGGTATGCATCGTAAGAGATGTTCTCCACTCCAAGCCCGTCGATCCGGAAGGTGAATGGATGACGTATATGCGGGGTTGATAGATAGATTAATTGAGTCGATTTAGAGTCCGAGGACGGCTTGGTGGAATGGTTGGCCGACTTAGCCTCCCCTAAGCTCAGTCACCTCAGTGGGTTACGGAAGATTTCTAGGTATATCAACTGGATTGGCAAGATATGCCGGCATGGATCGGCGAAGTTTCAACGAGGCCGGGGTTCGATGACTGGTCACAAAGCCATGTCGTCAAACGCTGGGCCAAGGACAATATTAATAGACAGAAATATCCCACATCAGCAAATCGATAACTTGTTTTCTTGGTTCTTCCGCGTCTTTTTCAGTCAAGCCTTTTCTGGCACTTTTTGCTGCACTTTTTTCCCGCAACTTGAGATCTTTTTCGAGCTTTCAACACTAAGATCAGGGAAACAAAATATGGTGGGTTACCCTGTTTAATGCTACATATAGTGAGTATATTCGAGCTGAGTGGGATGAGGACGGGCTCCGGGCAAGGGGATGAGCCGGCGAGAGGTTGCAAAAGATCTACAGTCATTCAAACTCCGACGCACGTGGCCAAATTGATGGTCCAATCGGCAACGAATAGTTGCTCTTTCTCTCCCACCACTGCCGTGACCACGACGATGCCCCGCGTCCACTCCTTCCCGCCCCCTGTCCACAGTCATTTCGCTTCTTCCTTCTACAAGCTGCTTCTGATTCCTCTCTCCGTGCTCACGGCAAGACTGTTCTTCTGGTGCTCTTTGTCTTCTGGTGCTTGGGGTCTTCTGTCTGCTGCTCGACTGGCCTGTGACGTGTCATGCTCCCGCTTCTCTTTAATTTTTTCTCCATGTCCTGCGTGGATCCCTTGCCATAAGGGGCGCTCAATTCTTAGTTCAGTTCGTCCGTTCGTCGTTTTTATTCACAATAAATACAAGTGCAAACTGATTGACGTGAATCTTCGCTGAAGATCGACTTGTGATGCAGCCTACCATCAATGCAACGCACCCCTCAAATACAGGTGGATGCCATGTAGATAACTGGAGGGATTTACCCTGCATAAATTCCTAGTGAAATGAGGGAGAACTGGGGCGGTTCATAGTAAGTGGTTCGTAGAGAATGATGCGTTGCTATGGGTCGGCTAATTCACGTCAATCAGTTTGCACTTGTATTTATCGTGAATAAAAACGACGAACGGACGAACTGAACTAAGAATTGAGCGCCCCTATATATGTGGCTATCCTTTCCTTCCCTGTGTCGCAAATTCCGCCGTCTGTGGCACTCGATCGCGCTGCGTCGCAAACCTCGCCGTCTGTGGTTGATTTTGATCGCATACTCAGAGAGAGCTTTCGAATACATATCATTTTGCTCTCTGCATCCAACTTGCATCTTTGTCCGTACGGAGGCTGATATCTTTTGTGTAACCTAGGTTATACACCGTTCTGTGGTATCTCCCGTGCTCATTTTGTCAGCCGTCCTTGAACCTTAGTGGCAGCCGGGCCCGCCACGTCCACGGTCCACGGCGCTACCGTGTATTATCTGCATCTGTGTGTTGGAGGTGCTGTGCTTACTATTTCACGAGTCATTCCACCAGTCAAGGATTCGGTATCGAATCGAATAAATCCCAATTTGGCGAGTGTTCAAACCCGGCTTCGAAAATTCTGCAATTTGGGCTTCGACGGCATGCACCTGCCCCTCAATTATTTCCTTCCCCGTCTTAACCTGGAGGAACCTGCGATGTTTCACTGTAATTCGGCAAGCATATATACATCTGGATATCCTTCTTCGGGGTTGGCCGCCGTGTGGTAGCCTCTTTCGTCCCCAAAGTCAGGCACATTTGTATCTCCGTCCAACATTGATACTGGTGGGGATTCCATGTTTCGACACCCTCGCCGTCTCCTTTAATGCACACATGATCATCGAGACCCCTTACTATTCCGATACGCAGACTCATTTCGAAGGTGAGACATCCCTTTTTACGTTCCGCATCTGGTCCTAAGTACCAGCAGGTTGGGTTGTCTCACATGAAAGGCCTAGAACCGGTCCACCGCGATCGTTTATGCGCCTTCCGCACAAGTGAGACGCGCGGCACCATTTCATCCCGCGCGGATATCTGAACACCGAACAGCCTTGAGGGATGAGACATCTTAGTCCTTTGGCCTATAGAAGCAACCAGATTTGTATGAACGTCTCTCCAATTGAACACCGACGAACAATACTAAATAAATCAAGCAGACACAAAATCTCAACCAATTGACCAGGTACAAATCGTTCTCTTCATATATATCTGTCTCGAGCTCACCTTCTCGTAGAATGTCATCCCCCATCCCACACATCTCTCTCTCGGTCAGCGAAGCTCGCGCCTTCATGATGGCCGAGATATACCAGCCGCGCTCGCGCCCTAGTCTCTCTAGACAGATGCTGTAATGAAAACAGGCTCGTTCCTCGCCCATTAACTCGCGCCCCCTGTTCTTGCCTGACACCGCCCGTCGCCCGTCCTTCGGCGTCGCTCCGCGCCTACCATCCGATTATGACCACCTCAAGGAGCAGATACTTCACGGGAACATAATGCGGCGCTCGCACCACGTCGTTCGGTGCGAGACGCCTCGCACTCCTGCGGCCCGGCCCCTCACCTTCGCACCCCTACTGCCGTCCACGCCGACGGTCCCGTCGACGCACGACGATAGCATCCGGCGCATGTTCCGCCGGAGGAGCTCGGTGACCTGCCCGACGCAGTTCGAGGATCAGCATAATGCGGAGCGGCTTTATTAATTCGTGAGTCCTCCTTATCTTACTTCATGTATAATTTGTTGATTTTACGCAGATCCAACCACTCATCATCATCCACCGTCTACAAATTGGACTCGCTACCATGACCGGAAAAATGTACAACATGTAAATTATCATGAACTCGGGCCATTTGTGCTGTCCCGACATAATATTATTTGTATACTTCGAGTGTCAGGATGCTCCAATTTGAGCGGAAGGGAATGTTTCGTGCCTACGACATTATCCGGCGGTCGATAATATGTTTGATTGTGTATTCCTACACGACATTGTCGAGAGTTGCACCACCCAAAATGCCTCTTATAACGCATCATGCAAGCCGTAAAATTTGCATGGGTGATTTGTGCCCTCCGCCTCCCGCGTTCATTATTTCTGCTAGGACGCGGATTCCAATTTCACGACGGTGCGTTGCACTATTCCCTTTTTGTCACTGCGTGTTCACCAAGTCATTGTTTACTTTTTTTCTTGTTCGTGAACAAGCGAGATTCTTGTAGAGTTCCTCATTGCATCACTACACTACCTGTCGCAAAGATGGCGAGCCAGAAGGGGGCGATCAAACGGACTCAAACCATTGGTCGCAAATATAACTTATAAAGTAATGCAAACGTTGAGGAAAATCCAATACAGGACCCGTATCCACGCAAGCGGTTACACTGGTGAAACATGGACTTCCTGTTGGTTCAACAGTTTGTTAAAAGAGAAAAGAATAAATATTGCCAAGACTACAGTTGCCACTTCACGTGCTTACTTGATTTGATTTGATTTGATTTGATTTCATGGGTTGTCGTACCTGGCTACAAGTAGCTAAAGCGACAGTACTCTACACTAGGCAGTATGGGATGTGATGAGTAATGTAATGGGAGTTAAGAGGAGGGGACTTAATAGGGAATGCGAGAGAAAATAAAAGTAGGAGAACAATGGGGAAACTTTGAGCGGTATGAGGATAGAGTAATGAGTTCCTAGTTGAACCAATCTGGTACGGGACAATGTTTCAAGGAAAGTATATAAGGGAGGGAGTGAGAGAGGGATGGAATTATGTAATGATAAGGTAGTGTGAGCGAAAAGGATAAAGAAAGACGTTACGAAGTGCGAAACCGGCCAGTATCATCAATAAATCGTATCACGGACTTGAGGAGTTTAGGGTTTGAGAGTAGAGAGGGTACATCGACAGCTCCCAGGCCTGCAGAGTAGGATGCGAGTTGGAGCGGCCGGCGGAAACTCTCCCAGGCTGGGCAGTGAAGGAGGTAGTGAGTGCGAGTTTCCGAGGAGGCACCGCAAGCTTCACATCTGGGTGACTCAGTTTGGCGAAGCCGGAACCGAGTAGCATTGAGAGCCGAGAAGTCGGTACGCAACCGGGCCAATACCGAGATAATTGCGCGCGAGGAAGAGGCGGTGTACGGGTAACGGAGGATGAGAGAGGGGGGGGAGTGATCGACTTGACGGAGGGCCCGGCCAGTACTTGATGGATGACCAATATAGTAACATAGCCACTTTGCAATTCTTCCGAATCTTCCATGAAGGGTCCAGCGCCGCAGAAGAAGCCTCCAGCATGCGACACTTGCAAAGTATATTGTTCCATTCAAATCATATCGGACAGCTCCTAACATGTTCGAGTAGGCTCGTCGCGTCCTGTGTCATCCACAGCCAAACGCCGCACCTTGTCCGCGTTGTGCGGACAAGGGTATCGTGTAATGCTTTGGACTCCTGGAGCGCGGACATTTGAACATCTAATTATGTTACTAGATGCACCACCACGCCTCTATCTCGTGGGCGGCCGCGCAAATCTCCGATGGCGATGGTGATGCCGCGAGCGTTAGATGTCTATCGTGGCCCCGTTTTCGAAAAACCCGGCAAATGGCCCGACCTCAATCCGGACTTTGTTTCCCATTGTTTCGAATGTAAGTATCTGTCGTCCGACGCTGTCGAGTTCCTCACCGAGGCTTCCATAGGTCTCGAATATATCCCTCACTACGATCATCCTCTCATTCTGTCTTCCGGAATCAGGATGACCTTGCAGTCGGTGTCATTCCAAGTGTCTCTCCTTCCTCTGGACTTTCGGGTTTTGGCGCTTTCCATCGTTGCCTTAGCTTCTCTCGTCTCCTTCCACGAGTTTGTGCTTGGCGAAGGACCGCGTCCTGAAGCCTACAACGACGCCTTATTTTTCTCATCATACCCAAACCTCGTTGGATGTGGTGTGCGCCGAGCCCGCACATACCGAGCCATCCGAACAACTGCGTTCAAAGCAGCATGGGAGGCCGGAACCATGCTCCAACCATCGACGGAGAACGCTGCATCCTGCTACCTTCTGGACATTCTCGAACAAAGTTTGTATCTCGCTTCTTTTTTATTCGGCCCTAAATATGCTTGCAGCGGATTTCCACGGCAAATCAAGACCATGGGCAAGTGCCTATATGTCGCATCTTCGCGTGCTGGCCCCGACGCTACGGGGAGAATACCTCCACCCCTCCGATGCCGGGCACTGGGCAGCCGTTTTTGTGAGGATCACGCCCATTCGTTTGTCTAGCTAACTGTGGCTAGATGGCAGAGGCCATACTCTCGACCCAAAGGAGAACACCCATGTTATTGTTGAGGGGTTTTCTCCAGCGCTTCGTCTCAGTCTGATGTGTCTCCACCTTAGCACTTTGAATGACCAATTGATATTGTACGGTCCCGAACCGTCGTCGCTTGACGATATGTTTGCTTCCCTTCAGGTGTCCGCGCAAATTCCGGCACTGTACCTTCTGTGGGTATACATGACACAATGTGCGTCTGTAATTTCATGCAATTTTCCCATCCTTGACTTCCCCAGAGACTTATTCCATATTACATTCATCTTCTTGACCACGATCATCTCCGAAAGTCGAATTCGCCGTTGGCACGTCCAGACACTCTGACATGCCAAATGTGCTGCAGTAGACCCTGAGAGCAATCCAAACGAGCGCTTTTGATAGAGAGATAGATGGGATGGGAGAGAGAAAGAAAAAAAAGAAAAAAAACTGTCATCCACTTTTATAGTCGCGCATCCAGCTCATTTTCGCTCTTGAAACTTCATTTCACTGTGTTACGGTGTTATATGGTCCTGTGGCTTGGATCTTATGTTATTTTGTCCGCGCATATCTTGTGCTCGCCGTCGTACGCCTCGTCCTGCCACCAATTCGACTCGCTGAGTCATCGGTGCACTGCCACTGCGCTTCGTTCCGAATCACGGATTTTAGTCGCGGATTTTCCGTCGTACTTTTGTTCTCCTCATGTAGTGTGGAACTCCATTACTTAATTCTGAACTACGGATGCAAGTTGCGGAAACTGTGCCAGAGTCTTAGGACCTGGATACCAATATCTACCGAATTACGCACGCAGGGCAGGCTTCTGTGGACACCGCATTATGGAGATTGAGAACATGATCGGACGTTAGCGCCACGAGGACTCAAAGAGCCCGAGTTGACTGCCATCCCACGGGTGCAAAATTTCCCCGGATACTGGAGATGTACATGTCAAATAGCTCAGCAAAGTTCAAACGAGCTTCATTCCACACATGCTCAATCTGCACTCGCGTTCCTCAATTGCGTTCCTCTTCACGGAAAATCGGATCATGCCTACTTGAGTCAGATGCCTCCTCGTCATCTTGAACCACCTAATCTATTTCCTGGGACTGTACCATCGGATTATGCTTGTGCAGCTGTTAATAGTTCAATTGAACTCGGCACAAAGAGCAAACAATGTTGGGCCTAGGATCTAATTATAGTTGCATCGAGCTAGCTACAGGATGAAATCGACTCTTCAGACAGGCTCCACTTGATCTGGGCTGATGTTTCCACACTTACTTTTTTGTATTTCTTGTAGTTCTACCGCGGCGAGTCGAAAGATTGCGTCCGTGAGCTCGGCTATGGGTGTACAGAGGAGTCCAGGGACGTAGTGTAATGCGTGTACACTTAGATAATTCCTGGGCCCCGGCGTTCCTCAGCGGGACCGGCCGTGTAATTCTACCTACCTACCTACCTACCTTGTCTTGCACGGGAGCTATCCGACACGATCAATGGCGGTGAGCTGCGCTTCCGTCCCCTCACATCCATTCTCGCGCATTCAAAAGGATCCCAGACTATGCCCGCCTCAAACCACTCTCCGAAACTGCCGTCATCCGATTCCTGACCAATCTCTCTGTTCTCCACTCCATAGTGTCGCTCCTCCTAGATCGCATAGACGAGATACTCGCTCCCCCCGTCGACGGCACGCTCTTCCGTGTCACCATGGACGCAGAATCCGTCGCGCGGCGATGTGTGTACACCATGGTGCTGGCCTTTGCGAGCCTCGTGCTTCCCTTCTACCGTGAAATCGAGGGCCGCGCCGACCCCGACAACTGGGCGCCCGACCGCATGCAAGCTCTCCGTGTCCAGGCGCGCGACATGGCGATCCTCGGCGCGCGGATAGTCGTGCGAGGGCTCCGCTACCTCCCCTCGCTGCACTACACGCCCGTGCATGCGGACACGGTCCTTGCCTGGGCCGAGTTCTGCGCCGAGGACGCGGCCGGGTGGGCGTGCGTCCCGCAGGAAGGCGCCCGAGACCTCGAGACGTACGTGTGCCACCGGTTTACGTTATCTACATTGGTTCTCATGCTTCGTTTTGTTGTTGTTGGAAGATTGCTCCGGGAACTAAAGATGCTGGGCTATTCGCTGGACATTTTTTCCGCACCGCGCGTCGCTCAGCTTATTCAAAGACTCGAGGGGTATGTGGTTGCGTCGAGTCGCGCAGCTGGATAGAAGTATCACAAGTTTGATCTTCTACGGCCGTAAGAGGATTTGCTCTTTTAAAGCGGTGAGAATCTAATTGAAGCTTGCTTAATCTGACTCGAACACTGATTTGATTGAACAGCTTACCGGCGTCGGTGAAAGGAGAGGAAGAAGACGAGGTAGGTGATTATGTACTGCTTAAGGGAGCGTTTTTGAACAGAATCGGTGTTCAACATTACTGCTGTGGTTGTGGGAGACTTAGGAGGACTAAACATCTTTCAACTCCCTATTAGCCCCGACACTTCCACTTGGTGCTGAGTCCGGTGTTTCTTGCGGACCCTCACCTGCGTGCAAGTACGATCTGAATCGCAGTGGGAGGCTGTTGTGTATCAAAGATTCCTCTTTCCGCCCAAGCCATTGAAAATCACGATGGGGACAAAGACCGCTTTATTTTGCTCTGAGAGCTAGGTGCGTTCTCGTATACTTCCGAATATATTCTATGTCTCGCCTCCCTTAATTTTGCACTCGCAAAGAGGACAGGCCGCGAGCTCTGTGATCTGAATCACCAAACGTGCGAATCTGACATGGAGCAGGCGATAATATCATCATACTTTGCAGAACTCAGCCTGCATGTTCGGGGGAAGGTTCCCGGGTCCGAATCCAGGCGAGGATCGTTGCTTACATGCATAAGTTGGAGTCGGGGAGGCGGAACGTGTGCGATACCCTGGGACACACTTCGGACCTGAAGAGATTCGACCAACACCGTGTCCTTCTCGTCGGAGTCCAACCATCCCCGACTGACTCGATTTCCACTTCTCTCACACCCATGGGCGTTTGAATTCATTTTGGATGACCTATCCCCGATCTCTCGTATTCAAGGGTCAAGTCTGTTGCGCGACGGGTTTTTTTCCTGTCAATGACGTACGGGTGTACCAGAATAACGATCTGGTGCGCTCTTTCGCCGCGCCTTGTGCAAGTCTGAGAATCCTCTCCAGTTGTATCCTCGATGACGCGGAACCGGGTGGTATACGACCCTTTGTGGATGTTTTGCTCCCTCTGCTGTAACATTCGAGGTCCCGGTGTTGTTTCTCATCTGCGATCTCGGGCCAAGGCATAACTTGCTGCCTGATCTCTCTTTCGCTTTACAGCAGAATAAACCGGCAGGCTAAGGTAGAATCCGCCTCACCGACCCAATCCATCCGCGGATCGCTCTATATTTTCTCGATAGACCCATATATGTATTCTTAGAAACGTAAGTTCGATCGACAGCATGTATCACGTCTCATCTAAATAACTCCACAACTTACTCTCTCATGCTCAGTGAGGAGAACGCGATACTCGCCTACATACTTCTGATGCCCAGCCTCTCTGTTCAACTGCTCCACCACTCCACACTTTCCTCTCTTCTGTGGGGTAATTCAGCCTCGATTTCCTCTCCGATCGCGGGAAAACCTCTGAGGCAGGATCTATAAAAGATGGTCAGTGTTCTTCCCATTCTTCACTCGAACACATTCCCCGTATTCAAGCTCTCTCTCAAACAAACATGTTCTCTAAACTCTCTGTCGTTGTGGCCTCCGTGCTCGTTGTAGGCCTCCCTCTCCTCAGATCCCCACACATTGCTAATAAATATTCCCATGGTAGACCCTTGCTGCCGCCATTCCCAACCAGACTCCCCCGGTGACCCCGCCGACCTCGGACCAGTGCTGCAGCAGCGTCCAATCCTCGAGCAGCACGGCCGCCTCCACCGTTGCCGCCCTCCTCGGTCTTGACCTCTCCGGCCTCAACGTTCCCGTCGGGTTGAGCTGCTCCCCCATCACCGTCATCGGAAATAACTGGTATGGTATTCATGTCCCTCGTATGCTTCAGTCATCCTCACTCAATTTTATAGCGGAGGCACCACCGTCACTTGCGATGCTCCCGAGACACAGTGGAGTACGTCGAGCACTACGCGCCATTCTACAATTGAGCTAATCATACTTATTTCAAGACGGCCTCATCGCCATCAACTGTATTCCCATCACCGCCTGAAGATGGATAAAGGAGCCTAGCTGTAGTTCACTTCGGCCGTTTCGTTGTTGTTGCGAACCATGTATCTGTCTGTATTCATCGTATTACGCTGCCTCGTGTTAAATGTCGCGAATGTCACGTCTTTTGATTCTCATTCTCTAATATTTACCATTAATTGAACGGGGGTCAAAGTGTAGGTATCTTGGGCGCACGTCTATCTACCTTCTCATCTCTAAATGATACGATACCATGGGCAAGGCAAATATATCCGGCGTTTCAAGATGGAGCTCCGGAACCTTTCATCGGCGGGGGCCTAACTGTGGACAAGCCGCGGTGATGCCGATGCCCAGCCGTCCTGATGCCTTTCCTGTGCCGGTGCCGCACAACATCGCATCAATTCGTGATCTGCCGAGCCGTAATCTCGTGTGTCTCAACTTTCACTTCGCCTCCTTTACACACTAGACCCTGGGCCAGCGATGCATCGGCCCTTCTGATTAGAGGGCTCCGCACGATGTATCGTTCCCTCTAATCAGAAGGGCTTGCGATGCATCGCCTTAGAGCGATCACGTATTTGGGTTGGGTAGCGACCAACGCTCTAGCTCGCTGTTGATGGCACTCTTGACGCCGTCCAGCTGGCGATGCATCGCCTTAGAGGCTCTTCCTTTCTAAGTTCGCATTCTCCAAGGTGTTGAGCTCGCTGTTGATGGCGTCCTCGACGTTGTTTGGCACCATCCTCACATATCTACTTCCCAATTTGGTAATTCAATAAATAAAATACACGGGCACTAGATACGATGAATGAATTAGTTTGCAGCAGCGTCCCGGCTAACAGAAGCAGCCAATGTCTATGTACGCGTCGCCCCCGCCCCCTCTCCCGCCGCATTCGCATTATTACGGGTATCCCGGGTATGATGTGTACGCGCCCGCACCGGTGCAGCGTGTGTATTGGGGACGCCTTTGCCTGGTACGAGTGCGGGGGACGACGGCGCGCAGGGGCGGTCCCCAAGGCAGGCAGGGGCAGGGATGGTGGGTGCCGCCGTTGCAGTCGGAGGAGGAGGGGGAGGGGCCGCGTCGGCGGGGGGTCAGCGGTGGGAAAAGCGGGAGGGAGCAGCCACCGCCGTCGAGCAGCCTCCAGAAACACAACAGCCGCCGCAAAAAAAAAACACCCCCTGTCGCCCGCGCAGTCGGATGCGGTGTCCGTGTCGATCGCGGCTTCTGCGAGTCTTGGTGGGCGGGGGCGAGGGAGCGGAGGCGGCGCGGGGACGGGACCGGGACAGGGAGGGGGAGAAGGGCAAGGGAGTGGGGTGTGTTCGGGTTCGGGAGAGTCGATGCGGGGTTGGCGACGCTTGCGTTTGGCGCCAGCGGAGGCAGGCTTCGGGACGGGGAGGTAGGTGGTGAGCGCGAGAGCGAGCGCGAGGGAATGGCGAACGAGGCGCCGAACACCACCGCCAGGCTCCCGCCAAGCGCGACAATGGGCGCGGGGCTGGTATCACTCCAAGGACGAGTACGAGCCCACCCCCGCCCCTATCCGCGCCACTGTCGGCACGAGAGGCGTTCGGATCCCGATCCCGACGTGGCAAGGGTGGAGGCAGGTGGAGGCGGGCGGGCACGACGTCGCAATCCAACCCACGGTGGATCTGCGATGTCCTCGTGGCTGGCGTTCGGATGTCCCACGACACGGGCGCCGGGATACGTGATGGTACGCGCAACGTCGGGCGCGGGTTGCAGGCGCAAGGTGCGGGGACGGGACATGCCGAAGCCTACGCTGCGGCGTCGGCGCGCTGTTGTTGTGCAGTGAGGCAGCTCCGCAGCCTTGAGGCGTACGAGGATGTCAAGCACTCGAGCCCACCCCTGGCGTGCGCGCCACCGCAGTGGGACCAGCACCGAAACCAGCCGCCTTGGTAACAGGAACGATAGTGCATGCGGACCATGCCGCAGCGCGTGGAATGACCTTTAGCAGCCCGAGAGGATGGTGGATAAATGAATGATGGAAAGAAATTGGCACACGCACCAGTACATCCCAGATTGGCCTCAGAATGATCCAATTGACTCAAGTATCCAATTTTCAGTGGAATCCCAATACCAGGATTGGCTGGTATGGTCGGCGAGCACCGAGGGAGTCAGATGTACACCACCGAAAGAGCACGCTGCTGTCCCGCATCAAACGGTCGGAGGGCTGATTTTGTCAGTGAAAGACATCGAGAAACATGGATAGAGTAGCCTCCCAGAATGCCCACTAACTTTAGGTAGTGGGTCCTGTAGCGCCCTATCAAAAAATTTTGGCAGTAATGATCTCTTTTTGATGAAATCAGTCCTTTTTGATTGATCCTTTGATGTACCTGCCATTTTTCTCCGGTTCCACCCGATGTTTCCATTTACGTATATTCGGCTTGGCCAGTGTTCTTGGCCGATGTTTCAGCCGATGTTGATTAAAACTCAAATTTCCTCCTCAAAATTCTCACCTCTTCAATGTACCTAGCTTTTACCATCAATTTTCTTCATGTTCTGTCATTGCAGAAAAGACTCAACCATTATTTTGCGCAAAGAGCATTGTGCAGATACAACTCAGTTTTCTGTGCCCACCTTTGGCAGGTTCTTGGGCCCTATGCGAGCTGGCGACCGAGCGAGAATGGGGCCCAATTGATGCTTCTGGGGATCACATAATAGAGTGTATCAGCTTTCGTTTAAAATGAAGAGATTCTGCAATGTGATTGGCTGCTCCACAGCTCCAAGCCAATCAGAGCCTCAGGAAATCATGAATCCTGTTTACGATTGCTTAAGCAAACTACGTTGAGACGTGAAATTGCTTAAGACCAGGATCAAGCGGATTAAGCGGATTAAGCTACTGTATACTGCGTGAAACTACATCATAAAACCGCATTTCACTCTTGCCCTCGATTTTAAGTAAGCGGATTCAGCGGATTCAGCGACGTCGACTTCACCGACCATCCGGGCCTCAGTCGGTGGACTAGCTGGATTAAGCGGATTCAGCAGCTGGACCAACTAGTAGCTGGGTTAATTAGATTCAGCCGCTTGACCCACCGCATCTAGACTTTAAGCCGATTCAGCCAGGTTCAGCGCATTCATCGGATTTAGCAGATTATCAGATTCAGCGGATTAATCCGCAATTAAAGTCATTTGAGGGCAGCAAGTCTGCGTCGTTTGCATGATGATATTTGTTAAGAATTAGAACAGAAATACTTACCATCATATTAGTTACCATCCCCACTGTCCTTTGGTAGTGAGTACCAACAAGAAGAATCATAATGGTGTGAACTGCAAGTTGGGACCACTGCGAAGAGAAACAGACTTACGATGCCACCAAGATGCTAAGGAGACGTGGCATATGATAGGAACAAACCACCGACCAGCGTTCGAACCATCAAAAACCACCGGTCTGAATCGAGTTGGAATGGTGCACGAAGTTCAGGAGTGGGACATCAGATTAGGTAGGATTATGTGTGAAGAGAAGAGGGACTTGAGATGACGATGGTTGAGAGAAAGAGCATGTATGTGACGCTGTAACGTGTGAC
Source organism: Mycena galericulata (assembly GCA_029289565.1). Taxonomy (NCBI): domain Eukaryota; kingdom Fungi; phylum Basidiomycota; class Agaricomycetes; order Agaricales; family Mycenaceae; genus Mycena; species Mycena galericulata. The sequence goes on along the minus strand of JARKIA010000029.1, from coordinate 884,027 downwards.
TGACGAAGCAAACAAAAAGAAAATTGAAACAAAGAAATTGATCGAATGATCTTGCTTCGCCGAACGCCACCTCTTGTCTCTAACCATCACGTTTCCCCCAACTATCTCTTCCTCTAATCCTCTACAGCTGAAGCCCCATTTACGGACTCATCATCTTGGACAATGGACCGCTGCGGCGCTGCCTCGGCCATCATCATGCTTGGCTTTCTGTCTTACTTAGTGGCACGGTGGCATCGTGGTGAGTACAGTGTATTTATTGAGTGCAAATATATTACTAAAATATTTTGCTCCCGGAGCTTAGAGTCTTTCATGATCATTCTCAGCTGGTGGCCACCAGAGTTGTCGTGAATTGGGTGGATAAATCTGCTTAAACGGGTAAAACCGTTAAAGGTGATCAAGCGGCTGAATCCGCTGAATCCGCTCAGTACCAGGTAATGGTAGAAGAAATGTAATATTTAGTGATATGTAGATAGGGTGATTAATCTGATTAATCCGCTTAACCCTGGGCTTAAGCGATTTCACGTCTCAACGTAGTTTGCTTAAGCAATCCTAAACAGGTGACAGGGAAATCTGAATTTTTTTGAGTGCTAATACACTCTAATTACTGTGAACAATTTATATTTGAGTCAGGGCTTTTACAGGCTGAGTAGAGGCCAATTGGAAAGTCCACCAATACTTGCAGTTAACCAGCCATTGAATGGCTCCGTCTCTCCCTTGATTGGTGCCCTGCATCATGGCAGATATTGATCGTTTGGCACTGCCAGCGGTGGGAGCTCTAGATATATAATTCTTCTGGCAGTTGCTTCAAAGCTGACAATGACCCCCCCCCCCCCCCCCCCCATCCGAGTCCATTAAAATTTAACACTTGTTTCCGCCGATGTTCAGATCAACTCAGTGGCCTCTTGGATTTTTCTGTATGTTTACTTACTTTCCCTTTGCCTGTATATGCCGGTTGATTTTGGAACAGTGTATAATTGACAAACCCAAGTTAGTGGGCTCTGCCGCAAAGCGCGCTATAATTGTTATTTCAAAGCGCTAGGTTCCAGGGAACATAGCATGAAGAGAGAGTAAGATGAAGGCGAGCGCGAGAGATGTCGTTTGATCGAATGTAAACAAGTAGAAACAACCCATTTGGGCCCGTTTCGGGTGGTGAGAGCCAGAAAGTTCACTTCCGTATCGCATGAATATCGCGACCTTCACAATTTTGAGTAGACCAAAGTCCTTAGGATTTTGAACCAGTGACCCTGTGCCCCGAAGTGGCACGTTTGTCGGAAGTCAATGGCTGGCAACATATAAAAGCGGCCTTAGTATTCGATGGAAAGGTAGTTTCTACAGGTATTCCTTCGTAAAACATGATATCCTTTGTAACCAGGTCATAATATATCAAAAGTTTGGACTTTCAAAGACATTTTTTCTGGAGCTCATTTTTTGTCCAGTTTAGAACCACTGTTTACGTGGTACATTGGTATTCCGACGTGGTATTCCATATACCGAGTTTTTATTGGCAAGGAAATTGATTTTTTGTGGTTGATATACATCTGCTAATGTATCCTGAAGTTATTCTGCCCTCATCTACGAAGGGCTGGAGGTCAAGAGATCTCCGGAAGTATACAGCGTGTATCGAGGAGTGGATCATAAGGTTGGCGCCGTGCAGTCACAGGGCTGGCAGATAAGCTCGGAAGCAATTTTATCAAATTCCTTAGTCTCCTGGGTATCATATTGAATGAAACTTGCATCCGTATACACCGTCAGGGGACCAAGTGAAGAGGGGCACGGAGAAACGCACATCCAGGGCATACCAAGGCCAAAAACGATTTCAAACGACATGAAGGGATATATAAAAGACACCTAACTTCATATACGAGGTGGAGGTACCATGATTAATGATTCAAAAGCAAAAATACGCCCAGTGTACAGGCAGGGCAAACCAACGGGACGTTCAAAGAGAATAGGCGCCCCGGGCGCTTAATCCACCCGAAACAAAATATTGTCTCAGATGCGCGGTAATGGCTGAATAGCAATATAAAGTAGATGAAAAACATCTGTATATATGTCGTCTGACGCAAATCGGCATACGGGATGTAGAAGGTACAGGAATGTGGTGTAAACCCGTGATTTTTCGGTGCCACTGAACCGTTCGCATCGGAAGAAAGGGATGCAGAAAAAGCGCATAAATCGGGGTATGAGTGCCTGTAGGATTGCTCGACATTATGGAGCACTCACCAAGATTATCGGTGCAGGCACAGGCTGGTTCGAGGGGGGCGGCATGCGGGGAGCCGGAGTGATCCAGCGAAACAACGGGACAGAATAAACGGCTAATATCTGGGGAGTCAGTGTAGGTGGCATGCCCAAGGATGTACATACATCCATCGGGCATATTTGCTCAGCCAGCTGGCGGTGCGGGACGGGGTGCATGCGGGGAGCCGAAGCGATACAGCGGGACGACGGAGACAGGTAATGAGGTGATAATATAGGTTTAAGTGCGGATCTAGTGCCCCAAGAAGCTCGAACATACGCCAGGCATATCGGGGTGGTGCGTAGCGAGGGCACAGACCGGGAGTGCGCGCAGAGATCGAGCGATTCAGGAGGACAGTGGCACCAGTAGCTGGACAAAAACGTGCGGAGAAGGCGTATAATGTGTCCCGTGAGCACCCGGAGCACCCACGGAGCGGATTGGAGCGGTGCGCAGGCGGGAGCCAACGGGGGACGGCCGAGCCAAAGCCGAGCCGAGAGGCTGCAACAGAGCAGATATGGGACTCCAAAGAGTTCCTTGCGTAATATTGGTATTATCACAAGGTTCTGGCAAGCGGGCACGAGTAGTGGCGAGCGAGGAGGGCCAAACGAGGAGGCGGAAGTGAAGAAGAGTCCGATCATAACAGGAACAAACAACGCGATCCCGTCCCCATTACGCTACATTACTACACTCGCTGCACCTCAAGCAGACACTCAGCGGGCTTAAATACACGTGTGAGTACTCATTCATATATGAGCCATGTTTGTTGACAATCCTGGACACTACGCAGACCGAGGGCAAAAACACCGAAAATGGTAATTACCACCACCCGACAGCGCCCCGCTGTCCAGCTGTCGGGACAACACCGCCGCCTGATCCAATAATGATCGCATGTGCCCGCATAACAGGACTACCCAGAAAGGATGTCCCTCTAGACCGATGCATCGCGAGGTCCTCTAATTAGAGGGAACGATGCATCGCTCAAACCTTCTCATTAGAAGGCCGCGATGTATCAAAACCCCAGATACCCCTGCTTTACACAGTCCCTGATTCCTTCCAGTCCGCGTATAGGAGAGAAAATTGACCGCCTCTCAATGCTCCGACTTCGGAAAAACAGACAATTTGCCAGCTCAGGCAAGGCGAGCGTGCGAGCCGGCCTGAGTGTAAGACAAGTTAAATAGAGCTAAATAGGATTCGTCCCTCCCGTTCCGGGCAGTGCGATTAGATTACATCTAATCGCACTGCTTCTTGTCATCACTTTTTGCTTCCGCACACCACGTCGCTCCAGCAAAACTTTTCTTTCCTCGTACTCGTTTATACTCGAAAGCGTCCGAATTTTTCTGCCGACTCATACAAAATGTCTGCAACATCCCGAGCTGGAGTTCTTTTGCCCCTTCCTGCTTCTTTCGACCTCGTGGCATACTCGACCTGCCCGAACGACATCCCGGCTCCCAGCGGTATGGACTTGGAAGACAAGAATGCGGAAAATTGTGTCATAGAGACACACAATAAGGCAAGCATCCTTTTGACGCGCGCGTACGCCAGAGCGAAGGAGACGAACGCCGGGGTTGGCGCTTTAGACGTGGGTTACCCGTTGAGAGCTATGTGGGCCTACACGGACGAGGAGAAAGCGAGTCTGCTCCACTGCTCAGAGTACGTCGCCGCTGTCGGTCCCCTCCCGTGCTCCCTCGTAAAGTTCATCGCCACTTGTCGCGCCGCTGCGGCGGTGGAGAAGGAGAAAGAACGCTTGGAGAAAGAGGGCGAGAAGGCGAAAGCTAACAAGCCTCTCCTGGGCTCTTTGGTGTTTACTAAAGCACACGCCGTTACCCCCATCCTGAAGCAGCAGGTCACCATCCCGGGGATCTACCTCGTCTCAATTCGATCGCACGTCCACATTCCGTTGCATTGGTGGACGGACAAGAATATCCGCCTGGCGTCGTCCTCCCCAGACACCATCGCTAAGGAGTATGCGCGCTCGGAGCAAACGGCCACGTTCGAGCTCTCTCAACGTGTCCAAGTCATGGATGTCACGAAGAACGCCAAATTATTCGGCGTTGAAGATGAACGGGCAGGCCTTTCGCCAGGCCTTTGGCTCCAAGCTTCTGGCAACCAATTATCAGCTTATAAGGACGTTTGCGCCTCCGTGGACCCAAACGACCCTACCACGCGCAATTATGCCTCAGAGTACGCTGCACATATTCTTTTCTTTTCTCGTCTGGATTGCTTCGAGGATTGTATGGAGGTATGGCTCCCGGTGGAGCAGAGGCTCCGTAAGGAGATTTGGCAGGAGGGATACTACGACGAGGACACGTGGACGCACGAGATGCGTACTGTGCTGGCGGCACACGACGCGGCGCGTTTGCACACAGTGGGCTACGGCTCGGTCGCACTTGCGGGCGGCGCTGCTCCTCCTAAGCGCCCTGTAGGCGAGGATAGCGATGCAGTCGTTGCCAAGCACCCTCGTCTGGACCAGGGGCAGGGAGACGATGGCGCGCAGCGCCGTCGCCCGCCTGCTCCGGCGCGCGGGCCTCTTGAATGTTTGATTTGTTTAGGTCCGCATTCAGTGCTGCAGCACCCAGCCACACAGCGTTCTTTTCAGGATGGAACCCCCCATTTCACCAAGGTCGATGGGCACGGCCTCCTCACCTCCGGCTCCTTTCGCGGCAACGGGCCAAAACAATATGTATCATGTACAACGTCGGCGCCCAATGCGACACGTCCAAACATCCGGCTGACCGCCTCCATTGCTGCTCCCTCTGCGGGGGTAATCATCCGGCCCTCTCCCGCCACACGACATGTAGGCGCATGCGGAACGGGGACGTCGTCCCCTGATTCCGCTGTTTTGCCTCGCCTGACTACTGCACACACAAAACTAATCCCACAAACTAACATATCGTACGTGGACTTGTCGTCCTCCGTACACCACCGTCCCGCACCTTCCTCCGCTGTCGACGAGGCGTCTTTCTTGCTAGATCTTGTCAAGCAGCCATACAACATCGACGCACTACAGTCACTACTATCCAAGCACAACCTAACTACAGCCCATGCTTTGGTGGCGAACAATCTGAGACAAGGTTTCACGCTCGGTCGCATGCCTCCGCTTGACCGAACTATCGTTTTGGAGAACAATCGCTCCGCGTTGGAGGAGCGCGTGGCCGTGACAGAATATTTGGAGACTGAGCTCCGAGCGGGGAGAATGGCGGGACCTTTCTCGCGCGAGGATATGGAAAAGATCTGCAGAGGTCCTTTCTACGCGTCGCCACTAATCGTTGTGATGCAGGAGCTGGGCCCAGGTCTTGACGACAAGAAACGTGTCTGCAGGCACCTTTCGAAGGGAGATCGACCGTCGGGGACTCCGGTGGTCAACGATTTTATCGCGAAGGAGGAGTTCCCGATGTCATTTGATATGCCTTCCAAAATGGCGGAGCTGGTGAGCAATCCTTTCCTCAGTTTCCTTTCCCCCTTCCCCTTTCTACTTGGCCGTGTGGCTGTTATTATGCCAACGCTTCGGCCGAGGTCGTTTTGTTTCGGGTGCATGCGCACAATGTACCCTCCTGTGTGGACCGTGAGGCGGTCTGCAATTCCGAGTGCTCGCACCATACGGGCGTTCGCACATGGATACGTTTGCGCGTCCGTGCGCTGTTCCCTTTGCGCGTTTGAGCGCTTGTTTCGTTTGCGCATCGTGCGCTCGTCTTGTTTGCGCGTCGTGTGCTCGTCTTGTTTGCGCGTCGTGCGCTCGTCTTGTTTGCGCGTCGTGCGCTTGTCGTGTTTGCGCGTCGTGCGCTGGTCTTGTTCGCGCGTCGTGCGCTTGCCTTGTTTGCGCATTGTGTGCCATTCCGTTTGCGCGTCGTGCGCTGTTACGTTCGCGCGTCTATGCGCAACATGCCCGTGCAGTTTTCTGTTCACGCAGTTACGAGCCTCGCTTTGATCTGTTTCTTTTGCCCGTGTCTCGTCCCCGCAGCACCCGTGCTTGATTCGAAGTTTCTGGATACAGGTAAGGCCATTTACTCACATTTTCTTTTGAAGGTTGCGACGGCACCGGCGGGCGCGCAGGCCTGCGCGTTTGATATAAAATCTTTCCATCGCACATGTCCCGTCCTACCAGCCCACAAACCTTTCCTCGTCGCGCATTTCGACGGTGGATTCTTTCTCGACCACTGTTTCCCCTTTGGCGCCGCCTCGGCCAGCAGCAACGCCGGGCAAATCTTCAGCACGATCATTGATGCATGGCGCGCGGAGATAGGACTAGACGGCAACGCCTTGAAGTACGAAGATGACGCGTGCATCTTTCGTTTTCCCAACGGCGTCGGCCCGTTCCGCTTCCGCCTCGACCGCACGTCGATCGTCGCCCCCATCGATCCCATCGAGGTTCCGTGGCACCCTGTCAAGACGGGTACCGAGTTCACCTGCAACCCCATCTTCCTGGGCTTCTCGTGGGACCTCGCCTGCCGCTGCGTCTCGCTGATAAGGCGTGTATCAATACACACCTGAATTCATCGATTTTACTAGTACACGCGGATAGCTGTATACAAGAAGTAAGACTAGAGGATGCTAGTTTAATCCCGGAACTGAGCATTAAGCCTTTGAAGCGTTGCAAACTAGCATAACTATCAAAGTCAGGCAGTATTAACGGTACCTTCACAAATGGGGCCTGCAATAGTGACTGAGCAAAACCCAGCTAGCTATAGGAATATCCTGGCAAGTTATATGTCAAAGATGTAACAAGCTCGGATTCAATATGGACGTCAGGCGACTAAGGGACTTTGGAAGGATTCAAACAGCATAAGACTATTAAAATGTGCACTACAGAAGTAAGGAAATAAACTAGACCAGGCTACTAGAAGGGCATTTAACTGGGAGCGCGGTTGATCAAAAACCGGCCCTGAAGTATCATGTGATCGCGTTTGATCACGTTTTAAAGAGAGAGGCGAGTTGGCTTCAAGGAAGTTAACTACAACAGACAGATGACGCTTCAACGGTCTAGACAGACCTATAGGCATAGGGACTAGGCACGGAAAGCCTTCCGGGAGTTCTCTCAGGCCTTCAACAAGGCTAGGAGCCAAGTAAATCCCAAAGGGCTTGGTTCAATATAAATGAGTTCAAGTCCTTCAGTCAGCAAGGGACTGTTAGCCAATAGGACGGCAAGGAGATCAAAGGTATCCGGATAGCTATCCGAAGTTATTCACCTCGGTGGTTAGATTAATAGGTAGTAAATACTATAAAAGCAACATGTAAAGTAATAATTAGGCAGTGAAATACTCCCCCAGTTGTTGGCACCCAGCTCTTAGTAGCTCTAAGTCTCATTTTGTTAAGACCGTGCCTAATTAGCCGCTCTTACAACTTGTACTTACACCCATTGAGAATTCAATAAGCTCTTGTATTAGAGTCTTAGTTGTCTTCAACCCAACCAGCCGTTAAAAACTAATCAACTTGGGGTTGACTCTATATACACTCTGTGACCCTAAACCAGTCCTACACATTGTTTAGAACACGAGAGTAATCTAATTGAGGTGCTTAATAGACCCTGTTTTGACTATTCAAGTTAAGAAGTATCGAGTTGGCGCCAGTTTGAGATTGAAGGTCGATACGCCTGACCTATATCCCCGAACACACACACGTTTGTATTGGAGTTGTTAGTTGTTGGATTTTGGTATTAGATTTAGTGGGACTTCGTTTCACTCAGTTTGGTATTAGATTTCACGGCTGCACACCACTGCACCGTTTCATCGCTCCCGGAAGGCAAACACGTCAAGTTTCTGACGAGAGTCACGGACATGATGCGGGGTGTCTCCTCCAGAAGGGGTTTCTTCCTCGTCGACATGCAAGAGATACACGGTTCGCTCTGCCACCTCTGTTTCATCTGGACGGACGGCTCTTCCAGGCTTGCTGTTTTTTCCAATGCCATGGCGGCTTTCCGAGGCAATACCTTCAAGACACACAAGCTTTCCGGTTCGCTACGGAAGACTTTGTTGTGGTGGGAGAGCAAGCTGCTCGATCCGCTGTCGTTCTGTCAGCTATGCCCGTTGGGCCCGCTTCGCGACATCGGCATCTATGTCGATGCCAGTACGTCTTGGGGCGTTGCGGTCGTCATCAGCCACCGTTGGTATGCCTGGCGTCTCGCTCCGGCATGGAAGCGCGCGGGGGTCGACATTTGCTGGCTCGAATCGGTCGCAATAGAGCTTTTATTTATGTTTTTGGAGCAGCTCGACATTCGGGATCTCCACCTACTCATCCGTTCTGATAACAAGGGCGCCATTGGCGCCCTCACGAAGGGCCGGTCCCCTAACGTCGATATCAATCTTTGCGTGAGGCGTACTTTCGCGATCGCGGCTGGCTTACTAATAACCCCTAACATAATTTATGTTGCCTCCGCCGACAACCTCGCCGACGCCCCATCTCGCGGACTTGCCGCCAAACACACCCGCCCCCAGGACCGCCTCATCTGCAAGTTCGAGCTTCCGGCCGAGCTTCAAGATGTCTTCGCTTGACTGGCAGCGCGAGTCGTTCGCGTTGTTGCGCGTCTCCAGCAACACATCGCTGCTACCTACGTTGCCCGCGGCGGCTGCCATCCCAGCTCGCCTGTCCGCCCCGTTTCTTGAACAGCCGACACTTGGGTCGCCTGTTCCGTTGTTGTTGTTGTCGTCTCGTGTTGATCCGTGCGTCGCAGTTGGCCACACCCTTTATCCAGCTGACTCTGGTGCAGCGACTTTTCTATCTTATTTCGTGCACCGTTCACACCGCCGCTAGCTCCGTCGTCGTCTCGCGTCGAGAACGATCCGTGCGTTGTGACGGCTCGCGCACATTCCTCTACTAACCGAGACTTTAGCCCCGCGTACACTACTTTATTCCCCCCACATCCTTCGTCCACTCCACCCACGGCCCCCGCTAAACCCCAAACCCACGAGTTTTGCTCCAATCCCGTGCGCGCACTTGCTGAATCCATCTTGCATCCACCGCCACGCAACCGTTCTCCCATTCCCTGCCGCCCTCGCTCTGCTTCACCATTACGACGCACCACCCTGGGCAGCATTACCAACGTCGAGGATCCCACGCGTGTGTCGTCATCATCGCGCACGGCGGACCCTCGTGCCGCGATGTTGGACGTGCGGCGGGCAGCGGCGGCTTCCTTGCCCCCAAAGCGAACACGCCATCCGGCCAAGGGCAACGAGCTGCGCCCGAGCCCTTTCCGTCCGCACGTCCCAGCAGACCGGCACGTCCTGCTCTGGACGTCACCATTCTCGGTGGACGTGCACACGGCTTTGGAGGCGACGGGCGTTCGTATCGATCTGCAACGGCGCATCTTCGAGGGCCTTTTGCAGACCCAAGTGGCGGACACACGGGAGTCGTACGGCGCTGGGCTCCTGCGATTTCACCAATTCTGTGATGCAGAACACATCCCTGAGTCAGCCCGCATGCCCGCCGACCGTTTCCTCCTCGCTGCCTTCGTCGCTAGCGCGATCAGCTCGTGCACTGGGAGATGCATCCGCAACTGGCTCAACGGGCTGCGCTTATGGCACCTCTTCAATGACGCGCCTTGGCACGGGGACGAGGGTTGGTTGCCGGCTCTCAAGAAATCGGCCGACAAGGGAGGTGTTTCCTTCAAGAAGTCACCGACAAACACATGCGGGCGTTGCGCGCCTCCCTCGACCTCAGCTCTCCTTTCGGCGCGGCGGTTTGGGCGGTGGCATGCGCGGCGTACCGGGGGTGTCGTCGACTTGGCGAGCTCCTTATCCGCAGCAAAGCGAAGTTCTCACTGTTGCACGATACTTGCCGCAACACGCGCATCTCGTCGTCGACGGCCAACGGGCACATGGTACGCGGTATTCATCTGGTTTGGACAAAGACCACGACCACCACGGGCGGCGAATGCATCCTCACTGAGATCCACGGAGCGGACGCCGACTTGTGCCCGGTCTGGGCCCTCGACAATCACTTTCTTGTCAACCACTCCCCCCCTTCCAATACTCCCTTATTCGCTTTTCATTCATCGACGGGATGGGACTTTCTTACTAAGGATCGTTTCTTGCGTTACTCGTCCGGTGTCTTCAAATCGTCGCTCTTGGAACTCGTGTTCGGGCACAGCTACCGTATTGGTGGATTGCTGGCTCTGTTGTGCTCGGGTGTGGCGCCTGAGATCATCATGAAGTTGGGCGGCTGGTCCTCTTTATGTTTTCTAATCTACTGGCGTCGCCTGGAGAAGATTCTCCCGTTGGCGATCACTCGTGCTTGGGACAAGCATATTGCTGAGTTCGTGGCGGCGCATGGGCACCCGTTGGGCACTGCCGGCCTTGATTTCGATTCCTAGTCTTGTTTGTACCATCATTATTTCCTTATTACATTTGATGTTAACCGTTGCTACGCTCTTGTGTGGGGCCCTCGGGCCCGCTTCTCTCGCCCTCGCACGAGCCGTTGGCTCTGGGAGCTCTGCTCCGGTTGGGGCTGCTCTTGGGCTTCGTTCGCCGGCCCTGTTCCCAGCGGCCCTTGTGTACGGGTTCGGCCGTGCCCGGTCCGTCCTCTCGCGACTCGGGTCTTCCCTTCTCCTTTCAGCCTGCCCGGAAACTCCCCAGTCACCCGGGACGACCGAACCCCCCGCAAACACCACAAAGACTGTACTTACACATTGTTGCACTGAGAGATTGTAGATCTCCTCGAGATTGCAAATCTCTTTCTCATTCATATCGTCTTTTCCGTATCCGACTGATAGCTCGTTTTAACTTGTATGGCAAGAGGTGTCCAGCCGAGCACACCATCATCTGCACGTGCTCGCAAAGCACCTTCCATATCGGGCTCCGTCTCCGTCTCGCCGGTGTCGATTCCATTCGGATTGTATGCACGATGTATGCTGCAGAAAAATCTGAAAATATTTACATAGATTGTATAGATGCTTAAGTATGTAAGGGATGTTTTTCGGAACCTCCCGCATTGTAATAATTAATAAACAAGCTTCCTGATTTTTGACGCGCGCTCCATGCCCAGCGGGCTCGACATGGCGACCCCTTCATTCTCTTTGTTAGCACCACGGCTAGGTGAGCTCGCAGAGTTCAACGCGAGATGTTTATGACCTTGAATGGGAGGTGTGGCAGCTAGCACTGGTATGTCAAGCACATCCCCCGGACCCCCGGGGAATTCCAAGAGCCTCTTGCTCGGCAGAGCTGATTTACAGCTGTTTGCAAAACTAATGGCACTACCCCTATTTTTGAGAAGAAAGAACAATTAAAACACACCATAAGTTTGAGCTCATTTCTCGCTCATTTCTTATCGGATTCACTTGATTCTAACTGCGTTGAAGAGCGGGTATGCTATGCATTCGACCTACACCCACCACGCGTTCTAATTCCTGGAAAAGGTGGTTCCAAAATTTCGCTTCGATGGTTTCCAACTGCGACTTAAATCCATCATTTCAAGGTCAATTATGAACCATTCTGACTGATTTTAGGCTCATTTTGAAGGTGATATTGAGGCACAGGTCCTTCGTATTTCACATTTTGGTTTCATACCAAAATTCCCACGCTCGAATGAATTCCTGCAATTTCACAGAGACTCTCATTGCCTGGCTGTGCCAGGCCGGTGCCACACATTTTGATATGTCAGACTTGATTGCCTCCATTGTACCTTCCGAAATCATCTGGTCTCAAGGAAATCGGCCAAGAATTGAGGGAGAAAACTCGATCAGTACTCGGTGTCGGAAAGACTGGGGTCAAATTTTATAGTCATCAAATTTTGTGAATGACCCCAACTGGTTGGAATAGGTCGATACCCATGCCTAACCGCTTTCCAACGCACCTGGAACCAAGTGATCCGATAAGAATTGAGCGAGAAATGAGCTCAAACGTATGGTGTGTTTTAATTGTTCTTTCTTCTTAAAAATAGGGGTAGTGCCATTAGTTTTGCAAACAGCTGTAAATGGTGGAAAGGAAATCTTTAGATAGTATCTGTCTCCATTGAGAATTCCTCTCAAGATGCTGATGAAAATTATAGCTCCAGTGAAATTGGTTGCAGTCCAGGGGACACTTGATTGGAATGTTTGTGCACGGGCATGTGGTTTCAGAGAGTTTAAGAGCAGCATGCCGTGTCTGCTACTCCCTATCAAGAAAGGTGGGTATCAGGGAACCAGTAGACACGTCGTAGGCCGGGCGGGACGTGTCGCAGCTCGCGGTCGCTGTGGGATATGGTATTCCACCGCTTTGATCAATTGATGGGGTTCTGTGATGTGCATACGTGTCACTTCTTCCACCACCTCCATCGCAAGTCGTCGCTATCGTCGGCCACACCTTTCCTGGTTCATTTAGTCCGGTCTATGTCTGGTCCACGACAAGGTTTCGGGATCTCAGGGAGCCGTATCCAGCAAAGAGAACCGCAGAGTGAAACGGAGACTCGAAACCAAAAGTATACATAGCGCACCCGGGAGGATATACAAAACACTTACCGTAGGTTTATTTAAGAAGGCGGCACATTCGGGCAAAGCACGGCACATTTGCTCTGATGTGCCGCCTTTGCATCCAAAGGCGGCACTTACCATTTCGGAATGTGCTGGCGTCGGCAAAGCTCAGTGCCGTAAGGGTACACAATTTTTTTTCATCTTTCCTCCTCCCACCATTTCTCCCCCAGCGCGCCCCCGACGCACCGACAGCGTATTGAAATGGCCACCAGTGTCGGCGCAACATCCAAGCACCCACCTGCGGACCGAGAATACATCGGCAGCCTGTCACCTCTCACACTGATAGAATTCCGGAACTACGTACGTGGTCCCCGTGGCTTCTCGCCGATGCGTATAGCCTATTTTGACGCGTGCCAAACTAGATGTTCTCTTCTGCCTACATCACCCGCAATGCAACAAAATTCCTCAATTACGAGTGGGTCAACATCAGTGACTTACGCGAGTATATGCAGCAAACCACCGCTGGTTCCGTGCTCGGCGCGTCAACGGCGTATCTCTCCACAGTTTCGGACCCTGTTCGTGTCAAAATCGAACCCGTATCAGCCCCGGGCCAGCCTGACCCCGTCAAAGCCGAGCCCCAGGCCGTGATTCTGCCCCAGATCTCTGACGATATCAAGATGCGGACCTTGAACGAGGGCGGCCGCGAAGTCTTCGAGCTTCTTTCGGATTCGGAACCTGAGCCCGACGAGTCCGACGGGAATCCAGATGCGGAGGTGATGGAGACACTCCAGCGTACCTCTCGATCGTCAAGTGCAGTCCCTCTATCTGGTATGGATTCCTGGTCATCTCTCATTGTCGTCATTAACGTTTATAGATGCTAATGACTTTCCCGACAATAATTCCAACATCGGAGCGAAGGCTTCGGAAACCTTAAGCGGTACGTCAATAATTCTTTCACACGCCCGTGAAGACTCATTTTACTGTAGATGGTGACGACTCCGAATTGCTTGAGTCTGACACTGTGTGGGCATCGGATGACGGCACCTCGCGCATGCGTGTTGGGAAATTCCGCCTCACCCAGAAGATTACTGTGAAGCGCATCGAATATCGGCAGGGTCCCGCGTCCATCTACCCAATACACCGAGTTCAAACCGGGATCGTCGTAGACCTCAGCGAGGAGAAATATCATCTCCGCGACCCTGTCAAAAATGAGTTGTATTCGCTAAATTCTGTTATTAATAATGCCGTTTGTTCTTTCTTCCTCCAACTTCGAAGTTTTGATGCTGATCCAATCCTGTAGGACAATGATTCATGGGAATGGGTCGGTGGTAGCCGTCGTGCAGGGGCCATGGTGACTTTTGCGCCCGGAGAGAAGGCTGTCCCCTGCCGCTGCATTCGTTACGATTGCAAGGGCGTGCACGCCTGTGACCAACTTGACAACGCACTCCGGCGTGTGGTCCGCTTCGAATTAGATGATCCTGCGCCGCGGAAAGCTATCATTGTTGCCCAGCAAGAGACTCGTCGCAGGGAAGGGAACACTCCCGAAGAACGGGTTGTCATGTACGTTATTTTCCTTTCTAACCCTAACGTTGCTTTCCTTCGTCATAATTCAGCTAATTTATGGTAATAGTTTCCTCAAAATCATACGCAATACCAAGTGCGACGCCGTCGACTCGAAGGGGACCAAGTGCCGGGGTGGGCCTGTATTAAAGCCCAAGCCTCAGGTAATTTTTTTCTACCACAATTTCGTCCCCTGATGTCTTTATATCAAAGGGGCCAGAGCGCGACCACCAATTCTTCGTCGGGTGCAGCGGTTGGACCACGAAATTCCAAAAGGGCCACCGAACACACACCATTCCCGATCAAGTTGACGAAAATCTTCTTGCTAACGCCCTTGCGGGACTGCCTCTAACCGATGACGGTAGTAAGGACACCCTTCCTTGCAGCGGCATCATTCACCCCCATACCGGACTCAAGAAGAAATCCTGCCGTAAGTACTTTCGACCTATCTTATACCATGTGGCGGAACTGAGGGGTTGTTAGCACACGCTCATATCGTTAACGGGATGCCGGTGCAGGGCCAAATCGTCAATTATCCCTGCGACGCAAAGCGCTCCATTTATATCCCCAAAGATACGTCCATTCGCAAAGTCCTCATTATTCACAACGACACCGGGCATAACCACCCCATGCCGGCTCTCGCGAAGATGTCGTTTGCGCACAAGGACACATATCGTGGGTGCATCGAAGACTTCGGCGTCCTCGGGGCCACTGTTTCCAAAGTCGACAATGGTAAGTACAAATTGTTCTTCCGGTATCTATCGTCCCTGAAGTTTGACGTAGCGCAATCAACTAAAATGAAGCTGAATGGGAAAACCCCCGCCGCGCATGCTCTCCCTCTCTACAACCAACGTGTCAAGCGCGACATACTCCATGCGGAAAAACTCAAAAAGTACCCGAATGGTCTCGGCGTCGAAGGTAAGCTGCGGACATTCACAGCAATCCCGTCAATAGTCACATTTCACAGCCATTAAAATTATGTACCGAGCCGAATTGACCAAGCCGCTTCCCGAGCGCTATATCCATAGCTGCATCGAGACCAAAAAAGGCGAGATCATAATTCTGACCTTCGTCCCTTACCTCTTGAAGCTCCTCGACGATCCTGGGGTTACTTCTTTCGATGGCGACACCACATACAAAGGGATTGAGGGCAATGTAAACGAGTGGGAACTCACCATATTTGCGAAGGTGGTCCAACGCGGTTCGTTTTCTTGCCTGTTATTGCCAAAGATACTCAGCGAGTTAATAGCTGCGTCAATTCTTCGGGCGTACATAAACGGCGCGAGCACCGATTTCTACGAGGAATTATTCGACGAGCTTCAGCGCGTCAAACTCACGGTGACAGGGCGGCCCATTCCACTCAAGAGATTCGTTCGAGGCGGCAATCTTCTTGTCACGAATGTGGATATGGACGGTGCACAGGCCCTCGCCATATGTCGCTCGGTGATGAAGTACAACGAACCCGAGTACAGCGGCATTCCTAACGATACACCACCCGAGGAAATCGCCTCGGAGTTCATCAAACTATGCTGGAGACACGGGAAGGAGTGAGTCGCCCGCTCCCTTGCATATACTGAACTAATCCTCCTCTCCAGGCCGATTCATGACTTCAAATCGCTCGTATCTGCCGAGCAGCATGCTCGTATCCGGGACGTCTTCTATATTGACTCGAAAGAGTCACTGGAGGAATTCTCGACCTTTTTGTATGGCCTAGGTATCCAAAAGATTAGTGGTTCGTCTTTATCCTACACCGGATCCTTCCCCAACTGGCGCCTGCTTTATAGATTGGTGGAGACACAAGCAAATCCACCCCTGGATTATTCCCTGCCTCATTAAGTCTCAGTCGCACATCCCCGCGGATGTCTGGGATTCCACTCCGTCGACAACCAACACCAACGAGGCCCAACATCACTGGACAAACAATCTCACGGGAATCAGGTTACCGCCTGTCGAGGCGCTCGAAAGGTGAGCGGATACATGCCGTTGCTCATCCCTTTCATTTGTTGACTCTCACCGACAGTCGCCGTGTTGCTGACCACAATGTTGCTCGGGAGATTCAGACGTCGCTCGAGACTGGCATCTTGTCCAACTCCAACAACGAGCTCTCTCACCGCATGTCTCGCACCTCCACACGTCAAAGTACTGTTGCACGCAAAGCACGCGAGTCGCGCGAGGCTGCTGATATCTCGAAAGAACTTCAGCTCCAGATTGATGCAGAGGTTGAAAAGCGGCGTATCTCCAATGAATTGACGAAGTCCCTCAAGGAGCAGCTGAACGCCGCCAAAGGTAAATCGGGTAAGCGGGGGAAAGCGAACACTCTTATTTCTGCAAGCTCAAGTGGCCGTGTCAAAACGGCGCGAGCGCGACCAGGTAATTCGATTTCGAATCCACAGAGAAAACGCTGACTGGTCATTCAACAGCCCCAATACGCGCCGAAGCGATGCAGTCGGACCATAATATTTCACCAGCAGATAAAGGTGAGTTATTTTTCTGCTTTATTCCCTTGATGCTCTAAATAAAGATCCAGGAGCGTCGGCCCACGAGACGCAGTCGGATGTCATTCCCTCTGCTCCGATGGCTCCAACAACTATTCAATCGTTAGATAAAGGTGAGTTATTTTTCTGCTTCATTCCCTTGACGTTCTAAATAAAGATCCAGGAGCATCGGCCCACGAGACGCAGTCGGATGTCATTCCCTCTGCTCCGGTGGCTCCAACGACTGTTCAATCGTTAGGGCCATCTGCACCCGAATTCCAACCCTCTGCGCCGTCCGACTCGAGTTTTAATTCGTCAAACACCTACGACTTCAACAATTTTGACTTCGATTCGCTGATGCGTGATCTCGAGGGCGCGATGAACACCTCTTCTTTCGCGCACGATACCGCTACCACTGATTTATTTGCATATGATCCAACTTTCGACTCACGCGTCTTTGCGGACCCCAACATGCTCATGCCTTCGAGTGCGCCACCCGGACCCGCCGATCCCCTCCAAGATTTTCTGAATTCATATGGTGACTATGGCGGGTTCTTCGACGCTGGGGCCGCCGTCGACTCCGGGTTATTCACCGTTCGGTCTTACGATGAGCCGCCATTGCAACTTCCTCCAGCCCCACCGGATTCGCCTCCTGCGCTGTCACCATCTGTCGAGCATACGTCGGAACCAAGTGCCCCGAGATCACGCCGCGCTCGAAAAGAAGTTGACGAGGCTAATATTATTCACACCACGCGTTCCCGAGCACCCAGCGCCCGCAAACGGGTTGCAGACGGCGAGGACATCTCGAGCCGACCCCTTAAAAAAAGCAAGGTATGGTTTTCTACGAAGTTTCTTCGTTTATCCGGTCTAAATCATTCCATTTACAGTGACATGCAACTGGAGGAAGGGGGACAGCTAGCCTTGAATTATGAAATATGTTACTTGAATTGATTTGACTTGAATTCACTGTTTCTCTTCAAAAAATTTGAGCAATCGAGCAGCAGAGTCCTGCAACGACTCAATCAGCGCCGAACCCGGCACAGTGGATTGCGGAATGTTCCGCCTTTGTTGACAAGCACGGCACTTGTCCGGCAAATGTGCCGGCCTTGTGCGAATGTGCCGTGCATCAGGCGGAATGTACCGGCCACAAAATAAACCTACTGTCCGAGTTTCGTCTATCCCGCGCACCCGGACGAAATCCACAGTTGGAAATCCCTGCGCGCTCAGCCTGACATTGAAATAAGATGTTCGCGCCCCTCTCGATCTCGCGGTGCCTCTCGTAGCGTTCTTGTAGCTCGGGCGTTGGTTTGGCGCCTATTTATCTGTGCGGATTTTCTTGCCATTTTTTTTCTCATCGTGTACGCTATCTCCTTTGATTTCCCTGAATCTCATTGACGGTTTTCCGATCCCTGGTGCACGTTTTCACCCGTTAAGGACATGCCACCACCCGGAACCCCGCCCTAAACGCGCATGAATCATATCTGTCTTCCTTATTCCTATCAATTCGAATGGCGATTCGGACGCTTAATCTGTGTTTGCTTCCAACGTCTTTCTCCTTGGCTTCTTGTTCTTTGAGTTTCTTATCCGTACACGCATGTTTTACTCGTCTCTGTGGGTGCCTTCCTCTCGCATGCGTGTTTCCTTTGTGGCACGGGAATTTCTTCCGGTTTGCGTTTGCCTTGTGGCGCGGTCCTCTCGTTTCTTCGAGTATGACGCTCTTCCGTGGTATGGACGCGGGTGAACCCTCGAGCTCGTTCGAACTTCGTGTGAGGCACTCTGCTGTACTCCGTGTTTCTTAGAGAGTTTATGAATATCATCAATCCTTGTGATTCTCTCAATTCTACCCATTGGCACCAATATTCCGCAAAAGTTCGACGTGACACTGTACTCTCCAATGGCTCCCTGGCGCACCGCCATCTATGCGTAAGTGCAGTGGAGGGGTATCCTTGACGCCATATGGCAGGTTTCAATATCACTGCGTTCCGGCCCCCCGTAGACAGACCTCTGTCTCAGTTCGTGTACCTGGGTGTACCTTGGTCTACTGGGATAGACAGACCCTGTGTACCCCATGTACACACATGTTGGTCTCAGTTCGTCTTCTGGCTGTCTACGTGCGGTAGTCCGATCATGGTCTACCTTCGGCTACCTTGGTCTAGGTTCAGCTATGTTCGGCTATGTTCGGCTACTTCGCGTAGACACAGGTAGACCCAACTAGCCGCACCATGGTCTCATAACTTGGCCTCCAGACATATCCAGCCAACTTGTAAAAAATTTGGATGAAGGCTGTCATTGGGCTACATTGGTCTACCACTGTGTCTACCTGTGGCTACCTGTAGTAGGCAGAGGTAGACCAAGATACACCAACATAGACCAACATACACCTACGTACACCAACGTAGCCAAACTGGGGCTACGGAGGATAGACATACGTAGGCATGGGTCTGTGTCTACTCCTTTGTCTACCCCAGTAGACAGACCTCTCTGTCTACAGGGGGTTGGAACGCAGTGAATCCGCGCTCGGTCCGAGAGTCAACGATCCAATCCCCGCAGGCAAACTTAGCTCTTTATCTCGCTAAGTGCGTTCATCTCTACAATATCTTTCAGTTTTGGTTCCTCTCATTTGAACTTGTAGATCCGGCTGGCGGCTAGTTCTCCGATCTTACAGTACACCAAGTAAACTAACGTGCGTCGACTCTTGAATATCGAAGTTTAAGGTGCCGAATCCAGGTGAGGATTTTTCTTTGGGGAGGGAAGAAGTGCGATGTTCGGGGGCATTTCATACCCTGGAAATATTCACATATCTTCTCTGCCCCGGATCTCGTTTTGCCCCGGTGTCGACTCGATTCACACCTCTCAAACACCGTTACCATTTATATTCGTTTCCGATGACCGCCTCTGATGAGTCTGATGTCTAGTACTGTCCACCTACTCAGATCACAGCCCTACGCAGGGAGGCCTTTCGAGGCTCAAGCCTGTTATTTCTGTCGATGACGTGGAAAGGTACCAGAACGCCATTGTGGTACCGGTGCGCTCTTTCGCCGCGTCTTGTTGAAGTCTGCTTCTGATCTCCGCGGATAGCCATTCCAGCTCCCCCTGTATCCTCAATGACGCGGAAGCGAATGGGGTACCAACACTCGTTGCGGATGTTCTCAACCGCGATCTGCCTCCGCGATCTCAAGTCAATACAGGAGCCAGTATGAATCACGATGGGAAAGATAAGCTCCTTATCCCGCTCTGGGCGTCAGGTCCGTTCTTCAATTACCTTGTTTGGTGTGCTCCTTGATTCGAACTCGTAGACAGGGGTGGCGCCCGGCTCTGTGAGGTTGAACTAAGCGAACGTGACAATCTGTCGTCGATCACAGACGCACTGCGGGAGATCGTGTTCAAGTTTAGCCACCGAATAAAATTGAGAGTCATTTTTTATATCAAGTGCCAGCGCCATTTAACGTGGGCGACAGGCTTGCAGAATATTCGCTGCAGAATGTTCGCTGCGGGACACAAATCGTCCCGTGGCGAAAGCCAGTACATTTTCTCTGCCCCGGACCTCGTTCAGCCCCGGCGTCGACTCCATTCACTTCTCTCTCATACCGTCACTGTTTAAATTTATTTCCGATGACCAGATCTGATGAGCCTGATTTCTCGTACTTTCCACCTACTCGAATCACAGCCCTACGGAAGGAGGCCTTTCTAGGCTCAAGTCCGTTGTACGACACGCTTCTTCTTTCTGCCGATGACGTAGAAAGGTATCAGAACACCACTTTAGTGCGCTCTTTCGCCGCGTCTTGTTGAAGTGTGCTTCTGATCTCCGCGGATAGCCTCTACAGCTCCCTTGTATCCTTGATGACGCGGAACCAAGCACTCGCGCAGATATTCTCAGCCGCGATCTCCCTCCGCTGCAACATTTAAGGTCCCGGTTTTCTTGTTGGCGTATTTGGTTTCGTAGAGAATTCGCTGCTCTAGTTCTCCGCCGATTACACCGTCCTAAGAAGCAAAATTCAGCCCCGCCTGCTAATTCCATCTTCTATGTATTCTTGACATGACAGAACCAGATATGTCTTCTTGGAACGCCAAGTTCATTCGACAGCATGCATCACGTCGAATGTCTCAACCACTCCACAAATCATTCTTCCATGGCTCCGCGACAAGGGCGTTTAGGTCCTCTAGTTCCTATGCTCACTCTCTATATCGAACGGCCCCACTACTCCACAGGCTATGTCCTCGCGGGCCCGTAACAAATCCTCGATCTACTCTGCACGCGTGGGAATGTCTGGAGGAAAATGTATAAAACGCGGTGCGTGCGCTTCCCATTCTTCACTCGAATTCCCTCGTAGTTCAAGCTCTCTACCAAACAAACAAACATGTTCTCTAAACTCTCTGTTGTTATCGCCTCCGTGTTCATTGTAGGCGTCCCTGCCCTCCAAAATTCCTCGCACATGCTAATCGTTGTTATTTTCGTGTTAGACCCTTGCTGCCGCCGCGCCGTGGGCCACTCCTCCCCCGGTGACCCCGCCGACCTCGGACCAATGCTGCAGCAGTGTCGTCTCATCGAGCAGCACGGCCGCCTCCACTGTCGCCGCCCTCCTCAGTCTCGATTTGACCGGCCTCAACGTCCCCGTCGGGTTGAGCTGCTCGGCCATTACCGTCATCGGAAATAACTGGTATGGTATTCATGTCCCTCGTATGCTGCAGTCAAACTCACTCAATTTTATAGCGGAGGCACCACCGTCACTTGCGATGCTCCCGAGACGCAGTGGAGTACGTCCAGAATGGCGCGCCATTCTACAATTGTACTAATTAACTTTTTCAAGACGGCCTCATCGCCATCAACTGTATTCCCATCACTGCCTGAAGATGGATGAAGGAGCCTCGGCCGTTCTGCTCTAGTTTCGAACAATTTATTTGTAGTTTCTCCGTCCAACGCTGTTTCGTGTTACTTGATTGTCGCGAATACCACGTCTTCTGATTCTCATTTCCCTGATATTTTCGGTTGAGTTCTGGAACCCGTACTAAGAATGGGGTTATAGTGTGAGCATCTCGGGAGAACGTCTAAGTTGCCTTCTCACCGGACTGTAAATGATGCCATGGGCAAGGGTACAATGGCAACAAATATATTCCGGCGCTTCAAGGTGGAGCTTTAAACGAGGACTTAAAGATTGCAGCTATTCGACTGGATGATATATTTTTCGGGCTCGAAGATCAAGGGCCTATGGATCCCAAGAGTGATATTACAGTCGTCCATGAGAATATGACATGAGGATATACTTGGACGCCTTTAGACCGCTAATAGACTCCTATTCGATGTCGCAATAGTAAGTACTAACACCGCGGCGCTGGGTTTCAGGCTACGTACGAATTCGATAGGGAGAGACATGTCTTCAATCGAGACCTCTGCGCGTTTGAAGAGCTACCGTACTTATACAAAATGAGGCCAATATAACTATAGTTTCCACGCCAATACGCAGCATTCCAGAGTGAGCGGCGGCATGACAGTGCGTTGGTGTTTCGGTTGTTCAAGTTACTCCAACAGATAGTTCGGCGGCAGCTCTTCCTCCTCCACCACCCCCCGCGCCAGGCTCAGACGCAGCCCGCTATCCGTATGCACCAAGCTATCCCGCACCCCGTTCCTCTCCTGATAATCATGCACCGCAAGCGTCTGCGCGCGCTTCATAGTTGAAACCGAGCGTGTGACAGAGGTGGGACGACTCGAGTCCGAGCTGATAATGCTACTGCTACCCGCGGCGGACTGCCACAGCTCCTGCAGCTCCTCCCGGAGGAGGCGCACCTCTTCCGCGAGCTGCCGCCGTGGTCGGGGGTTAGCGCTGTTATGCGCTTCGTCCGCATCAGCGGAGTATCCAGAAGTTTCTTCCGTGTCGTGTGGGTTGCGGTATGATTTCTCGGCCAATTCGAAGTCCGTTGTGGCCTTGCGCTGGGCACGCCGGCAGAGTAGCAGGCCTACTAACAGTGCGAGGAGCCCAGCGACGCCTCCGGTGGTCGCGCCTCCAATCAAGGCGCCCGAGAGCTTCCTCTGGGAGGAAAGGATCGCAGTGTTCGAAGAGCTCCGGGCGCCTGATTGGCTCTGGATTATCGAAGGGCTCTGCGTGCCCGTAGCGCTCGACGTTGTCGTGGCGGAACTGGATCCAAGGCTAGAGTCCGCAGCGCTACATGCGCCCTCCGTGCCCTCCGTTCTTCACAATTTCAATTCGTTACACCGGCCAAAAGACCCCACAACCGGCGACGTATGTGTAAACCACATAGTCAAGGTACAGACCATCCAGGCTGGTTGCGAAGATAGTCAATTTGTGTGGCCCGTTCGAAAGCATCGGATTCATGTAGGCGACGAAGGAGGTGGAGTTCGCGGGCCCTGACACCGCGAGTGAAAATTTCCCGAACGGTACGTCGTCGATGAGGAATTCGCCCTCTATGTCCAGCGCCGGTTCTTCTTCGGCGACCTCGGGATGAGCGAGGAACACGTAGACGAGAGCACCTGTCAAACCACTTAAGATGTGCAATATCGAGACGTATGGGAGAGATAAGTAAGCTAGGTAAGCTACCGGAGACTGTTATATTTGCTGTACCAGTGAATGTTGTGTACGTTTCATTGAAGAGCTTGGCGCCGTTCCAGCCTAAATCGGGATCGATGATGTTTTCCGTTGCAAGGGTAACTCCTAGTCTCCTACATTCCCGGAACGTAGGATACCGCACTCGGAGCCTGATCGTCGATAGTGTAATTGGTCAGCACGGCAGAGACTCTGCGCCATAGAAGCGACAGAGACAAGAGATGGGGCACTGCGACCCGCATTTTAGAAGGCCGGATTAAAGGAAGGGAGCTAGGCGGGAAGGGGAGAGGCACTGCGAGAAGGAGCAGTGCATTGTGGGTCCAAGTACCTCGGAAACAGGCAATTCCGCCATTCCCAGGGTTCTGGGCAATTTGGGGCTTTCAGGCCAATTTCAAGTCCCGGGTAGGTAGGTAGGTAGAATTACACGGCCGGTCCCGCTTAGGAATGCCGGTTTCCAGGAATTATCTAATATTGGCCCCATCTAATATCACCTGTGTTGGCCCCTGGCCGCTGAAAATTTGCCTCTAACTCCGGTGACCGTGTCTTCGTATCGAGCAATATCTGGGGTTTGGATTGATTTCATGTATTTCATTTCCTGTGGCTTTTGCGTATTGAAATATTGAGAACCCTCCGTCCTTCGGAAAAATCATGTGCCTGAGGGATCCTGGAAAAGCTTAGCGGTGCGGACGCGCGTTCATTTTTTCTAGGTGAGCCGGAATTGGGGACGATCTGAACACAGCGGGAGGATCATGATGATTTCTACCCGATAGCGCGAGCTAACTGACGTTTTTTCAACCCAGCCAACGCACCGACAATGCACCAATTGGAGCATTTTTGGTTTCCCGATGTGAGCGCACGCACCTGAGAACAATGTGAGCAGCCCGGCCGCGCCGGGCCCACACCTTCTGGATCATCCAACACCGCGCCATCGGTATCATCGAGCGATCTGAATCGCTCGTCTCCAGTCGACGCTGCGAGACTCAGTGGAGGACGTCGAATATTTTACGCCGTTCTACAATCCAACTAATCTCGTTGACGTGTAAGCGGCCAACAACTGTATCCTCATCGCCGCCTGAAGATGGATGAAGGAGCCTCGGCCCTTCTTCTCTAGTTTTGAGCGATTTATCTGTAGTTTCTCCGTCCTACGCTGTTTCATGTTAAATCTCGCGAATACCACATCTTTTGATTCTCATTTCCTCGATATTTTCGGTTGAGTTTTGGAAACCCGCACTAAGAACGGGGTTACAATGCGAGTAAAAGAATGTCATGGGCAAAGGTGCAATGATAACAAATATATTCCGGCGCTTCAAGATGGAGATCTGAACGAGGATTTGATGATACAGCTATTCGACTGGGTGGTATATTTTTCGAGTTCGAAAATTGAAGCCATATGGATGCTAACAGTAATGTTACAGTGATTCATGAGAATGTGAATTTCGGCTAGACTTGGAATCCCTTTACTATTGGACCTCGCAGTAGTAAGTACTAACACCGCGGCGCTGAATTTTCATGTCGGTGATACGCCTACGGCACGTCTGAGAGCGCGAGCTGATAAATAATATATCAAGCTCAAAACTCCGAGAGCAGCCGTAAGATGATATGTGTGCGAGGTGGTCAATCCATCCTCAGGGCTCGAATGGTGGGGAAAGGTGGGAAAGGGATGGAAAAGGGAATGTGATGTGTTGGCCACATAACGGCGGGCAGCGACGGGTACGACGTAGAGCGAGACGAGGAGTGCGAAGTAGACGACGAGGGACAAGACGAGAGCGGGCATGAGCAACGACGAAGGCTCAAGATAGCGGCATACGAAGTGGGGCGAAATGCGATATATAAAATCTGTTTTAAAGTACATGGGGTTGCAGTATTTATACTAGAAAGTAAAGTAGTTCCGAGGCAAGCTCCGCGAGGCTGTACGAGTCTCAGTAAGCTGCGGAATTAA
Source organism: Mycena galericulata (assembly GCA_029289565.1). Lineage (NCBI taxonomy): Eukaryota > Fungi > Basidiomycota > Agaricomycetes > Agaricales > Mycenaceae > Mycena > Mycena galericulata. The sequence goes on along the minus strand of JARKIA010000029.1, from coordinate 858,886 downwards.
TTCCGAGACAATTGCGGCTAGCGTGAGAACGGAGCCTGGGTGGGGCGGGAACTTGAACGCGTCGAAGGAATATACGCCGGTCGGAGAACGCGTGAAATGAGCGTGTCGAAAGTCGCGTGTGGTCGTGTTTGGTTGATCGGGCCGGAACGGACCTGTTCCGTGATCAGAGCGCTACGGTGCTCATCATCGGCGACATATTGATGGTAGGAGGGCGGCAGGGGGGGTCCGTTGCGTTATATCAAAATCGACCCACCCGCAATTTCCCACAGGGTGATCAAGCAGATTTCCCGCACAAGCTCAGCCCTTCCCGCTTTCTGACAAGTACCTTTAGGGACGTGTTCTTATGGGGCTGCCTCGATTTCACGCCGCCCGTCTTATTCCCCAGTCCCACTATTCCGCCTAATGGACATGGTGATTCGAATCGCTCCTTCATTAGTCTTTGCTGATCGCCACTGTGCCTTCGCGGTCAGAGGCGCATTGGATAGACCCCGTGTACTATGAATACCCCCGTCTTTTACCCTCCGCGGTCGAATTCAGCGGCGTAATTGACGTACAACGGGGCCTGGGTTCGACCATACATTAATCCCTCATTCACGTGCGTGAAACGCGCAGGCCCGTGGACCAACCGTTGTTCGCTATCAAGGAAGACTGGGCCAGCCCGGTCTAACGGCTCCTTAACGATGCCTGTCCAGTAAACGTGCGACGGACGAGTGCCAACAGGATTTGTATAAAGACTAGACACGGACCAGGTGCAGCTCTCAGAGTCGAGCCTCAAGTCACTCTACACAACCACCATGCGCTTTGCCATCCTCAGCCTCTTCGTCTCGGCCGCGGTGTGCTTCACTGTCCCCGCGAACCAGCCGGCTGGCGTGTACATGGTCACCTACAACGCCGATGGAACCGAGACACATTCGCTCCTATCCCTCACTGAAACCAACGGCACCGTCCCCGCGGAGACGGTACGCAGCGCCGCCCCGAGCGCCAAGTTTGGCGCTTCCAAGCGGCAGATCAGCGGCGGCCAGAACTTGATAGGCTGCGGCGATTACGAGCTCGCCCACGGTGACGCGGACACCGTGTACAACGCGCTGGGCCAGCGGTGTGGCGGCGGCGCCTCGGTCGCAGGTAACACGGACATCTACGCCACCGCGGCCTGCACCGTGGCGTACTTCTGCAACTTCAGCAGTAACGGCGATACGTGCTTTGAGTACGAGTGGGTCAATGTGATCCAGGGCACCATCACTCCCAGGTGCGGCTCGTATTATGCGGGATGGGACCAGTTCGAGGGAGCGGCACGCCAAAATCAGTACGGATACGAGAATTTCTGTGCAGAGGGCAAGAATTTCTGTGGCGGCCGCGGCATCAATGGCCGCTGAGGTCATTTTCGAGGTTCGTCCGAATTAGCTCACCATGGTCGAGTCCGTCACTCCGACGTCCCCCCTAGACCCGCGAACGTATTTGGGGCCTTTGGCGTGATAAATGTAGTCGGGCTATCGATTTTGTACTTCGCTGCGTGGATCAAAATATCTGTCAATTTGAACTGGCATGATGGAGTTCATGGGTTCGGAATGTTTCGGGAATGTTTCGGGCGTCGTCAGACATTGTGAACGATCATCTCGGCCGATTGTTTTCTGCTGGTATCCGAGTTCAAAGCAATGTCCACGCCGATCGATATTCATGAGCCCTTGCCTCACAATTCAGCGTAATTCGAGCCGCGATTACCGTAAGGGTACCGCTTCCCGCCGTCCCATTTGTAGCGGAATCAAAAAGAGCGATAGCGAAGGATCAACTGTCTCGCTCCTTAGTATTTGGACGACATATATATCGGCAGGGGCGCACGACATTGCTAAGAATCTCAGCATGCCAGCGTCTTGGCAGCTGACGCTTGCAGTGAGACAAAACCTCCGGGCGCGCGTACTATTGACATTAGGCTTACCCAATTTTATCTGACCGAAATGGCAGTGGTGGCTTTATCCCGAAAAAAAACCCTGCGATGATGGCTCTTGTACTCTATGCGCTCTCCGCAGTTGTACACACCTGAATACGTGAGTCCTCGTGTAAGGGACTTGCTATTCAACGCTCATGTTGGTCTAGATTTCTTCGGGCTCGGGCGGCATCCTGAAGATCGGACTTTTTCTGAATCGCTTTCCGCCCTGTTGTTTTCCACGGACATTCGGGCCCACATTCACAGAACCTGATCTACCGGAACTTGTAGGAGGAACAAAAGCGCCTTTGATTGCTCAAGCCTTTCTTAGTTTCTCAACTGGTACTGTGGTTCGTAGTTCATAATCACTGCGTTCAGACGGCTCGGCGGCACAGATGAAAAAGCCCCGCCGGGTTGCGTCCCCGTAGGACGGATCTGTGCCGAATGATGGCCCAGACTGTGCCGAGGCCCTCGGCACACCTCCGCGGTATGGCGACGTAACTCCGACAGGGTCTGCCGCGGGGCCGCCTGAACGCGAATTAATTTCTGCTCAAGTGGACCGGCTTTCCATCACATGTAATCTGTGGTGAACCTCAACTCAGAGCTCGGACGCGGTGCACGGCGCACCCCTGCAACCGCTGAGGCGGTCCAAAAAAAGGTTCCGCAGGTGATCTGGGTTCGTCTGAATTACCAGTGCGTCCAGTTCTTTTTTCTATCCGAATGCACCAGAAATGAACATCTCATTGATCAGGCTCTTTACATTTCTTAACGATTCAAAGGTAGTTCATGGTACCAAAATCTCTGCTCGATCCCACTTTGCTGACCGAGGTAATTTCTCTGCTGACCTGACTATCCGGTACACAGATGTCTCATGGATTACAGTTTCTTCTCTGAGTTCTCTCGAGAACCACGAGAAAATAGTTGTCGACTTCATCCCCGGCGTCATACATGCAGCTCAATAATTATCACCCAAGGCGGAGGAAGGGCTGTTGTGCGCCGTGTACTACTCCTACTCCCGGGTTGGAATCGGAGTTGAAGTTGAATGCAGGAAAGAAAGCTGAGGTAATGAGATCGGTGACTTTCGAGAAAAAGAAGAGCACACCTGACGAGTCGAACGGGGAGTCGAACCCAAATTGATTAAATCGGGAACAAGCACAAATGCGTCTAGAGCAGTGCATTCTCGACTCTTCGGTGCGGATCTTCGTGACCTCGAGTAAACTACTGCCTCGCGAACGATAAACGAAAGTAGATGAATTGATAAAAGCACCTGAGGCGACCGTTAGATTCCCTTCATGAAAACGAATATATAGAGAGACATTATATCCCCTGTACAAGTTGTAACTCCCAACTTTCGGCTCTGCCCCCTCCGAAGCCCGCAGATTTCGGTGCCCAGTTCTATTACCTGATCGAGAGACACTGTAAGCATAGAAGTTTCGGCCGAGAGAGCTGCGTGGAGCGCCTGAGGACGGAGATGCGGAAAGAAAAGCACTCGTAATAATAGAAACACGAGGCACAGCGTGGCCTCGAGCCACCGGAAAGAGGGCTGGGGCAATCATTCTAATGTATATGGTCGGACACGCGAGTTGCTAAGGGCGGGAACCAAGGGAATATTTGATCACGCACAGTGTGGTGACGGTAGGCAATGATATGGTCGCAAATGCGTAACACACGGTTGGGGAAGTGCATAGAGAACTTGCACGAACAGGAACGAGGTTTCCATTTCGATGATAGACCATTTTCTCATTGAAATGTGCACGGTTCTAGACTTATAGTGAGGAAAAGATATTTCGATGATCGAGAAGGATGTGCCGTGAAAAACGGACTTGATATACGGGGAAAGACGCAATAGTGTATTTTCCTGCAGACTGGCTGTGTTGGGGACATCGACGTTCTCCTGGCTATTGCTCGGAGCAGCCACCGCAGCCACGACGGCTTGATCTCCCTCTCCAAACCTATAGATACAAGCGAGATGCGGAAGTGTCCATGTAGCCACACTGTGATTTTGTTCTTAATTCGCGCCACTGTGGGGTCGCAAGGTCTGGACTCTGAGGCTGGGAATCATGAAGAAGTCATATTCCTGGAGCAAAGCGCAACGGATGAGGATCTATTCCCGAGACCAGCGTGAAAAAAAAATCACCCACAATTCCCTCTAGGTCGTAGGGAGGAGTCGAACCTCCGGCGCCCTGAAACGTGCGGTTCAGTAAGCCTATGAATCTGGGCTACGATTTGTTGAAATTCTTCGTGTTGCAACTGGTCTGGGAGATCGAACCCGCACCGGAAAGTGTGACGTCACGTCACAACTGTTACTCCTTTGCGCTGGTGGGAACGGTGTTCCCCCCAGACCCCCCTCCTCTGGCCTGACGGCCGGGATTCAACTGTTTTTTGTCCTAGATCTCGTTTTTTTTTGCAGGCCTTTTTTTTTGGTGTAATTGCATGTCTTTTTTAGTCTTTTGTTACATTTTCTCACCTTCGTTGGTTGTTTCGGGCGCCGGCCCGGACGGCGGGGGTTTTCCACCCCAGACCCCGACCGCTGCGCGGGGCTGCCGCTCGCCGCGGGGGCCCACTGCGTGGAGCTTTTGCCTCCGGCGGCTCAAAAATTTAAAAAATGTCGGCGCTGGTTTTCGAACCGGCGACTGTCGATAAATAAAAAACAATGTCAGAATGAATCGATACAACTAATCTATGAATTCCATAAAAAACAATGTCAGAATGAATCAATACAACTAATCTATGAATTCCATAGGGCCCAGGGACGATGATGTAGTTAGTGCGTGTACATCGGGAAAATTCCTGGAAACCGGCGTTCATGAGTTGGACCGTGCCGTGTAATGCTACCTACCTACCTACCTACCATAAGGAAGAGCAGACGCAGTATAAGGAAGAGCAGACGCAGTATGTCCCATATATTACGCCATGGCCTACAGTTCTAGAAAAAATTTCAAGTGACCTTGAGAGGTGGAAAGCATCAAAACCTACTCTCGAAGGTAAACGGCACATCATAAATATGGTCATTGGAGGCCAAACACAATACCTGACCAGAGTACAAGGTATGCCAAATGATATCGAGGATACACTGATAAAGACTGAACATGTTTTCCTATGGGATGGGAAAAAAGCAAGAGTTGCTCATGAAACAATGATCCTAGACACTGCTGACGGCGGAAAGCAGATCCTAGATATCCCTGCTCGAAATGAAGCAATTGATTTGTGGAATCTACAGTCTTACCTCGTGCAGGGAACTGAACGAGCTCCATGGTGTTATCTTGTTGATTGTATCTTGACAAAATTCTTAGAGTTGAACTATCTCAATATCCGGCCAGGCCAAATTTTGAATGTTTTTTTACAAGATATCCACATTCCAATTTCCCCAAGAACTCCACTTCCTCATGATATCAAACGAATGATTCTTACAGCCCGGAAATATCACCTAAAATTTACGGCATTGTCGATTAGCGAAGATATAAAATTACAAATGCCGATGTGGAAGCACCCAGCGACCAATAAGATCCGCTATCAAATGGCCACTCGCCGACATGCTGCAACGTGCCTCAGATTGAATCATAAAGTACGAACAGTTAGGGACGCCCTTACTATTGCTACGAGGAGAACAACTGTCACGAGAAAACCTCATCAAGTAAATCCTTCTGGAATAGGGCGTAGAAATTGCGGCTGCCCATTATGTTATCAAGACCGAACGCAACACGGTTGCGAGAACCCAGGAGGATGCATTGAGACCGCAAAAATTTTGATAGACAGTATTCATCCGAAATGGAATCCAACTATGCCGAATCATGATTTACGTGAACAACTTGCTCTGACAGAAGACGAGTTAGAAGGGAATAACAGACCCATAGAAATGGATCAAGTAATGGTCTTCAATCCAGATTTCACACTGTCAAATATTGAGAATGGCTTTCGCATTTTTGCCTCTGAAGAATCACTCAGTGAGATCTCAGCAAGGAGATGTACGATGCCCAGACAGGATCTGAGCCAAGAAACAGCATTTCTGCATGCCAAGGTGATCCGCCAATATGAATTTGACCCACGGATCCTGGTAATGATCAAGACAGAAACCCATGCTACACAGGAAACCAAATCTCTGTCATTGACTTTTGATAGGCCCGAAATACCATTAACATTTTCGTCAGCCCTACTTGGAGGGCTACTAATCGTGTTGGAGAATACCCCGAAGGATGTACCACTCCTCATCTGCTCCTCCTCCGATTTTCTTTTGCAGGCACTTGTGAAAGAGCGAGAGAAATTTGAAAATGGGATTTTAGATGCAAGATTCCATCTACTCAGAGCCGTATATGCACGGCTAAATGAGAGAGTATCCCGTATTGAATTCAAAAAGGTTTCAGACAACCATGCGAAATCCTTATCAACTGAACACTGCCCTGAGGTCCAAATTGACACTAGCGTCGATCTCATGTTTGAATGCCCAGGAATACTTTTATCACATGGCTCACAGAGGTTCTTCACGAAGGTTATACGGAAGTTACATCCTAAACCAGAACGACAATCTACCTTCATAAACCTCGATCGCATCCGGTGCTCGGTTCAAGAAATTTCCAACTATACACCTTCTGACGAGATGATCTGGAAATCAACCCGATCCACGACACTACAACGCTTGACACGAGAATTTTTCTGGAGGTGTATACATAATACATTCAGGGTGGGTGATTTCTGGACCCACATCAACACACTCGAGATACGTGGACAATGCCATGGTTGTGATGTTCCCGAAACATTGGAACATATTGCGCTGGAGTGTGATGCACCCGGCCAGAAATTAATCTGGAACTTGACACAGCAACTTTGGTCGAAGAAATATAGCCAATGGCCTACATTGAACTGGGGTCTGATTTTAGGATGCAATCTTGTGAGATTTTACTCGGACAAAGGTATTATTATTCCCGAACAGGGAAGGCTGTTTGCCATACTCATCTCGGTAGCTTGGCATTTGGTATGGAAGCTCCGTCTAAACCGAGTAATTGACAATCCAGACATGAGACTTACTACAACCGAAATTCATAATCGGTGGTTGAAAGAAGTCAATGCAGCCCTACAGCGAGATCGGCTCTTGACTGATAAAATTAAATTTGGCCCACTTGCATTGAATAAAAAACAAGTCTTGAATACTTGGAGCGGCTTACTTATGGATGAAGCCTCATTGCCGGACGACTGGACACATGAGGGGGTTTTAGTGGTTATGCGACCCTTGAATGATAGAAATGGGATAGGATAATTTTAACGGGTTGGAGTCCCACACTGGTTAAATAATGTGCGTAACGGCATTTCCTCCTGGACATTTTCACCGGCAACGACTGGCTAAAACCCAGCAACACAAGCAGGTGAGCTTGGAATGCTTCTGCAGACTAAGTTTTCACTATCCCAAACGCTCCAAAAAAAAAAAAAAAAAAAGAGCAGACGCAGTGTGGTGACATTACGCAGGGGAGGGTCACGTGCCACTTTCCGGTGCGAGTCCAAATTCCACTGGTCTGCTCAAGAGGTGATTGATCTCTGGATCTCTCAAAATGATGTTGCTAAGCGAGATCAGTGATCCTACGGCGGACCGCTGGCAGCCTTCGGCCACTCCATGCTTGAGCATCGGGGACAGAGGTCGCCAGTCCCCGTTCTCATCGTGAACTTCATTGCTGTTACTATGTAGGATGTAGGTACAACCAAGAAATAAGAGCCATAGTGTGGCAGAGGAATTGCATTATTTGACAGAGATGTATGTGCAGCATATACAGGATTAGGATGCCATATTGTTTGCAATTTGAGTCTTGGTGTGCCGGAGGCGGTTGGATAGCCTTGGCCGGCGCCAGCGGGCTACGGGTGGCGTTGTAGAAGGCCCCGTGAAGCGCCCGCAAAGGATTGTCCGGCCCCGTACTAAAATTTGCCGGAGAAGTTTGATCGCCGGTTTTTTTCTGAAGAGGCAGAAAGTTGCGCAAAAGGTCCCACTACATCCTCCAACAATCGAAAGTCCGATAGCTTCACGCCCCGTCGCTGTAGGGCCGATTTAGTAGAAATTTTGCGCCGACGACGCTGTGAAAAAGCTTATGCAATTTGCCATCAAAACACGTTTTTCCCACGATTGGCATCGAATTTCGGGCACAAACTATATATTGGCGTGTAGCTCTAGGTCGTCGGCGTAGTTTCCGCTAGATAATGGGCCGAAACGGGGAGAAATGAGAGCAAGATCGGCGAGACATCAAAAAATGATAAGCTTTTTTGATCTCGGACAACCCTTTGGCGAAGCTTCACGGGGCCTGTTGTAGAGCAGGTCGAGAGTGGCGTAATGGAACTTGATGGATTGATCTGGCCGAACGTTCCGCTGATAATCATTGCCTTTTCTGGGGGGGGGGGGGGTCGTGGGTTTTTTTGACTGATCCAGAGATCGAGCGCCTCTTGGGTCTGCTGGAGAATATTCCAGAGACTGCTTATTCATTACTTACTCATCTTAGTCGAACCTTGTAGAATATTCTAGATCACTTCTGTAGTAGTATATATACTCCGCAATGTAGCGGCAAAGGGCATCCGTTTGTTAGGCACTGTTATCAACCGGAATTCTCGTGCTCTCTAGCTTAACAGCTTACCATCTTATGCGCACCCGAAAAACCAACAGATTATATTCGGGACGACCACCGTGGCATACGACGGCTTGACCTCCCTCTCCAAACCTATAGATACAAGCGAGATGCGGAAGTGTCCATGTAGACACACTTTATTCTTAACTCGCGCCATTGTGGGGTCGCAAGGTCCGAGGCTGGGATCCATAAAAGCGCGGTGAATGAAGTCCTATATATTCCGGAACAAAAGCGTGTTGAATGAGGTCCTACTCCTCCTCCCGAAGACGAGACTGGAAAATAAATTCGCCTGGATCAACCTAGGTCGTGGGGAGGAATCGAACCTCCACCCCCCGCAATATATCTTTCGCACCCAATTATATTCGGGACTACCACCGTGGCCTACGACAGCTGTCTTTCCTGTAAATTGAGCGAACACAATAGGGAGAGACACAGAGAGATGCGGAACTGTCCATGTAGCCACACTTTGTTCTTAATTCGGCCCACTGTGGGGTCGCAAGGTCTGAGGCTGGGATTCATGATGAAGCCATATTCCCTGGACCGGAGGAAAGCGCATTGGATGAGGTCCTACTCTGACTCCCGAAGACGAGAGTGAAAAAAAAAACCACCATCAAGGTCTCCACGTCGTAGGGAAGAATCGAACCCCCGCTTCCTCAAACTATTTTGTTTCTCTATCTCCCGTTATTAGCAGCCATCCACCGCGGCCTACGACGGCTTGATCTCCCTTGCATCTCCCTTGTGGATACCAGAAAGATGCGGAAGCGTCCATATAGTTTTTGATTCGCGCCACTGTGGAGGGGGGTCGCAAGGTCTGAGGCTGGGATCCATGAAAGCGCGTTGAATGAAGTCATATTCAAGGAGCAAAGCGCGTTGGATGAGGTCCTACTCCTCCACCCGAAAACGAGAGTGAAAAAATGTTACGCGGAATATCTCAGGTCGTAGGGAGGAATCGAACCTCCGGCTCCCTGAAACGCGCGGTTCAGTAGGCCTATCAATCTAGGCTACGATTATATTCGGGACATGGGAACACCGTCTTCTGATGCTGAGATTACCGACATGTGTTGCATGAGGTCCTATTCCCCGAGACCAGACTGAAAAAAAGAGGCACCCAAATGACTTAGGTCGTAGGGAGGAATCGAACCCCAGCTTCCTCGAACTATCTTGTGTGAATCCATCTCCAGCTATGGATCGGAGCGGCCTACGATGGCTTCATCTCCCTCTGCAAACCTATAGATACAAGAGAGTTGCGGAAGTGTCCACGTAAACACACTATGACTTTGTTCTTACATTATTCGCGCCACTGTGGGGTCGCAAGGTCTATTCATGAAAGCGCGTTGAATGAAATCCTATTCCCGGAGAAAAGCGCGTTAGATGAGGCCCTATTCCTACTCCCGCAGACGAGAGTGGAAAAAGGCGCCAGTAATCAACCTAGGTCGTAGGGAGGAGTCGAACCTCCGACGCCCTGAAATGTGCAGTTAAGTAGGCCTGTTAATCGTGGCCTACGACGGCTTTATCTCCCGTCGTAGGGAGGAATCGAACCCCCGCTCCCTGTAATATATATTTCGCACACGATTTATTGGGGACTACCACCGTGGCCTACGACGGCTGTCTTTCCTGTAAATTGAGCGAATATGATAGGGAGGAGACATGTGCTCACGTACTTTGTTCAGGCCCTGTGCGGGAGGGAACGCCGTCTTCTCAGGCTGGGATTACCGATATTGTTGAATGAAATCCTCCTCTCGAAGACGAGAGTGAAAAAAAGTCGTTTGCGATATTCCCTCCAGGTCGTAGGGAGGAATCGAACCCCCGCTTCCTCGAAACATTTTGTTTCTCTGTCTCCCGTTATTACTACTATTAGCAGCCAGCCACTGTGGCCTACGACGGCTATATCTCCCTCTCCAAACCTGTGCATACCAGAGAGATGCGGAAGTGTCCATATGGTTCTTAATTCGGGCCACTGTGGGGGCGCAAGGGTCTGAGGCGGGATTCATGATAAGTCATATCCCCCGAGCAAAGCAAGCGAGAGTGAAAAAAAGTTACGCTCAATTACTCTAAGCCGTAGGGAGGAATCGAACCCCCGCTCCCTGCAACATCTTTCGCACGCGGTGTTATTCGACCGTGGCCTACAATACGACGGCCGTCTTTCCTATAAATTGAGCGAATATTAATACGATAGGGATGGAGAGATAAGTGCTCTCGTACGTTGTACTGGCCCTGCGCGGGAGGGAACGCCGCCTTCTGGGGCTGAGATTACTGACATGTGTTGAATGAGGTCCTACTCCCGAAGAAGAGAGTGAAAAAAAGAGTTGCACCTCTCCAAGTCGTAGGGAGGAATCGAACCCCCACTTCCTCGAAACATTTTGTTAATCGGAGCAGCCACCTCGGCCTACGACGGCTTGATCTCCTTCTTCAAACCTGTGGATACCAGAGAGATGCGAAAGTGTCCATGTAGACTCACTGTGACTTTGTTCTTAATTTGCGCCACTGTGGGGCTGGACTGGGATGCATGAAAGCGCGTTGAATGAAGGCATACATCCGGATAAAAGCGCGTTGGATGAGGTCCTACTCCCGAAGACGAGAGTGAAAAAGAGTAATATCTCAGGTCGTAGGGAGGAATCGAACCCCCGCTTCCTCGAAACATTTTGTTTCTCTATCTCCAGCTATTTATTAATCGAGCAGCCACCTCGGCCTACGACGGCTTTATCTCCCTCTCCAAACCTGGTGATACTAGAGAGATGCGGAAGACATACTTTGTTCTTAATTCGCGCCACTGTGGGGCTGGACTGGGATTCATGAAAGCGCGTTGAGTGAACTCATACCCCCGGAGAAAAGCGCGTTGGATGAGGTCCTACTCTGACTCCCGAAGACGAGAGTGAAAAAAAGTTACGCGGATTTACTCTAAGTCGTACGGAGGAATCGAACCTCCGGCTCCCTGAAACGCGCGGTTCAGTAGGCCTATCAATCTAGGCTACGATTATATTCGGGACATGGGAACACCGTCTTAGAGCTGGCATTACCGACATGTGTTGAATGAGGCCCGAATCTCAGAGATCAGAGCAAAAAAAGATTCGCTCGAAAATCATAGGTCGTAGGGAGGATTCGAACCCCCGCTTCCTCAAACTATTTTGTTTCTCTATCTCCCGTTATTAGCAGCCAGCCACTGTGGCCTACGACGGCTTGATCTCCCTCTCCAAACCTTTGGCCTCGGATACAAGAGAGATGCGGAGGTGTCCATATGGTTCTTAATTCGCGCCACTGTAGGGTCGCAAGGTCTAAGGCTTGGATTCACGATGAAGTCATAGATGAGACTGAAAAAAGGCGCCAGCAATCAACCTAGGTCGTAGGGAGGAATCGAACCCGCTTCCTCGAACTATCTTGTTTGTCTATCTCCAGCTATGGATCGGAGCAACCAGCGCCGCGCGGCGTACGACGGCTCTATCTCTATTCCTATATATAAAACCTTTCGAGTAAGAGCGGGATATAGATGTAGCAACGGACACGTGCGTGCGAGGGACGCGATGTGCGGAATCCAGGCGGCGTCGGCTAGAGCCTGTCGCATCCTGCATATGTCGGAGACCCCAGCGCCAGCGAAGATCGTTGTTCCAGTACTAGTAGTGGTGGTGGTGATCGAGCATCATTGCGGGAACGTCGGCGTACAAAACAAACGACTCCCAATCAAATGCGGGTAGAACGAGCAGACCCCCACGATGTACTAGTAGTACTCGAGAATTGTGTATTGTCGAGGCTGGTAGTGGTACAGTGTGGTGGTCTAGGAATATGAATTCTAGCTATGTGACTCTGTAATTATCCGTTTCGTAGACGTGGATGTGTATGTCCGTACGCACGATAATGAAGTGGCGTTCTTGTCTGCCGACGCAAACGCCGATCATGCGTCGCGCGTCAATGCTACTACCCGCCGCGAGGAAAGGAAGAAGGAAAGGAAGGCTGCGCCACGGTTGCGTATGCTGATCCTCCATCCCTCCCTGCAGGTTGGTCGTCCCAATCTCCCCTCCGGACGAGCCGCGATCTGAGGTTCCACGGGGAGGAGGCGCAGGCGGGCACGCTCAGAACAATTTCGAGACGACTCGCACTCAGTCGACGTACTTGGGCAGAGTCAAATCCGCCCCCGGGCCCTCCGCCAGCGTGCTATCGTCCTTCTCGTTCACGTACATGACGCCGCCGCCGCCACCGGCGCCCGTGCGCGGCGAGGCAGCGAGCAGCACCTCGACGCGCTCAACGCGCGCGCGGAGCACCCGCAGCTCGTTCTCCAACCGGAGTATGCGCGCTGTGTCTGCGTCCGGTGGGGCAGTGACGCTGGGGCGCGCGCGGGCGCGGTGGAAACGGAAGCAGAAGAAGAGGGTGGAGGTGACGACGATGAGGCACGCAGCGACGCTCCCGCCGACGGCGGCGGCGATTATCGCGCCCGCGGGGAGGGTTTTGTTGTGTGATTCCGGGTCCGGGTCCGGGACGGCGGTGGCGAATGTTAGCGACGTGGTCGTGGAGACGGTGAAGACGGTCGGGAAGGGTCCGAAGGGGGGCCTCGGCAGGATAGTCGCAGTGGCCACAGGCACATCGGATGGACTCGGCGCGGCCGTGTCGAAAGAGGTGGTCGAACGGGGGTCCTCAGGCTGGGGATGTGAGTCAGTCTGTAGGATGCTTGCGGTTTCGGAGACACACCTGTCCTGCGGCGAGCGAGAAGAGCGGTAAGGCGAGGGCAAGGGCTCCGGGGTGGAGCTGCATCCTCGGCGTAGTAGGCCAGCTATGCGCAGGCGCCTTCAAGAAGGGGTCTACGAACGGGAAGGAGGGCAGACGGATTTGAAAGCGAAGTAAGCAAGCGGATTGATACACATCACGTGGTACAACGGTTACCGTTGACCGGAGTGGGAATCAAGTCAACTGAACATCCTACCATTAAAATTTAAATCGGGTTGGGTTTACAAAGCACATAATCACCGGAATATATCTTGGACAAGAGGCCGAGACCTGCGGGTACGTGTCGTTCAATAATAGATAATTCGGAGTAGTTGACGGCGGAAGGGCTCACGGTAGCGCGTCCAGATGGTTGGGGAGAACAACATTGGATTGGAGAGGAGAACAGGCACAGGAGGCTGGATCGTTTATGATTCTAATATGAAATGATCGGGAACGCTGTTGCAGTATCACCTTGGCGATGTCGGGATTCGAAAATTATTCTCCCGGCCGATGTGTGGAATGGAAGGTTTTATTCCTTGTTCAAGTTGTTGACATTGGTGGTGGTCATTTGCACGAATGGGCAGAGTTGAAAGCTAGCTACCACGGATATTGGTGTTTCTTTCTACTCCTTCTCCCTTGCCTCTTCCCCGTCCTTCTTCCGTTCCTTCTCAGTCTCATTCTCATTTTCGACCGGAACCTTCCCCACACGCCCACGCCGACGGCGCACAGCGACGAGCGTTGCGACGAAGAACGCGAACCCGATGAACGCCATCAGCTAAACGCGCATATAATCAGCGTGTTGAACTGGATTTGCGACGTGGGAATGAAAGATAGAACGCGAACTTACCCCACTGAAAAGCGCCGGGCGCCACCAGATGAATTCACCCGTTAGGAGGGCGCCGTGGATCGGCGGACCTTTGCTCGCGGCGAAGGTTAGGTTACGTCAGCTCCCCCCGTTTGAACAAGGAAGTAGATGGGACTGGGAGGAGTACGTACCGACGAGCCCGCCGAGGCCCATCACGCCGAAGGAGACGCCCATGCGGAGTCTACGTCGTTCGAGATCGTTGAACGCATTGGACAGAGCGAATATATGGTGGTATGGCGTACCCGAGCTCGCCCATATCCTGCGTCAGCGCGGCGACCAGCGGCGCCATCAGCGTTACGACTGTCGAGTCGGTGTCAGTGTCAGTGCTCAGTGCTCAGGGCAGTACAACAGAAGGAAGGAAGGAGAAGGAAGGAGAAGGAAGGGAGGAGAAGGAGAAAAAGAAAGAGAAAGAGAAGGAGGAGAAGGATGGAGGAAGGGAGATACACACACACGCCTGCCCAGAACCCATACAACACCCCAATCACCACTACGCTGGCTATCGTCTTGAGCGCAATCATGCTGAGGATGAGGACCGCGCCGCAGCCGGCGGCGAGGACGACCATCTCGAGGACGCCGAAGCGGCCTCAGGCTGCGAGGAGGCCCGGGGAGAGCCAGCCGACGAAGCTCGATGCGTTCATGATGACGAGCTACATATCAGCACGAAGTTAGTCGGTGTGCGCTGGAGCAGAATAGGAAGTAAGTAGAGCGACGCACGGAGTAGAACGAGAACGTCTCGTTGATCCCGTGTTTGACGGCGTCCAGCTGCAGATAGAAGAGCGGGAAGTAGAACCCAGCGTAGTAGATGGGCATCCTAGGATCGATATCAACGAATCGGTGAATCAGATGAATAAAACGAATAAATACAAACCCGACAGTCGCCAAAACATACGGCACATCCCGCCCGAAGCGGCGCACCGACCGCCAAAACGGGGGCTGCGTCCGCGCAGGCGGGAGGCGCGGGCGGGTGCATCATGCAGCACGCAGCACGCAACGAGCATCAGCCCGCTCACCAGCCCCGCGCTCGCGCGCACGGCGTCCCCAAACCCCAAGTGACTCCGAAGCGTATTGTTGAGCATGATGGGGTGCACGACCGCGCCGAGGGGACGACGATCATGGCGAGCGCGCGGCGCTTTTGGAAGTAGTGCGATACGACGGCGACGCTGGGGACGTAGACTGTGCCGGCGCCTAGACCTTGCGCGAGGAATATCTGGAATGAACTTGTGAGCGTACATATGATCCCGTGAGAGTGTGTGTGGGGGGGGGGGGGTTGAACCTGGTAGAATTGCTCGGGTTTGCAGAGGGAGAGCATGAAGAGGCTGAAGCATTGGAGAGTGGCTCCGCCGTAAAGGAGGGCGTAGCTGGAATTTAGTTAGCATGTGTGTTTTTCATTGGAAGTTCGACGCACAAGTGCCCCCGGTCATATAGCCGACCGGCGAACAGGCCGCCGGATATCACGAGGAGGGCATTGACGCTTCCGATCCATCTGTTGGATTGAGATCAGCAGTAACTGGATAAATTTCAGGCGTTACTGACGAAATCGCAGAGGATGACGAGTGCGTCAGGTAATTCCGGGTGTAGAAATCTAGAATGAGCGGGCATTCACAAGCCCTCAGTCATCTATCTGAGGTCGATATATACCTTGATATACACCGAAAGACGTGGTATATCTGTTAATTGCATGAGAATCCAAGGCACTATACCACAACGCGACAAACCCGAAACCACAAAATTGTACCAGGAACCTGGGTAGAAAAGGAGGGGCATCAGTTCTGTCAAGAATTATTGCGAATTGAGAGAAACTGCGCACGCTCCCGCGACTGTAGCCCACGCCCGAGCCCCTCCCTCAGGGAATGCTAGTGGTACGAGCTCAAGATCTGTTTGGGGAAGCGCCGGCCCGACTGCCGATGATGATGTCTCCGTACGCGTGTCCTTGCCAACGCTCCGTTCTCGTTCCTCTTGCGAATCGTCCATGGCCAGCGAGTCCGAGCCTTACTGAGCGCTCTGTCGAGGTGGGGTGGTGCTCGAGGCCGAATCAGAGGGCTCACCCAAGAAGAACTTCTCCACCGCCGGTCTCCATCTGTACGGCATGACACGTCCGAGGCATTTCGTTTCTAGTTTTGACCATCCCTTGCTTGGCCAATTTATCCCGGAATCCTTTCTTCAGATTTGTCGAACAACGGCGAAATCCGACGAAAAACACCAGGCCCTCAACTGGCACCACAAGCCCAATAATCCTTGAATTTGGATCGCCGACGGCGGCAAAGGGTTGCCATCGGACCATCGGATCTATCTATCTTCAGTTCAGTCCTCGTTCGTTCTCCACGGAGTGTTAACCGCACCTTCGCTCTTCGTCATCGGCCAATTCGATACTTCCGCCGGAATCTGTCCTGGACATGGGATCAAGACCGACGAACATTCATGAGTGGTTTTCGAACTCGGGAGTCGGGGGGCCCAAGTGCTTGGTTGGAATTTAGACACCTGGTACGGGTCGGCCTCACCGGTATGTGTTGATCGCCGTGTACACAGGATTCAAAATTTCAGTCACCGCGGGACCCACAATCGTACACCGGTATCGACGTTTCTCCCTCCCCTCATCAGCTGAATACACTCTTCTCTTCCAGGCGTTCAAATTCGGCTCGAAACAAACATGCCCGCACCGTATCCTCTCCTGGGTGAGGAGTATCTCCGTAATATTCGGCGGAACTTGGGTCACTGAGATTGATCGAATAAAGAGATGCCGCCAGGAGATTTCACCAACATGTTCGACTATCAAGCCATGTACGTGCGCTCTCCCTTGCCCCAACACCCCCCACTTAATAATCGAGCTTGGCATCCCAGAAACATGGCCGCAGCACACAACGCATTTATCCAGGGCATCAATGCGATGGTATTCCACGCGCGCACGGTCACCGCAGAAAGAGTACAGCCCTTTATCATCTTCAGCCTCGCCGTCGTGCGTCTCCCGTCAGCCTCTATTTCATATCCATCATCTCATATCATCCATGTACCGCAGGTCGACATCATCCACCACCACCACGACATGGAGGAGACCTTTCTCTTCCCGGCGCTCGAGGAGAAGTTGGGTGGCGGCACGCTATCCCAGAACGTCGCGCAACATGCGGAGTTCGTCCCGCAACTCTTCGAGCTGAAAGAGTATTTGGAGGGCGTGAAGGCGGGCGGGACGCCGTACGACGGAGCGCTGTTGGTCCAGATGATCGACTCCTTCGGTGATACGATGGTTGCGCATCTGCACGACGTGCGTCCCCCCCCTCCGCCGCGCTCGCCATTTCTATTTCTAGTTCTGTTCAGCTGCTGATTTTGTTCTACCACACACTTAGGAAATCCCAACCCTGGAATCAAGCCGCATGCGCTCCGCATTCACAGAGCAGGATCTGCGTGACATAGACGCCGCGTTCATGAAGCTCGCGATGCAGAAGATCGACTTCTACACGGCGCTCCCGCTCAGCGTGGTCTGCGGGAACCCCGCCACGCCGTGGTTCGTCCTCTTTCCCTTTCTCTGACTCTTTCTCTTGATCTTCCTCAAACCTCTTGAACTCCCCGAACACCATCCACCTCACTTCAATTTACTCACATTTCCAATCCATTTTCATTATATCATACTTACTAATGGATGCCCGGACAGGTTCCCGCCCTTCCCACTACCCCTGAAATGGGCGACGCGGTGGTGGTTTGCGCGGAGGCACAGCGCCGCGTGGGAGTTTGGGCCGTTGGATCTGTACGGCAATCCGCGGGCGCACTTTGTCGATGGGAGAAGTCACGAATGAGGAGTTGGTTGAACAGGTCCAGATTAGGACGTACGCTGTGCCCATGTGTATATAGTGGACGTGGCAGAACTGTTTGAGGTCTGTTCTGCCAGTCTGCCAGGCAGAATGGCAATTGCCATGTTTCGGCAGAACTGGCAGAACCAAATGCGGTCATGGCCCGACCAAGGTGTAATCTGATTTTTTGAAGCCCATCCAAGGTGTCTATGCTGGTTTTCGCTGGCTCCCTACAATTTCCATTGAAAATTGAGTCCCTGTGCTTTGATTTGCGACTCCAGGCTGGCTCAGATGACATGGTATTCCGCATCTGGCGCTCGAAAGTGGTCGGCAACTTGTCGGCAACAGTAGTTTGATCGTTTTCAACCGATTTTCGTCAAATCTGGCGGTTCTTGCTGATGTGAATGTTCGCATCAGCACCCATCACCCCTCCGGCTCGCCGGCACCGCCTGAGTTCTGCCAAGTTCTGCCCGACCCGCTCGACCTACTGCCGGCAATTGCCAGTTTGGCAGAACCAGGTGGCAGAGTTTTGCCAGTCTGCCAGCCACACTATACAGTGTATAATAAAATGAAGACTGTCCCGCCTACCTTCCTTCCTACCAAAGGTGAATACATGCGACTCCGGAAATCGTCTTGTTCATGGCACAATAATATCGCATTCTCTTCCATAAATTCGGCTCTCGACGACAACATTCCAATGATTTCCATTTCCATACCCAAGAATCAGTCCAGCCTTGAGTCAAACAACCGTTTTTGCATCCTCCTCATTGTCATTACTGGCGATGGGCCCCCCGATCCCAAGATCCTTGACCGACGCTATAGTCCACGCGGCGACAAACTTGGGCGGCGGCGCCGGAAGCTTCACCATGTGCCAGCCTGGGTTTGTCGCGTACGCCCGGCGGTAGACAATCCATGCTGTTCCTGGGACTGAAAAATTGCGATGAAGCCGGTCAGTATTACTTCGTACATCTGGATGTACATGCTCACGGGCGACGAGGTCCACGAACGGAAGGAGCATGTGCAGCCCGACGGCTGCGCACTTGCCGCTCCCCATGAAGGCGGTGTTGGCACAGGAGGAAGCAAAGCTCCAGAAGAGGTTCGAATAGTGCCCATCAGTTGCAACGATCAAAACTAGCAGCGTACGGTCTGTTAGAATGTGTAAAGGTCTGCAGGAATGATACTGACTAAAAAGGAACGTAAACAACGATCCCCAGCTCAGCAGCGCGACATGAAACCCAGCGCCTTTACAGGCACGGGGGGCGCTCCGGAGACAACTCCCCATTCTGCACATACATGTTCAACAAAAGGGAAGGAGTTGTATTGTTATGAGGTGACGTACAGCAGGATGAGTCCAAGGCCAATCAAACCGGCAAAGGGCAGCGCGGCCCTAATTTCTGCGATGGAATCAGATTATTGATGTACGAGAGGAGTGCGGGACGTACCAGGACTGGGAAGTATATTCTCCTTTGCGAGTGCGTCATCTTCGCAGGGATACGGCTGGCGAGTCGTTCGGAAGAAGGGCGAAAGGTAACTGGCCAGAAGAAACTGGACGACCGAGACAGTGAAGCACAGACCTTGTGAGTACATCCGACTTGGTCAGTGCAGAGTTAGTGATCAGAAAGATAGACTCACGGTAAAGATTCGAGATCGATGGGAACGAGGTAAGCGGGAAACGACGTTTGACGGAGAAACCTTTTATCGAGTGACGATGAGCCCTCCTCGTTACCGGTTCCCTCGAGCTCCCAGACGTCGCCCAATGTCCACGCAATGGCATGTTCCCGTCCATTGTGCGGGCTCAGGACTTTTTCGGCACCGCATTGCGCATAAGCATGACGATATATGGTCCACGCCGTTCCGAGAACTATGTACAGTTGAAAACTTGCTCTCCGGAAGATGCTGTTACGAGACTCACAAAGAAATACGTTGACAAGAGAGAGAAGTAGGTTGATCCGGACGCCCGTGCACTTAGCGCTTGCGGTGAAACCGGTCATGGTGTACGAGAATACAAACGTCCAGAATGGGCTCGAGGGGATGCGAGCGTCCATGACTAATATCGCGGCTGGGGAAGGTTAGCACAGTTCGCTCATATGCGGATTTGTATACAGGAAAAAACTCACCCTCGAGAATCCAAAATGTGGCGATTGTAAGTTAAGGAGAATCACAATGTGCGTCATAGCCCCCGCAGCTGGACGGGCCCCGGGATTCTTCGGACTTGTAGGTTCTATTCTTTTTACGAGTCGGTTCAGCGCAAAGGCGACAATATTATGGGAGTTCAGGCGAGAGACGTACACCATTAACCACCCGAAACAACTGAAAACCGCCCCAACGATAAGGAGGCATAGAGTCTCAAAAGTGCTGGAGAGGACTTGAATGAGTGGTGTGACTTATGGATGGAGGAGGGCGTCACCTACCGGGGCTGGGATCCTTCTCACACAACGAGGGATCATATCGTGGTACTGGGAAAGGGGGCAAAAGGCACGCCGCTAAGACGACCTGAAAAGCTGAGATTGCGAGGCCATGACCTTCAAGTGAATAAAACTTAATTCAGAATGGATGAACAGAGAAGGCAGGGCTTACGGTACCGAGTCGAGATGGATGGAGAGAGCAACATGTGGGGAATGCACATTGCAAATACACATAGGGGTTTGAGCGTTTCTCGAGGTTGTGCTCAAGACTCCAGTATTCCCTTGCATCGGGGCAAGTGTAAAGTGCCCATGGAACTTGAATCTCCAGCGGGCGGTAGGCCACCACAGAAAGACGGCTCGGAGCAAGCTCGGAGCTCGGCTACATTTCGGATCTCCGCATCAATCACAGTGGTGGTCGGCAACGCTGCCGGAAATCAGTGATTGGTACTGCCGCATTTGGGAATTGCCCCCTATTTCGAACTCAAAACACGAATCCTGAATTGACCTCTACTGAGTATATATACCTGTTATACATTATCGGAGTCGCAATTTGGGCCGTAATGGTGAATTATTATGAGAATTAATAGAGTATAGCATCTCACGCTTGTTACATAAACCAACACAACTTCTTTGGTATAATACAAGTCCGTGCAGTGAAAGGCAATTCAATTCAAACGGCCGACGATTCCTCCTTCATTTTCGAATTTTCCACCGGCTGATCAAGCTCTCCTGCCCTACCTTGCCACCAAGCGGCGACATACTCCGGCGGGAGCTTCATCTCACCCGAACCGTGTACCGCGAGCGCCTGGCGGTAAATGACCCACCCTATCCACAGGCCTACCATCCAAACCCGATCAACGGAATTGAAAATAGTCAAATTAGAGACAGGGACTCACTGCTGATAACGTTTAGGTACGGGAGAAAGAGGTGCAGCGCGATCCCCGCGCACTTGGCGTCGCTCGCGAAGCCAGCGTCGGCAGCTGCGCAGGACGAAACGAAGTCCCAGAACGGGCCCGGGGGGTCCTTTTCCGCGAAAGTATAATGCGCCACTAGTGTACGTCGGCAGGTATCCTGTCCTCGCATAATGCGGGCATGACTCACCGTGTGCTGTCCAGATCATGGCTCCAAAGGCCAGCCATGGGACGTGGCCCATGACATTGCCGATATCATTGTAGCACTTTGGTCGCAAACGGGCTAGCCTGTAATTTGCGTGCGCGATGAACAAACGAGAACCGATTTGCAACGGGATGGGAGCGGTACGCACATCAAGCACCAGTGGAGGCAGGTCAAACCAGAAAGCAAAACAACTCCGGCGAAGAACAGCCGGGGGTCTATAATAAATGAATCTAGATTAGATTCGCAGTTGCGACTCAGCTGAATGGGATGCTACCCCCCCGGAACGGCGAGGTTTATCCTCGTCGGCCAACGAAGTCGACGATGGATCCTGGACTTTATGGGATTTTGGGAAGAGGGAGAGGAGGAGAAACGCTTAAACGCCCTGAAAGACCGAGAGCGCCAGACCCAGCACTTGATATTATGTGCGACGCGCTCAGTCGAAAGTCGATCATGGTAGAAGTAGGACTCACAGTAAAGGGTCCTGGGGGTGAATCGCATTACATGCACGGGGGCACCGCCCTTAGCCTGCGTGCTCCCGGAAGTCCCGAGCTCTGCGACGTTCGCCAGCAGCCACGCCGGCGAGCGCACAGCCGTCGGCAGTTGGACTTTCCCGGTGCCGTATCTCTGGCGCGCGCGGATGTAGACGAGTAGCGCGCTCCCGAGGACTGACATGGAAAGAAGTAAAAATGGTCAATCACGGGATTTCCATTGAGTTCGGCATACGGGCTGGACTCACAGACGGCGATGGTCGCAAGCGGGAAGCACAATTGCATCCCGATGGCGGCGCACTTCACGCTGCTCGCGAATCCGGCGTTGGTACAGGAGGACACGAGGAGCCCAAAGGGGCTTGTGAGGGTCGTAAAAATGTAGACTAGTACGGCTGGAGCGTGGAGTCAGGAGAGGGATCAGATACATGATACGATCGACCTCGTCTGCTGCCTCAGAGATGAGAAATTACTCACCGATGAACATCCAGTAGAAGGCCGCAACGCCGAGAAAAAGTACGTGCCAGAGGACGCTCCTCTTTGATACACTCATCGTTCTGACGGTGTTCACTCAGCAAGGAAGGCACCAAGGATTATACACGATTAGGGAAAGAACGTACAGGGTGAGCCAGAGCAGGCAGGTGGCACCGGAAAATACCGTAACCATGCTCAGCACTGCGCCAGTTTCTGCAGTAAAATCAAATCAGCGGCGGACCGAATGTTAAGTAAGGTGCAGCGAACCGGGATAGGGGAGTTTTCTGCGTTCAAATAGAGTCATTTCGGGAGGGTAGATGTCCGGGAAAAAGGGTCGCATGAGAGCTGCTGAGAGGAACTGGGTAACTGAGATGATGCGCCCCAGGCCTTGGATGGCTGTCAGTGGAGATGGAATCAGAGGGGGGTGGAGGACTAACTGTAGAGCTTCGAGATTGACGGCAGCATTGTGGGATGCGAATGAGGGGCGGAGCACCTGTCTTTATATCAAGTAGAAAAAGGGGACAGGAGGATTGAATTTACACGATCTGAAGGATCGAAAGGAGTTTCTGGTTAATAGGTGTGGTGCTCTTGACGCAACCCGGGCTTGGAGTCCCCAGTGAGGTACCAGTCTACAGATAAAGTCGCTTAACGTCGGTTTAACGGCGTGGGACAGAACGGCGTGGGACAGCTAGCAGAGCGAGCTCGAGGGATCTGGCCATCATTGGCACATAAAGACGAAGATTTCATGCCAGGGCTGTACATGTAGTTGCTCAGTGACGCTGGAAATCGGCTGGAACGAGGGATCGATGCGGCTTGGATGTGGCAAAAAGAGAATGGCATATGACACCGCCACTGATCCGCACTAGCGAGAGTCCTCCGGGCCGGACATGTGTAGGTTCGCTTCGCCGGTACATTTCTCACCAAACACACTGAATTCCTGCATTTCTTTATGGGGAATACTTGACTTTTTCAACGCCCAAGTAAGTGAAGTAAATGAAGTTGAAATGAGGATAGGCACATAATCTGAATCGAGAATGGCGGTGGGTTGCAATTCACCATTTCCCCTTGACGCCACAGCCTTGTTGGCAGTCACTTGCAGGCTAGTTGAACAGTTAGAGATATGAAAAAATAATGGCTGAATTGGGACAACCCGTTTCGGATGAACAAGTTCAAATGCTAAGATCGTGGTCAATATCTGTGTTTAAGAAGATATGCTGTACTTTCTGATCATAAAGAACCACCCATAGTCAATTAAAAGTGTGAGAGACCAGCTATGGTTGGTTTCAAAATTTGTGGCTCAAGCCAGGGCCAGGCCAGGCCAAGCCAGGATCCCTGGCCCTGGCCCTGGCTTGGGATTCCTCAAGCCAAAGCCAGATGAAGCCAGGCCAGAGCCATGGTTTCCGGGCCAAGCCAAGCCAGCACATCACTAAGGCTGACACCATCCGATCCATGTCTATGGGCGGAATCGAACCACCGCGAGTGAATGGCAGGGCCATCAAGGAAGCAGAGTGCTTCCTTCAAACAGACTTATTTTACCCGTCGTTAACCTTCATCAACGTGGAGTTCAGTCAACTCAGGTGGAAGGAACAAGGTAACGAACCTGGCTGTGTCTTCGTTCCTTTGCTGGCTGAACATCATCAAAGCGTGACAAGGAGTTTAGCTCTGCGGGGGGTTCAAACCACCTGCTCTTCCAACCGCATGATCCACGGAGATGTTGCTTCCCACCTTTGTAACTTGCAAGAACAAACGACGAACCCACCTGATGGCTCGACTCTTCAGAATCTCTGCCAGATCTCTGCCTTCATCCTGGCTCGTCTGAGCCGACGGTAGTTCTGTACCCATTCCCTCGGTAGAGTACGACGTTGACCATCACACTCTCCTGTTTCCGGTCCTGGCTTACAAGACGGCCCTTTTATTTATTCAGGGCAGAAGAAAGGCAGGCAAGTCTTTGTCGGGTAATGAACTCACTAGACTCGGGGGTTCGAATCCACCCAAAGACGCTAGTTCTTATCCATCTTTCTTTATTTATTTATAGTTTTCCGACAGCAAGACCAGAAAGTCTTGTGGATTACCGAAACTCGTTCCCTTCTCATGCTTGGACTGCGGCGTACACGCAGGGAGACTTCGTGGTTCGAATCCACCCGAAAGCATGCACACTCAATATTATTAATACATCCCGTCAACCGCAGGATGGCGTTGAAAGAGGCTTCGTAGAGTGCGAGACTCGCTCCCTCTCATGCCGGCCGTCTTCCCCGGCGTATGTAAACAGGACAGACTTCGCTTTGACCCCACCCGAAGACCTCGCTCTTTTCTAACTGCAGTTTTTTTACTCACTCCGATGTCTCGCTAAATTTACGTCTCTCTTTCATAATATCCAGGGATCCGAAAGATAGGAAGTCTCGAGTTCCAAGAGTACTTACCTTAACCCCGCGGCGGACCCCCACTCAGATCAGAGGGGCAACACACATTTTCTTCCTCTGCCGCTGATTTATTGTCGCCTATAACAGAGTCAGACAAGGGTAAGGAGATCTTCGTGGAGTAAGCATGTGCAATCCACTCCCTCCCCGTAATATATGAGACTCGTGTGGGAGAGTCGGTGGTTCGAACCCACCCGAAGACGTAACTCGTCTATGATTGTGTCTTTTTACAAATTTGACCTTTGATTTGGCCGATTTATATATTGTCCCGGTAGATGTATGGTGAGTAAGCTTCCAGTGCTAGTATCGCAGACCCAACGCGCTTGTGGTCCATGCCGGCCCACCGCGCATTCAACTGTTTGTTTTTTCTCCCACAGCCGTTTCAAATCTATCCTGATTTCCTAATTTATCTATCCGCACGTATCTAGGCATCAACTTTCGTAGAGTGCGAAATTCGCTCCCTACGTATTATGCCACAGTTTGGGGAAGTGGGAGAGTTGGTGGTTCGATCCCACCCGAAGGCTAGTACTATTTCCGATATTATGTCTTTTATTTGTGTGTGATGGATATTGGCCTTTCTCGATCAATTTACCCTCCATGAACTCTCACGGTTGCAGCACAGCCATGTACAACATCCAACGCGTCGCACTTTGCAGTGCGCTTCCTCGGGCATGACCTCGGGCATAGTCTCGGCCTTGCTTCGGGTTGGGGAGTCATGGCCCTATGACTCCACTTGAGTCATTTACCATATTTAGAATAGTTCTACGTATATAAGGGAGTCTTCCCCCTTTGTGGAGACAACCACACATTACCTTTGCAATACACCATCACTTGAAGCGCCAGCCTTCTACTGGGAACTCTACCACTGAGCTACAGTGTGCGCCTTGATTATCAGGTACATGCTTAGCACGCAGTCCTAAGACCTACGAGATATTCCGTAGATCACGTCTAGTAAAGTCTCGCGCTTACTATTCGGCTGTTTGGTAGTGTTCGCGGTGAGCATTAGCTGTTTTATAGGGATTCTTGAGCCAAATCTATTCGCTAGCTGCTAGACAGCATATTTTTCATACGCTTCGGCAGCGCGCGAAGCCCATTTCTATTACATTGTGGCATGAAACGACTCTTGACCGAAGCCACGTACTTTCTTGGCCTTTATCCTCTTCCACATCTAATCGAACTGTGTGGTTCCGACATGACTTTGACCAGCCACCGAGTTGTTCTTCTACCAAGTTGGTTTGGTCCCTGTGTTGCATCTGGTGCCGTGCTTTTATCCCCCATATCCAGGTCAAGAAAGTCTTCGTGGAGTACGAAACTCGCTCCCTCCGTTTGCCGTCTTGACACCACTGGCTATGAGAGGGAGAGTCGGCGGTTCAAATCCACACGAAGACATCGCGTAATTCCTTTCCATTTTTTCTTCCCTTTTTCTTGCTTACCGTTAAGTTGAATAAATAGGCTCAGAAACGACCCAGGTGGTTTGGATTGAACCAACCTTGACCGGTGGGCCTTTTTTCTTTCTCTCGGCCTCCTGATTCCATATGGAGTTGTTTGGGGTAGCAGAAGAGTATAATAACCTTCGTGGAGTAATGAACTCGCTCCTGTTGCGTGCTGCAGGTGTCGATCGGATGCGGGAGAATCAGTGGTTCGAATCCACCCGATGGCTTATTTCTGGGGCTGTGTCTTTTTTTCTCTGGTTGAATCTTCTGAAATATAACGGTACTGTACCGGCGTTTTTTGAGCGTGACATCCCGCCTGGGGACGCCGGCTTATCAACAACAGCAATTACACAATATCCTACATGCTTTACTGAATTTGGTTGCAATTTTTGGAGCTGGCCATGCAGTATTGTCATGAATGCAAGTTAGGTTTGAACCACAGCGCGACTCCCGCCTCCGTATCATCAGCGCTTTCCCCACGAAACAATCTGGCTGGGTGCGGCCAAAAGATCTTTGCCTCCTTGGTTTGCTCAGAGCAGCTAAAACGGCGCGGCAGCCGCACAACGGTACGCTGGCGTACTAATCGCGCATGTTCACCGTGACCATCCATCCAAGTCAAATAATAGATCAAAGTCAAATAATAGATCCACGCGAAATACTGGTATATCTAGAGAGCCGGTGGTTCAAACCCACCGGGCAAATGATTCTGCTGCCGTGTTTCTTTTATATATTGGTTGCACGCCTCCCTCGTAATTGAGTCGATATTAATATTCTGCTTATGTTCAAAAGGAGCCAGATTCGTTTGGCTTCAAGTAAGCTTGCCGGGCGGAGTCCCTCTGACGCCACTAATTCCGTCTGTGGTTGTTCAGGGCAACAGAAGAGTATGGTAATCTCCGTGGAGTAATGAACTCGCTCCTGTTGCCTGCCACAGGCGTCGACCGGATCCGGGAGAATCGGTGGTTCGAATCCACCCGAAGACAAACACTAGACACATTCCTTTTTTTTCCTGTCACCTTTTTTCTTCTCCACATGCCAGCGGCTGAATTATCTGAAATATCACGCTACTATACCTGCGTTTCTTGAGGTTGATGTTGACCCTCCAAACGAACGCGGCGAAAAGCAACCAACTCCCTCGGATCGGCCCGATCAGCCATCACCGCGGCAGACCACGCGTCACGCACGCACCGCAATAGCCTGTCTTCTCTCCGTCGCCGTCGCTCCGGCTTGCTCGAGCTCGCTCGTCGTACGAAATGTCCCGGTCATCGTCGCCGCCGTCGAAATCGACAGCCTCCCCCCATTCCATCTTCGTGCACAAGGTCGACGATGCGCACGAGTCTCTATTCTCTTCCCTTGTTCCTCACGACTGATGGGCGCTGATGAATGAATAGACCTCGCACTGACATGACTGGAATTGTATTAGTATCGATTTCGCTCTGATTTGGGAGTCGCCGCCCTCTCGTACTCAATCTACCACACGGCGCGCAGCTATATTCCCTCAGAATGGTATTACATACAGTAACACCAATCCGTTCAAGATTATCCCACCCGTGAAATACCATTTTCTCTTACAAGTTTACACTAGACGCACTCTTTCGAATGCTTCACGGCAAGCATCGTCAAAGCCCGGCCTGACCAAATTCAACTCTCATCCTCATCCCAGCTCCTCACCGCCCGCACGATTACCTCCTCGCCATCTTCACGCACCGCCAGGATCTCACCAAGATCCACCCCATTCAACACCTCCGAGTTCACGTCGTCCTCAGGCAACACCAAAAAATCACTAAAATCCACCGCATCCGAGGTTTGTGTTCGCTCGGCGGCGAGGTACTCGATGTATACCGTGGCGATGCGTCGCACACCTGCAACTTCAGCTCGGGCTCGAAGGCGCATGGCCTGGGCTGTGGTGGCGAGGACGGCGTCAATGTTCGAAGACAAGTTTTCTTGGAGACTCAATCTAAGCGTGATGTGCTCGAGCGACGGCAGAAAAGCATGTTGGCCCGAGCCGTCTGTTGGGGTGGGGGAAGCGAGGCGATCAAAGAACATTCCAGCGCCTGCGTCTGCGTTCGTTCTCGTCCCGTTGGGTTGCCTGAATGCGAGGTGAGTTATATCTGGGAAAGAATCGGCCAGGAGATGCATGACGCTGTCGTTCGAGGAGCAGATGCTTAGATGCTCGAGCCCAAGAGCCCGGTCAGAACGGACGAGCATCGCTTGTAGGGGCCTGATAATGGCGCTGGCGGGCTCGATGAGCTCGATTGAAGTCAGAACGGGCGTGTTCAGAAAGTCAAGAAGGTGCAACCCGTCTCCGTTGAGCGCGAGGAAACGAAGGTGCGAGAGAGTTATGACTGGTTGGGAAGTTGGATACGGCCAAAATGGGGTATGAAAGATCTCCGCTCGCAGGACACGGAGGCGTGGCGATTGTTCCAAGATCTGGAGGTACTCTGTGAGGGGTCTGCCTACGATGTGTAGGCGAGTAAGCTGATCCCATGGTAGGATCACATTCGCGAGGCGGAAGCTGTAGAGCACGACATTGCGGAGAAGGGGCGCAGCAGCAGCTGGAAGAAAGATTTGCTCTGACCAATCTTGGGAAACGAGTCGCAGCCTGTGAAGATTCGGAAAGGAGGGCGACGAGGATGATGGCCTGAGTTCGAGCGGTATCACACAATTCAGGTCCAAGACTCCCCACCGCGAAGCGTAGTCGATGAGGTGAAATGGATATGATGACTGCCTTGATCGGGTTTCATGCACCTTCAGTTCGATAGGTAGCACACCACTGCGAGATATCCAGATGGGGAATAGTGCCTCTGCGCGTTGGTAACCTTGGGGTGGCGATACCTCGAGAAAGGTCCAAAGCCTCGGTGTAGAAATCGCAATAGTCCGCCAGGCTCGGCAGACGCTTGCGAGCTTCACAGGGCGCAAGACGGCGAATGTGTGTTCTGGGTCGCTGACATCCTGAATGAAGACTTCGGCTGTTGTTTCTGGTGGGAGAGAGAGGATGGGGAAGACTTTCGATCCGTGGGTTGCGCCGTGAGAGGGGGACTGGTTTAGCAGAGCAGTAGTGGGCGGCATGAGTTGTGGTGGGTGTGAGAGGTTAGGAGGAGTTGGAGTCAATTGGTGGCTAAGTCAAGACTTCCGGCATCAACTACCCAAAACCTCCCATCAAGACCCCGTAAACCAGTGAGACCACCACCACCACACGGTCCGCTGATCCGATTCCCAAATGTGGAAGTCTCGTCCGTGAGTTTTCTCTGGCATTTGGCATTGCACCGAGGCATAGCATAGAGTTAGAGTAAGGCTTTTAATCGACATTACTGTGTGTTTGGGCACCTCGACTATTTTTAACTGAGGAGGAAACTCTATATTTCAGTGTGTACATGGCAGAAAATCAGGATAACACCTCCAAAGCAAGATCTTACCAGTCTTCTACCTCGATAAAATTTGAGGATCATACAATCTTCAATTGGTACAGGTTAACAGAGCTTACTGTGTCGTTCCAGGTCAGTCAGAGTCACTGAAGGCTCATTTTACATGTTGTTGACATCTGTTGTCGATCTCACCTTATTGGGTCGCAATTTCTTCAGCCACCAAGTTTGACCCATGGCGTTGAGATTTCTCATTTAAATTTGTGTAGGTGGTCGAGATAAAGTACCGGCACGTCCTCCGTAGGTTCTCTAAGGCAAAGAAGGTGCACCAGCAAGCTTTCCAAAAGGGTAGACGATGTGAGGACCCCGGAATCGCATCACGTGCGGTTGGGGGGTCCATATCCGGTATTCAGCTTTCCGTGACCCCTTGGTTGGAGTCATCATAACGACACCGCTTCTCCCGCATTGCCTTAGTATTGCCTTCGCCACGGCAACCACCGAGTTCAATCAATCAGCTGATGTCGCGGAGCGGAAGATCAACGAACGCAGGGTTGGACGGTAAAAGACAGACGAAAGAACGGCTATCCAGCTTTGAACATGAGTGTTTCGGCCAAAAGCAATTCATGTGACAGCGGCATGGCCGCCAGCCGTCACGGAAGCTCACGGCGATCGACGATCAAACTGCTTTCTTCCCGAACCAGTGACCACATCATACCCGAACCACATACATAGACTGGTAACTTGTTTACCGACTTCCGTAGACACGGTATAGATGGGTGTTGGGTCAGCACCTTGAACGCTACATCGAACTGACACTCGCGCATACATTGGCCGCAGGGGGTGAGTTTCAGTACTCCGCGAAGACTTCCCCGTCCTCGTCATTATTAAAATTTCCTCACTTACCTTTTTCTCTAAAATTCCGTTACATCTATAATATGTAGAGTACGAACCCTGATCCTTCCATACCCTCTTAAAATTGATAATTGTGCACGAGCGGGAGGATCGGTGGTTTGAGCCCACCCGAAGACATGAGAAAAACGAGTGGTATTCCTTTTCCCACATCCCAGTTGCAATTTTTTACTTGCATTCACACCCTCAATGCAGGTTGTCTTCACGGTACTGGAAGCACAATTTCGGGGTTCAGTCGCCGCGTTGCAATGAATTGAGTTTCCAATTTTTTACTTGGGATTCCCCTCCACTGTTTAGCCTACGTTACCATTCGTTTATTCTCATATCCGGAGGAATGGAAGGGTAGGGAAGTCTTTGTGGAGTACTCAAATCGCTCCCGCTTCATAGTTCGCACATGTGGAATAAAGGAGATTCAGTGGTTCGACCCCACTCGCAGGCTTACCGCCTTCCGTTTGGTAACTCTTTTTTTCGAGTCCGACCCAGTGATTGAGCGGTGAAGTTCAACTGCGCAAGCTGGAGACTGGAAAGGACTCGGAAAGGGGGGCGAGTGGATGAGCTGTACTGAGTTCATGTCCGAGCCCACACCTTTTCTCCCGCCGCCGCCGTTGATCCGTCCTCATGTGTTGATAATAGTATTATGCGGCAACAACTGCCCAATATGTTTTCGTGGGAGACTAGATTCAGTGCCTCCCTATGCTCTTGATGGTTGTATCGAACCGGGACAGTCGGTGGTTCAACCCCACGCGTTGACGTATGTCTTGAATAACTTATCTTTTTTAGATCATAGATGAACTTACCCATCCCCGCCGCACTGCGCAGACTTTGGGATTCGCTCCCAAATATTTTCCTTGCTTCTTGAAATGGCTGCATTTAGAAAGGCGGGGAACTATTTCGTCGAGGTTCAAAAGTATGCAGTCCGACCTGCGGCGCCCACTCTAATCCGAATCAAGGAAAACAGCGCACACCTTTTTTTTCCAGCCCATATCCGGGGACAGAACAGGGTAGGGAGTCTTCGTCGAGCGAGAAAGTCGCTCCCTCCGTGTGCTCTTGATAGTGGTACGCGAGCGGGAGAGTCGGTGGTTCAACCCCACCCGAAGACATCAATGAGGGTAGATTTCTTTTTCTCTCCGCCTCCTAGTTGTCATTTGTTATATGTACAGTATGCACAGTCGAACTGCAACCATGCATGTTGGTGGAAAAACCAAATATACTGCAGTCTCCGGATGGCGTTGCAATAAAGAGATTGGTAGGTTGGTTTTCAATTTTGTTTCCATATATATTTAGTTTGGGATTCCGGTTTTACCTGCGTTGCCGTGAATTATTCTCGCATATGAGTATTTTGGGGAGTAGCACGGTAGGGAAGGTAGGGAAGTCTTCGTGCAGTATATACGAAACTCTCCCCTCCCTGCGTCTCTCTTGTATCGGTTTCTGCAGGCGGGAGAGTCGGTGGTTCGAATCCATCCGAAGGTCTGGATATCAATCATTGACGAATTCTTTTTGTACATGCTGTACGCACAAACACGCTTGGTGCATAAAAGTGGAATAAATGATTAGCACTAGTACCCTCTTCATGAGCAGAAACAATCGGCCGTGGCGGGTTGACCCCTGCGCGTCCTTCAGACCGACTTTATTTCTTTTATTAAATTATTATGGAGTCCGAGTCATTTGCGGGCACCTACCTTGATTTGTCCTGGGACTCAGGAGAGGCGACTCCGGGCCCAAATAACTGTTGTTCTGACCAGCAGGGAGCGACATGCAAAGGGTTACGCTTATTTCCGGATGGCTGGTTGATAACATCCATCAAGAACCTCCCCTCTTTTGCGTCCGTTGAGGGAGTGTCATATTCCAGGATAAGAAGAGTGCAGGGAGTCTTCGTGGAGTAAGCAACTCGCTCCTGCTTCATAGTTCGCACAAAACTTGTGTAAGGGAGAGTCGGTGGTTCGACCCCACTCGAAGGCCTATTGCAATGGGCTTCACCTTTTTTTTCCGTGCACCCGCTGTTGAATGTGTTGAAATGTTACTGTCTCCGCGATGTGTTTCTTGAGTTGACGTCGAGCCCCGCGCGCTAACGCTAAACGGGCGCGGAACCACCGGAATCCTGCAATCACGCGACGGCATCACGGCACCGCGGCATATGATGATGATCGCATATCACGCCCCCGCTCACGCAACATTGCTGACCCAATACTCACTGAGTCTCACTCTCTGCCTCCTCCATCGCCACCGCTCCGACTTTGCTCGCTCGTCGTCCGGAATGTCCCGGTCCTCGTCACCACCGTCGAGGTCTCTGTTTTATCGTCGGTCTTCCTCCCTTCCTGGAGACGCGAGAGTGCGCTGATGGACGCAGGTGCCCGCTGCGCTCGTGGTCAACAATGTGTACCCATGTTCTACCAATGTTAACTTTTTGCTGTTTTGTTGGGTGCTTTATGGAGTGTCCCATCCTCTTTTTTCTAGTCTCTCGTATGGAAGCCCGCGCACCCACCCACAGTCTGCGTGCTCCCCCTAATAGTTCACCACCCATCACCCACACCCTCGCCTCGTGCGCGGCCGCGCAGTTCCTCACTCTCTCAGCCTCGCGCTCCGCTACTCGTAGCGCTTATCAGAACGCGTGCGTGTTTCGCCTTCCCTTGTTCTTTGTTTCTGATGCTGAGATTTGGAACTGGATCCGCACGTACAGTTTCACAGTTTTGGCCTTCAACATCCGCATTCATCCCACTCTTCTTCCTTTTTATCCCGACTGCGGCGCGTTGGAGAAAGATTGACAAACCCGCCGTCGCCAAGGTATCACACCAAAATGGTACCCACATGAAATTCAGGTCCAAGATCCATGATGATCTAGGTAATTGGTCCACCTGGGCATGCGCCAGATTCCCGCTGGATTCCATCTGGGTGGCTCGCCAGATATATCAGCTGGGAGCCATGTACAAGCCATCGAGAGTCCAGATGAGAGCATTTGGTAGTATACAGCAAGATCTTCACATAGCATACTATTTTCAACCGGGATACCGGCCACCTTAGCATTCATGGCTGGCTCTCGAGAGCCATACTGTCCATATACAATCCACTGTATGTTACGATGAAGGCTGGTATCTTACGAATAGTTGAACACCATTTTCTCGATTTTACGCGAAGTGCCGATGAAGCGGTGAATTTATTTCCGGCGACATCCCCAACAAGACCAAATACTAGGAAACCGGCCACCCCGCTATTCAAGTTCCACAGGGGCAAACTTATGGAAATTTGGTTCAGGAATGATACAGGGAGAGTCTAGGGACTATTCTGTATTGTTAGGGTTTAGATACATGCAATGGGGTGGGGGGAAATATGTGCTTGTGAGGGATACAGAACCTGCGGAATCACACATCATGGACTACGCAGGCGCCGCATCGGGCCCAACAGCGGTGGCGACCAAAAATGAGGGACATATCATTTAATAAGAAGTATTTGAACATACTAGGGCACCTACCCGCATGCCAAGATGCCGCCAACTTCTCAAAAAAATACAAATGTCTCGGGTACCGAATTTTGATGGTTTTGGGTAGAGGACAGCAGTGAGAAGGGAATTGAAGGAGGGAAGAGTTTTACAACACACCAAGTTGTAGGATGCCCAACGACAAAAACCCTTGCCAAATTCCAGGCCCATAGTATTGACGGGTCGGCCGATGTGAACGTGGCAAGCCTGAGCCACACAAGACTGAAGTCGAGGTGTATCCAGGACACAACAAGAGTTCGTGGGGCAGTGCATGCTGGACGCCCTCAAATATTAAAGGCGTGAATCGTGGGAGTAGAACGAGACCAGGTTGTCGTCGAAAGATGGAGAACTGGTAGAGAAAGAGCGAAGACAGTCGTGTGGGGGCAAGAATCCGGTGTTCGGAGCGTCTCAGCCGATACTGCACGTGCCATAACTTTTGATTTGAATCTCACTTTCGGTTGAGAAACGCTATGGACCATCGTTAGAGGTCCTATTCCTTCCCCGAACCCTAACCTCGCACATTTGTGAAGGCCCTGACTCAATAGAGGCCAAGTGGCTGGTTACCTAGTGTGGCTGGTTTCCCAGTCGAAAATAGTACATTTATCCGATAGTTCTTTAGGCAATTATAAAATGAAAAATTCAACTAACTATCAGACCTCGTCATTCGGCATAATTTACTCTCGAAGTCCCCGTCCTCAGCCCCGGACGCCTGGGAAGTGGTCTGATTTCCCGAAGGTTGGATTCTGTGAGGCTTTCATCCGCACTCTGGCTCTCTGCATCCGACGAATCACTGTCAGTGTCCTCCTCCATGTCCTCCCTATACCTGGCTCTCTTTGAGCTTGTTTTTCGCTTTTTTGATGGTCGTTGTTCATCGTCCGCTCTGTTGGTAAGTCTTCTTTTCCTTTGCTTGGGTTTCTTCCGCGTCGAAATCGCTCCCGCTGCCGCCTTTGCCGCCTTCCTGGCCCCAGCAGCAGCAGCATTTTGAATTTTTCGAATTTCCCGGCTGTTGCGAAGTCGTTCCGCCTGTTTCCGATGTAGAACCACACGATCCTCCCACAGAGGTGTGGGTTTGATCAAGGCGGAGGGAAAAATGTGCCGAATGAGATGCGGGTTGTGAAGAGAAGCGTTATTGATGATGTAGGACGAGATTAGAGAGTCGTGTTCAATGAACGACTCCTCGAGATCGGTTGTCCGTCGCTCTTGAAGCACCATCCTCTTTCCTGAAGCCTTGCATGTACCCCCCGAGCAATCGTGCTGTACATTGAGACGGGTCTGGTAGAAATGACGTGGCAGGCGCGCATTGACGCGTACCGGCGCGGCACTAACGCGGCAGTGACGCGGCAGTGACGCGCATTGCCGCGGCATTTGTTTAACTTCCTGGTGATCCCCGTAGACTTTAAATGTACTCAAACTACACTCAGAAGCAGTTAGATAAGAGCCTAGAGATAATCTGACAATGTCTAGGTCAAATATGAACTCTTTCCATAGGAGACATCCCGTTATTTTTTGTCAATTCTGCTGTACATTGTGCCCTAGCCACTTTAAACTTGAAAAGAAACATTGATTGACTTATTAGGAGGTATGGAAGATCCTTTTAATTCACTTCCCACTGCCTCGTCGCCGCGCTGATGCCGCGCCAACGCCGTGTCAACGCCGCGTCAATGCGCATCACTGCCGCGTCAATGCCGCGTTAGTGCGCGTCAATGCCGCGTCAATGCGCGTCGATCCCGCGTCAGTGTGCGCCAATCCCGCGTCAAATTGGGCCAGTCCCTGGTTTTCTTGGATGGATGGCTAACATCAACCATTGTGGACCTCCAAAAGTGGTTAAATTAGATTAACATTTCACGGCAACTTCATCCAACTTTTTTTTTTTTTTTTTTTTTTTTTTGGTGGTACGATGTCAGCGTTAGCGCAATTAACAATGGGTTAACCCGCTAGGCTGCGTAAGCTCGGAGGGGTCGCGACCTCCAGAAAGGAAAGGGGGGAATGTCCACCCCCGAGGTAATGCCTTTACGCACACGGCTGTTGCCGTAGTGTGGGACTCATAGTGTGCAATGTCTCATCCACCGGGATCTGGAGACAAGGATCTTCGTGATCTTTTCGGCACGATACCCACTAAAACCTCGGGTGCTTGTAGCCAATCTTTTGGCAGTCTGTCTTCGGACAGGAGAATGCCCTTCCAGGTACTGAGAACTAAGGAGGGCAGAACCAGCTTTTTAGACTGGCGGGAGTTGTCGCATGCCATAAAACGGTCGATTTCGATCCGTTCGTTCAGAATGTGGACCCAGCGGTTGTGGATCTCGGCTTCGGAGTGCGGCTCGCCGTCTCGGCCAATCACACGTTCACATCTGGTCTTCCAGATTAGATAAATGGTCTCGGAGATTACTATCCGGTACAGGCGGTTTACTCCGGACGGCTTAGTCTTAGACTCTGCTTCGAAGGATGCAAGACAGCAACCCAAGATCCCCCCCATCGTTTGGGGTGGGAGTTCATCATGCTTCTTGGCCCATAACTCTCTAGCGAGCTTCCATATTTCCGCCTGTCCTGGGGCTTGGCACTCAAGAAGGATATGTTCGAGGGATTCCGTGACACCGCAAGGTTGGCACGTCGCACGGTCTTCGTAACCTGGGATGTTTGTCCAGAATTTCCCCACACGGTGGGCACCATGGATAGCTTTCCAGAGGAAAGTCTTTATCTGGCGGGAGACGTCTTTATGACGTATTGATCTCCAGATACTCGCAGCTGTCGGGGACCTGCCACTTTGGGACTTCAAGGCCTCCTGGATCAGTTTGATATTTTGCTCTGTCGTTTTCCTCTTGGGAGTAGCTCGGAGTTCCTTGATTCCTTTATAGGCTATTGCTTGGGTGAGTGTCGAAATTTTCGCCCCCCGGAGTTGTGGGGTGTGATTTATATCGAGATTTATGTTGCAGGGGTCGGCGTTGTGGATACCATCCTTGCCAAGGGTGGAGGCCATTACATATGGCTGTGATTCCTTGCTACGATCGAGCTTAACGAAGACCGTCTCGGCGCGGCGATTTCGGAGGCTCCCTGCCAGGGATCGGATCGGGGCTTTGTCAGGTACGCCAATCCATCCGCGGTTCTCCCATTTCTCGAGATTCTTGTTTATTGCATTGGCAACTGTACTGCCCTTCATTGTTATGCGGAGAGGGATGTCCGGAGGAGTGTTCTGGATGCAATGGAGGGTTGCAGTGATTTCCGCGTTTGCGCGGGTCTGTGACATAGGGGCTGGGATTTTTATGCTTGTGTTGCGTGGGTCGTCGGGGGAGAACCAGATGCCAGCACTGCATTGGGCATCAGCGAGACCGGTACGCTCAATATGCCCGCTAATTGCCACTTGGATCACTTCTACGCCAGGGGTATATTGCATGTTGGGGGCAGGCGGTACATGTGGTGCGTCATTGTCGAGGTTCTTTGTAAAAATTCTAAACCCTTCAGACAGGGTACTTATTTCAGGAGGGGGGAAGAAAACCTCTTCATCTGTATTGGTCATCGGGTCCAACGGGGACAGCTATGTCAGGAGTTTGTGGGTCCCATTTCGGGAGAATCTGGGACAGGCGGTCCCTGATAGCGACGGCACATTTATGTGGGTTCTTACAACCCTTTCCAATACGGTCATCTGCACATGCGGTGCATTCACAGTTGGCGTCAGCAGAGTGGTCTGCAGAATTGAGACGGTGCATGACATCTAATCCTTGCCCCACAGTGGAAACACCGTGTTTTTTGCGTAGGCATTTGCTCTGGGGTTTGTTATTCATTTGCCGCACAGCGGGGTTCTCAGCGTGGTGATGCCAAATGGGGAGTAGTTTGCGGATTTCTTGGGAGGGATTTAAGGAGTCAAACTCAACCCCGTATTTTTTGGCACATGCTAACATGTCGCGTAGGAACACTGGTAGGTTGTGGGTCTTCGGGGACCAGGTCTGCAGGAAGGGGTTGACATGCGAGCCGGTTTGGACTCGTGATCCTTTTTTGTCACGCTTCGCAAGCATTTTGTCTGCAAAACGTGTCCAGGCAGCACGCCTTTCGGGGTCCATCTCTAGGTAAGATTTTAATGTCATGATTTGAATTGCTTCATTTCGGGCTTGTAGGTCGAAAAGATTTTTTCCCCCTTCGTCGATGGGAGCTAGGAGCATATCTCGTTGAACTGGGGAGGATTTCGCGCCTCCCCACATAAATTCTCTCTGGGCATTAATGAGTCTTTTCTCTACATCTTTTGGCATTCCATTGACCTGTGTCATGTATTGAGTCATGGACCCGAAAGTTATTTGGGAGATATGCCTTCGGCCTTCAAGGGTTGGGTGGGTTCGTTCCCATCTTTCATTGGTAGCGTTAATTTTTTCAATCACCGGTGTCCACACTCCTTGGATGTCAATACCATTCCCGATGCGGGCACCCAGGATACGCACAGATTCACCCTCAGCCTGCAATATGGATGTTTTGGGGTAGGGCAGTGTCATTTTCATTAAGTTTCCTGGTTTCTATGACACTCTGCCGGTACTCTGGTGTACCAATGGGGATAACTTCGGTCTTGGCGACATTGAATTTGGCACTCGAGGCGAAGCACCACTTGTCAAGGATATTTTGTAGGGTGTCGAAACTGTCACTGTCCCTTAAATAGACTGTTGTGTCGTCCGCAAAAAGAGGCAGTTACTACACGTTCCATTGTATCATCCGCAGCATACGCTTTTAGGTCTGAGGTATGTAGCATTGAAGCTAGCGGTTCAATAGCAAGGTTGAATAGGAAGACATGACTAGCGGATCTCCCTGGCGGACACCCCTGGTTACTCTAAAACAACTGCTCAAGACTCCGTTGATTACAACCTGGGTTTCGGCATTCCCATATAGTGCTTTTACGGAGCGAATAAATTTGTCTGGGATTTTCATGTATTTCATGATTTCCCACAGGTATCGATGGGAGGTCTTGTCATAGGCTTTCTCTTGGTCGAGTGCCATGATGGCACCGTTCAGCAGTTCATCCTCCGCATATTCAACTAAGATCTGAGGGAGGAATATTTGGTCGGCAATCTTACGGCCTTTCATGAAGCCTGCCTGATCTTTGTGGATCAGTTTGGGGGCAACCCGAGCCAGTTTTGCATTCAGGGCTTTAGTATAGATTTTATAGTCCGAGTTCAATACCGTAATTGGTCGGTGATTGGCGATATCGGTGACATCACCCTTTTTAAAGATCGGGCACATCCAACCTCTTAAAAATTCAGTTCCTTCGTCGATCCCCATGGTTTTCTATGTCGTTATATACAGCAGTGAGCATACGTATCACATTGAATTTTGTTTTAGGGGACTGAGAGTTGGGGGCAGATTGGTCTGACTTCTGGTAGATTTCGTCAAGACGAGACCAAAGTTCGGTCGGAATTCCATTGACTCCGGCAGCTACTCCTGGTGCTGAGTCTTTGAGGGAAGAGATAATGTCCTCCTCTGTAAGGTCTTTCTCAAGATCCTCCATTCCTGAGATCTGAGGTGCTGGCGGCAGGCTCGCGAGAACCGCCTCAATGTAGAGGTCTTTTTGATCGGGATTTAGCTCAGACTCGTCGTGTTGCAAGTCGTTGTGGTAGTCCCGGGCTAGCTCTGCCATTTTATCGGAGCGGGTGCAGCTTACCGGGGGGTTTGTGTCGGTGCGACGGAGAATATAGGTTGTGTCTCGGGGTTTGGTGTCTTTACTCATCCGGACCGAGAATTTCGTGATGTGGTCTATTTCGGTGCGGAATTTCACTTTGGTGCGTAGCTTGCGCTTGTCCCGCTGTACAGCCACTATTTTGTTGATCTCCTTCTGCAGTAGTGTCGCCTTTGCAGCGCATTCCGAAGCCGGTGAGTCGTCACTCTCATTGGACTTTTCATAGTCTTCGTTTAAGACATTGTCCCTCTCCTTTTGGAGTTTTATCTTCTTTTGTTCAAGGGCACCCAAGTTTTCTTTGGCGCGTTCTTGCGCAAATTTCTGAAGACCATCTTTATAGGTTTTGAATCTCTGTTGCAGGGAGGAGCCATCGTTCGGAGGAGGGCCCTCGGGGTGAACCTTAGCCCCATTTTCAATTGCGTAAGAGATGAATGGCGTGTCTTTCAGCAGGAAAAGAGGGATCGCAAATCTCCCTTTCCCAATGTAGGGGGTGCTTGGGGCGCAGATGTCCACAGAGACCATTTGGTGGTCGGTTTTTACAGGTACGTCAGTAATTGTCCATCCCCTGCAAGTTTTGAAGAGCTTGGAGGAGACCATAATACGGTCAATCCGTGATAGAGAGCCGGATGGGTGCATATAGGTGTATGCCTTCGTATCTGGGTTTGTGGCTCGCCAGCCATCTTCCATGCCAATGACACGTTTAAAACGGGCAAGAGCCTCTACTGCAGCATCGGCATCCTTCCGATGTGGGAGGCGGTCCATGGGATCTTCGACAATGTTTGTATCACCGAGGGTGGAGTCGGGGACTGGTAAGTCTTCCGTTAGCCATAGATGGGTCAGTTTATCCCAGAAGGCTTTGTTTTCAGTCATAGAGTCAGCCGGGGCATATACAGCCAAGACGGTGAGTGTCCTTCTTCCGTGCCAGGGAATTACTAATAGAATTGCTCTTCCAGGGATAAGGCGTCGAATTGTCACACCTTCAGTGTTCGTTAATTCACGGTTAAGTACAACCGCAACGCCAGCCTTGTTAGGGTTATCTACATCGATGGAATTAAATATCCTCAGGCGTTGTTTATAAATTTTTTCAATCTCCTCAACCTGGTTATCAGAAAGGTGAGTTTC
This sequence comes from Mycena galericulata, assembly GCA_029289565.1. Taxonomy (NCBI): domain Eukaryota; kingdom Fungi; phylum Basidiomycota; class Agaricomycetes; order Agaricales; family Mycenaceae; genus Mycena; species Mycena galericulata. Next base: position 818,194 of record JARKIA010000029.1, on the reverse strand, counting down.
ACCCGTTGCTAGGATTCCGATTTTTTCGTCAAACATCAACCGGTTAATCTCGCTCCAGCGGTTATCGCAGTGATAAAATGCAGTCCCTCCTCGCCCATTCACATTCAGGGCTGAGAGTCGCACCTGCCCCCGGGTGTTGCGGGAAATTTTCGGATTGTTAAGCTGTTGTCGTTCACGCTTTTGGTTCAGGAAAACGGGGGCCGACTCTTCATCTGTAGGGAGTCGCTGGTCATTTTGAGGACTACGCCGAGGGGTATTCGACTGTCTGCCTCTCCGGCGGTGGTGACTGGGGCCTCCAGCCTGTGCTGGTTGAGAGGCCTGCGTGAGTTGCGCGTTAGCGTTAGAGCTAGCATTATTTGTGCCCTGATTTATCGTAGGGTCAGCAATTGGGCCGGGTTGGCCAACAGCAAGTTGCGGGGTTCCAGCACTATTTAGGCTGGGTGTGGGTGGTTGATTACCCTGGTGCGTGGATCGCACAGTAGCTCGGGGTCTACGGCCCTGTTGGGTAGGGCGGGGGGTGCTGGTTTCGTTTGAAGCCTGACTATTTCTTGCATTGTCCAGATTTCTCGTTGCAACACGGCTCGAGCGTCGAGGGCCAGTTTCATTTCCGTTGCCAGCAAGATGGCTTCCACCTCCATTCTCTCTGGTTCCTTCATCGCGGGGGCGGTTGGTGGATAAACCGCGCCCCTCTCCAGAACTTGAGAGGCGCAAATTCCCAGTACCGACGTTGTCATCCGTTTCAGAGGGGGGGGACAAAGTAAAAGAAGGAGTTGCCTATTGATGCAGCCAGACTTACAACCATAGTCTGGTAACGGGTAGCCTTATCCCAGAGCTGTGGCTTAATTCAGCCTACCACGGGGGACTATGTCAGGGAGTACTTGACTTGATTATAAACCAGGGTCGCGATACAAGTTTTTCGTCAAAGACTTCAGCCTCTCGGCACAGCACGTCCGACCTAGAAAAGTCGCCGTTTTGGCTCTCCTTTATTTCGTTTGACAGAAATGTAAAGAGCCGGCTCACTCCGTTAGGCTTTCCTGTCCTGACCGCGAATGCGGGACAGTCAGTATATTTGGGCCTACAGAGTTTCGGCGCATTGCGATTGAGCTGTGATCAATGCGCCTCGCGCTGACTAGCCCGAGATTTCCTAGTCCCTACCTTCCCTGGAGATAGGAGCGCTAGTTTTGATGTGGAGGAGGGTTCCGAGTTTGTGGTATCTTAGAGCAAGAGATTCGTCTAAAAATTTTCTCGGGTTCAACACACTAACACGAGTACAGGCGGTATAGATGTAAGGAAATCATGAGGTGTTCGTAAAGAGGTGAATGTAGAACTGAAAATTTAAAAACCGCGACCACGAGCAGGGCGACGCGCCTGGGAACCTCTACCCTTTTTCGCAGCTCGGGCACGCCCGCTTCCTCCACCACGTCCGCGGGACGATCCTTCCGCAGGGTTGGATTCCGTGTTAGCAGGTGGCTGGGTCGGCGTAGTAGGAACGGTGACGTGGATGCCCGGGACTTTGAGGGTGGGGCATCGACCAGTGGGGTGACCAAGCGATTTGCAACCGTTGCAGAAGAGGGGGGGGGACATAGCCTTGCCGACGTAGTACATGACAGTGGGGAAGTCGATGTTGGAGACCGTCGCGATCCATGTGTTGTGCTCGTCGACGTTGGTCGTTGGGGGTTGTGCAGTGACCGTCCACGCCGTACGCACGGACCCGCCGGGGTTCGATAACTCCATCGGGGAGACACGGAGCGTGCTGATGAAGTGCTGCATGGGGTTTGCAGTTGCCGGATAGTTATCGTGGACACGGGAGAGGAAGGCTTGGGCAGCCGTGTCCCCACTGATTTCGGCGGCTACAAGGTTGGCGACTTCGAGAGCGTCTTGCTGGGAGGGTCCGTATAGCAGGCCGTCGAGCGTGAAAAGGAATGGCGAGATCTCCGGGGGATGGGGCATCACGTAGAAGGTAACAGTGGGGAACGACCAGCAGCCTTGATTGATCAGCGTTTGGAGGTGCTGGAGCGGGAGGCGGGATAGCATGTATAGGAAGGGGGGTTCGTAGAGTGCCGGGGCGGACTCCGCTTCAGCAGGACCAATGAGCGGCGCGGGGCAGTTGAAATGCTGCACGAGAGCATTCTTGGCTCGCTCGAGGAAGTCGCTGGGGGGGGTGGTTGCGGAGTGGTGGGAGCCGTTGTATTCGTAGATCAACACACGGTCGTCTTGCATGTTGCGCCAGCCTACAGCCTGCCGAGCGGTCGTGTTTGATTCGATGTTCTTGTGGTTCCAGCCGTACACGGGGTGGAAGCCGCCGGGGGGAGGAGGAGTGCATTGGAGCCCTGCCGCCGCAACAGGAGCTCCATTTACCCCCGGAGCAACACCAGTGGGGACAGCCACGGGTGCGACAAGACCTTGGTGGGGAATCAGGGCAGCGGGCGGAAGGACGGCGGGAGCAATAGGGGGGCCAGGGGGCGCCAGTGCGTGGGCAACGTTGGCAGCGACGGCCGGGGCAGCAGCAGGTATAATGGCAGTCGGGGGCGCAGGGGTGGGCGCAGGCGCAGTTGCGGTAGCTGTATGGGCAACGTTGGCGGCGATGGTGGGGGCCGCCGCAGCGGGTGCAACAGACATGGGAGCTGGCACGGGGGCGGTTGCGGCTGCGGGGGCTGGAGCAGGTGGCGCGGTGGGGACAACATTAGCGTTGGCCGGTGCTGTGAGAAGATTTAGCGACCATCAGGTTTGTTCAAAAGGGAACATACCGGCAGCGGCAGCTTGCGCACGTCTGGTAGAGCTCCTAGTGGTTGGGGCCGACGGGGCTGCAGCGGCGACAGTAGCAAAGGTCGCGGCTGGGGCGGTGGTGACAGTGGCTGCGGGAGAGGCGGCGTTGGTAGTCTGGTTCGCGGGCGGAGCAACAGGCGAAGTGGAGGGCACAGCGGTGGCGGGATGCATGTCGCCGGAAGATACAGCGGTGGGGGATGTGCCTACGAGGGGCCCAGTAACAGTGGATACGGTGGCTGGAGGTGCTGCTGTGATCGTGGTTGTGGGGGCCGTAGTAATGATAGGTGCGGATACTGCGGGCGCGGCGGCGGCGGACGCAGGGGCAGAGGGTGCGATTGTGGGTGCAGCGACAACGGGGGGAATAGCATCAGTAGTTGCTAACCCGGAAGTCGTAGCTCCGTTTGTAGCGGTGGCGTTGGTGAGACTCCCATTGTTTGGCGCAGCGTCCGCCGACATTGGCGCGAGGAAGGGCGAGGTAGCAGCAGCCACAACGGCGGCCGACCACGGAAGCGTGGGGCCCGAGTTGGTGTTGCTGGGAGCAGGTACGGGGGTGGACGGGCGCCCGGCTAACTTGCGGGCAATCTCCTTTATTGCATCGAAGGATTTCGTCGGGACCGCGCTGGGTGATTCTTCAGTTCTGCTGGCCGATTCGGGAGGGGGAGACGGGGGTTGTAGATTGGAAGTGGGCGGCAGGGGATACAGGGCATTCAGTTCGTCCGCACCGACGAGATCCCGCGCAAGTTGTTCCTCGAGTGTGTGCTCGTCCTCGTCGTCCGACTGTCCCTCCTGGAAGACAGCGAGTGGGCCAAAAGCGTTGGAGGAAACGGTAGACGAGGCTGGGGAAGTCGAGTGAGTGGGAGCGCGCTGTTTTCCTTTGGGGACAGAGGAGCCGGCTGGCGGTAGCCATGGTCAGGGAGTGGGGGATTTAAGCGGCACATTTGACGTACTGTAAGTATTTCCAGTACCGTTTTTGAAGTGGAGGCCTTTAGGGACTGCCTTCCCCTTTTCCGCTCGTTTGCCGGGGTAGCCTGTCGTAGCGACTTCCGCTGGCGTGGCGAGAGTCGGGGCCGAGGCGGGGGCATCGGGCTGGGGAGCAGAGGATTTGGAGTTGGAGCGAGTGCGGGGGACAGGCATTGGGATGGAAGTTGGGGTGGTGAGGGCGTGCCATTTGGGGAGGGATTTTTAATGGAGCCGCGCACAAAGAGACAAAGAGCTAGGAGACAAAGAGCTAGAGGACGCGCCTGCGGGCAAGACGGTGGGTTTACGAGAACAGATCTCGGGCGACTGTCGCTCGAAATCCATTTGCGACATCGGTACCATTGAATCGGATGGCTGGTTCCTTATTTGGAGTGTTTTGTTGCCACGCCCTCCCTTTGTCTTTTGTCTTTAATTAGATTGGGCTGAGGATATACCTGATTCGGGTATGTATTGTCTCACGAATTACTTTCTTTTTTTTACTGGACAAAGCCGGCTTTCACTTCCTGGGTACGCAACACGGTGGGGAGAGTGGCAAGGGACAAGTGGCAAGCTGGGGGTAGGTAGTTGAGAACGAGAGTAGCTAGCTTCATCGCTGCTCGTAACCGTTTTCCAAGTGTCGTACGTATGCCTCGTGTCTTCTGGTTCATAAATAGTCTCAACTCCGGTGATCGGGGCGGGATTTGTGATTTCGAAGATCAATATTTCCGACATTGTGGGAGACAGATTGACGGATCGGCAGTAGCCATGAACTAGGTGTTCTGCGAGGGGGGCTATCGACTGTATAGACGGCGAGTGGGAGGATTCCCCAGTGAGAGATCACCGTGCGCGCCTTTCCTTGCCCAGCCCGGAGGCGTGGGAAATCCTAGCCTGGTGGTGGTTACGGATCAAGGAGCCCCCACTTCTTCCAACTTTCTCACCTAGGATCCAGTATTTACAACCCGAGAATGAGCAGTTGAGTATGCATCTCGGGCAATTGAACAGGTAAGACTATTTCAGTCTGGACGCACTTTTATTCCCGCCCGCAAACTTGACAATTTTTGGTACAAGTTTATTCTGGGCAGACAGCGACTTCCGCCCCGAAAACTTGGGCCGACTGCGCCGCGATTTTGAGTCCGCCCGCGCGCAAATTGAACTTTGTTCCCCAGCCGCCAAAAAGGTAAGCCCATGTTACTTCATCCTAATGTTACTATGGGTTAAATTACATAAGATACATATTTTGAGTCAAGCACCACAATTGACTTGCAAGTCGCCATTAAAGCGTCCCCCAAAATCGACCGTCAAATTGCTGGCATCGACCGTCATTTTTAGGTTCGAGAAATGATGGATGTGCCGTAACCGTCCTTCCCAGCAGCCAAAACCAATTTTCGCCGTATAATTTCTCTCCTGAAAGTGGCCAGTGCCTTCGAGACTATTGTGGTGTGTCCACACAAAAAAAACTCGGGTTATCTAGCATTTTTTCTTGCCTTTTGGCAGACTTTACAAGTCGAAGGTATCCTATTTTGGTGTCATCAAATTTCTGACAGGCCTCATCAAATTTCGCCCTACAACTGCGTCGAGGGTGTTGCAAATACGCTCTATTGGCCAGCTCATCTCGGTATCCTATTCTGCTAACTCATAAAATCCACAGTCGTGGAATCGGGACATCCCTCAGGCTATCGGTGAGGATTTGATAGCATCACTCCCTATAGTTACTGTACCGCGAGGCACGTTACGCACAGCCACAGGTTCCAAGTTGGCAACCGCTGACAAATACCTGCCTAATATGGTAATTTTAAGCGCCGCAGGCCGGAAAAACGGCCAAAAATAGCCCAAATTGGCCGAAAATGAGATTTTTGGCCGTTACTCTGGCGATTTAGGCAACGATTTCGACCCCTGCGTTACGCGTTACGTTGCCTACGTACACGCCGGTACAGTATAGCTTGTAACTCTCGAATCTGGAATTTTATCTCACACCATTTGACAAGAGCTGTCCGCAGTACCCCTCCTATTGAAATATATGCAGCTCCTTCCCATTGCACTGGTGCCTACACCATGTCAGGTCTTGAAACGACTAGTAATCGGAGCACGATTCCGAGCAGAAGCTCACAGCCAGTGCCATTATTCCCGGAAATCGTCGCGAATGGCCAAAGTTGGAGCAGTAAGGCCGTTGCATCTTGTTGCAAATGGGATGGCAAGTCGAGCTTCTACTAGTTGACACCCCCCCCCCCTCCCCCAGCTTCCTAACTGCAGCAAGCCGCAAGCATTTGTGCAATGATATACCGCCCAAACAATAGCTAATCTGTTCGCGGCGGGAGAACAAAGTTCAAGTTGAACGCGCGCGGACTCCAAATTGCGGGCATGCCCGGCAAGTCCCAATTCTGCGGAGCCCAGCTCATTTGAGGCATTCTGCCTGCTACTCATTTTGCCGGGCGAAGCCGAAGACATCTGCCAATAGCAGTGGTATGAGGTATACATATATCCGATCTCGCGAAATTAATTCACTGGGAGAAATTAGAGAAAGTGGTCTAAATTTGATGTCGGGCAAACGGTTGGAATTGGGAATTCTTGATTCACTGGAGTGGATTGAATGCTCCGCCGTATAAACTACGAACCATTTGAATATGAGTGGATAGACACATGGGTTGCAACTAAATTTCTCAACGGAAGGTTAGGATCGAACATTACTGTATACAGGCATATAGCATGTATCAATACATTTTCTCGGTAATATTCGTAACTGACCCTCATCCCCTCGGGAGACGCTTAAGTATGGCTCAGTATAGCTGAGCATTGGTAAATAAATTCACATCTAGAACACGTCCATTACACAAAAAATAATGGTTCTTTTGCGTAATGAAACCTGGCGATCCATAAAATCAGTAGACACTTCCCACGGTTCAGTTTTGGACGGGAAGTGGTTTCGGAAACATTTGTACCCGGAGTCGTATCACATCTCATATTACATGCCAGCACATCAATGTGTGGCGTGATTTATACACAGGGACCAATCCCGAGAATGTGAGTACCGATTAATCTTCCAACGCAAGCTGGCGGGTCACCTTAAGTGATAGTATTTGCGATCCTTTGAGGAGATTCAGACTCACGGCAATTTCCCCATAAATATTCTGCCTGATGTCCCATTGGTGGTTGGAACATCAAGCAAGTCAGAAAATGCGATGGTACAGAGGCAACAAGTATTTACTACATGGCTTACACAACATGCTGTAGGCTTGACAGTCCACATTGAGAGCCGTGATTTTCTGTTAACGATATCTGTCCTTGAATTAGGGGTAGGGAGCATTCGGTGAATAGATTGAGGCGGCACCTACCAACTGATTTCGGCCAATCCAGGCTGTATGCCAGCCATTTGAGACTATGTACCTCATTCAAATGCATTACAACTCAAGTTTAAACTTCATGTTCAACCAATCATACAATCATGGTCATATGAAGTCAACTATTGTCAAACAAGATTCTCAGTTCACAAAACCGTGACTCTCGGAACAACTGAGGGTGCACACTCGAACCAAGATATGAAGCAGATGTAGACTCCGGCGGCTTCACTGTTCATGCACCACGGGACTAAGAAGTGGTTACTACTTCAAGTTGAAATGAGTGTGTTGACAATTGGGGGACTTTTCACAGTTATGAGCTTGCCGGCACCAAGTTCAGCAGAACAGTTCAACTAGTTCAACTAGAGCTTCTCTGATTATTCATTGAAGGGACTTGGGAATCCGTATTCTCCAACGATTCTGAAGGTAATGGAACATAAAACAGCTGCATCGGGCAGCAAGGTGAGTCAAAATCTGGTCAAAATGTGTACTACCAGCGTGGCTTAAGCATAGCTTAGACGATACCTGAGGACAGGTGCTAAGTGATGTATTAAAGTCACCGGACCTTGCCTAGAGTGGATTTGAGGCACGGCGAATGGTGTACGAAGCCCTACAGGCAGCGCGGCAGTGCCGCGTCAATCGCGCGTCACGCCGCGTCACTGCCGCGTCACTGCCGCGCCAAAGCCGCGCCAGTGCGCGGCAATCGCGTCAAAATCTCCAGTCCCCATTGAGACTGAACATGATTGCCTATCGGGAAATAAGATCTAAGTTCTCGGTGAATGAAACAGGTCAAATAACAAACCTCGGCTTTCAGCACCAAAAATACAGTCTCTTCCCGTCGCCGTGGGATCAGGAATGGCATATTAAATATCAAATGCCGTTCAGGTTGAACAATGTATTGCTCAAGAACGACAATGGATTCGGTTGAATTGATGCGCTGAAGAATTTCGGTGATTCTTCCGATTGCGGTGTCTTCGTTCGGAACTGGACTGCGACATACAACCCAGGAATCTCGAAGGCAAATCTCCTGGGACTGGGAAGTGAGTGATTTGCAACGATACCATTCCGAGTTGGGGTCATAATTTGTGCCATTGAAGGCAAGAGATGCCGGAGTCGACGACAAGACAATAATCTCTCGTTGTGCACGACCGCGTTGTCCCTTAGCAACTGAGATCGGGGCAAGTTTAACCGAACCTGTGAAAAACTGAGCGTCAGAATTTTCGATGAAAGTTAATGATAGAGCCAACCTGGCTGAGCTGATACCACTGGTTTTTTCCAACCTAAAAGATGCTGGAGTATTGGCTGCTCTTGGAGTAGCTGACATGCAGAGGGACCACAACGAGTCCAAGTAACTTTTCCGTCACTTCCCTGCAGTGGCCACTCTCCACCTGCAGCTCGATGTCTAACACCTTCGAGGTCCGCAAGTTGAATGGCGATATCTCGACTGGGTGCTCGGTGGTTTGATAAGATCGATGCACCCCGGAAAACCCCGTTGAAGGACTCAAACGCCTCGGTGATTGCACCAAGAAGCGGCCCAAACATATGGACATCTGTGGGAGCATGGGTTAACAGATGCGTCTTGACCTTCGTGATCATCTTGCTTGGATCAATCTCGGCAAATGCATCCAGGAAATTCCCGATTGCAATATGGAGGTCAGCCTTAATGTTGAAGAAACTCTGTCAGAATTCAACTCGTCAATTTCTGGGGTCCAGAGAAGCGCCCCAAGGTCTCCAAGAGCTTTCCAGGCTCCAAAATGAGTTTCGTCCACCAAATCATGAATGTGAAACACGGTTGATTGGAGCAAGATCTTGCATTGCCGTCCGATCAGTGAATTCGCATACTGGACAATGTATCCGGCCCGAATTCCCTCAACAGAGAGACCGGAAATATTTGTAGCTTGAAGGCGAAGCTCAAACAGTTTCTTTTGGTCAGCCGTCCATGATGTATGAGTTACATGCCAGAGATATTTCAACACCCCGAGCAGAATTGTGTGTAAAAGTTCAATGGGCGTGTCGCGGGGAGGATCGAATTCTTAAAATGAAACATTTTAGTTAGCTTGTTCGCGCCGCTTTACTTGGAGACTCCGGAGAACATACCGTCAGCGGTAAGGAATGCACTATAGATATCGCCGGAATGGTCCTTTACCCAATTTTTCAAGTTCTCTGTCACCGTGTCCTTGGATTGTCCTTCATTAACTGCTTTCTTGAACCGGGATAATATGTCATTGATCCAGTATTCGGTGTACTTGTCCTTTATCCTGCTGGCTGTGTACGACTTCTTGAGTTCAGACTCATTCCCTTCGCAAGCCAGCTCGATCTGGTGCTGAATTGTCTTCACAATATTCTCCTTTGAACGAGGTTCTCCGGACTGTTTCTTGACATTAGCGGTTCGAAATGAACAAAATAATAAGCCTTACCGAAAACATGGCATGATAACCTTCATTTGTAAGCTTGGCCTCCTGAGTACCACCTGCTTTGCATTTGCGACAGGGATGGTTTGCAGTAGCGCCCATACAGCTACATATTTCGGCCTGCATCGGATTATCGGAGGGATCCGTATTGATTATAACCCTATAACACGAATGCCCGGTTGAACTGCTTTTGTCAGGTGCTCGTATTGGGTCGGTTTCCGTTGTCCTGGTACAATTGAGACATGTTCTCATCTTCGTAAGTAAATCAAGACTTACTCAATCAATTTTCTGAACTCTCGAAATTGTTCAGGTACACTTGCATGTTGAGACGTCGACACAAATGGACGTAAAATTCATGCTGAAGGAGTTCCCTCGGTAGTGCACGATTAGTCATGTATGCGTTCCAATGCTTGTTCCACGATTTTGAGCGGTTGCCAGAGACGTCATCGGAAAAAATAATCAACTGGAATGGTGTAAAATGGATCGCCATTTGCAACTGCCCGCAATGGATTTGGCATTCGTCCGGGGTGTCCATCTGTCACGGCAGTATCCGACCACTTGGGAACACGATTTTGGAATTCGAGGTCCAGGAAATTGAAAACAAGAAGGGCCGCGGAAACCCGGAGGATTTGCAACACCCTGGACAGATACCAGTGTTAAGATTAGTCAAGAGAATTTATTATTGTACCTTATCGTTGATTTCCACTGGGTACGTGTCTGCGTGCATTATCTGATCAATCTTGATCCAGCGAAATGGGATCACAAGGCGATGATCGCCTAGTTCAGCAAGTTCATTGGAATAATAATGGATTCCGTTGCCTGCATCAAACATTGGCGTCAACCGGTCAGGGTTTATTTCTTTGCATAGCTTGTTGCCGTGCCAGATTTCGGAGACAGATCCATTGGTGTTGATTTCGGGATAAAGATGAAAATGGGACCGAATTTCGGGATTTGCACATTCCTGTTGCTGGTTAATTTGCAATAAAGATGAGAGATTTATAGAGTACTTACCATTCGGATTATTGCACGAGGATCATTGATGCAAAAGTTCTTTCCCTGAACAGATGTACACGCAAGTGTTGGAACACCGCAACGACTGCGAAGACTTTTCTGGGTTTTACGGAGTGCATCAAACGATGGGACATCTTTGGCACCGCACTCTCGCAGAATCCATATGAAAGTGCGCATCAATGATTCGGAGACTGGGAGTCGAGGCAGATTATCGCAAATATCAAGAAGTAACATCTGAAATATTAAAAAGTGAGCCAATACTGAGACTGACAGTCGAGTCGACAGAATGCTCACTGTTTTTGAGGTATATGGATACCATTCCATCGATTTTTCTGAGTCCGCTTGGGCTTGCGCCCCATCAAAAGGATCCGAATCGAGCGCTTATGGATGATGTTGAGTCAGCCATCAGATTGCGCTTCGTGCTCTTACCTTCGAGCAGCTCTGTTAACAACGCGTCGTCTTTTGCAGCGGGGTTCTGATTATTGTTCAACTCTCCGTCCAGTTCACGTCCGAGCTTCACTGCATCCCAAATGCCCATCATATCCATCTCCTGCTCCATTTTGCGCTGGGCGTCCTCCTCGGATATCTCTGTGCCGGCACTGAAGCCAGCGTCGTATTTGTTATAAGAGCTGCCGAACTCGCCAGGGGTCCTTCCGCTGTCTTTGATGGAGCCCCAGCTAACCGCTGTTCAATATTGACTCTGCCTTCCTGTTGAAGCACTTTAGAGTCGAGAGCTTTCTGATGCTTTATGGATTTGATGTGATCTGCGACCTGGCTTGCCTTGTACGGCGCCCAATTCGCGTTGGTACATATTTTGCATCGAACTTGTTTGTCTAGTCTCTCCTCATAGCCTACGGACACTCTGTAAGTTTCATTATCTCGATGATAACTTTGACGCATACAGCCAGGGAGATTGCGCTTCGGTGGCATCGTTCAGGTCAAGGGGTTGTGTACGACAGCGAGTTCCATTTTTGGAATAGGTTGTGGACCACAATTGCTGTTTCCGTTTTTGGAGCGGTGGCACAACCCATTCCGCATTGTTCTCACTAATATTTAAGCAAAGCCGGTCCAATACAACAACTCTCCATCGTACCACCACCTCTGCTCCATCAGGAAAAGCCTCCTTTTCAAATTTGGCACAAATTGTGTGAATTTGGCACAACCGTGCTAAGCGAGGTAAGCGGTTCAAGCGACGAGAATCTGTCACAATTGTGAGCCAATTCGGACCGAAATTTACGAATTGCCAAAATGCACCAAACCTCCCGCTGATTGTATGGGATGAAGTCAGGAAACCAAACTAAGTATCCATACCAGGTCGGGCTTGAGCAAGACTGACCCACAACCACTCGACAACATCCTTAAGGCTTATTTACACCGTTAGTCACTGATCACCCAATCGAAAGGCTAGCACAAGACTATATGGTGAGAGATAAGTACGAGAGGCTAGGGTCGATGTGTGTGGATCCCGGTCTCTTATTGCCACCCAGAGTAGTGGATAAACAAGGCCTTTGTGCATGGTGCCCAAATGGTGCCAGCATCTTTTAGCCGACACCGGCCCTAATTCGTGTGCCGTGAGTCCGACCTAGTCAGATGAGGTCCGACGGCCATCACCTCTTGCCCGGGACTGGAGATTTTGACGCGGCGTGACGCGCGATTGATGCGGTATGTTTAGGAAAGCTGAGCAAGGCTCCTAGGGTATGAAATTGCTTGCACACAAGAGGCAGCCATCACTGGAATTTCATACACAATGTTGATTTTGGGTGGGGAACAACCCATTGAGGCTAAAAACACTTATCTTGAATGAAACAAGAAAGGTGTCAAAGAGTTATACCAAATTTTGTTTATTGCCTTATAAGGTGCGGGTATTACTATATATGGTAGTTTCCCACGATAGGGTAGGGTCATTTTCGGCCGAGCGTTTTTTCGAAAGTTGTGCAGAATAAGCCAAATCGTCCAGAAAAAAATCCGGTTTTTATTTTTATTTTTTCGAGACAAATACCCTCATATCTCCCCAGCCATTGATCTGGTCAAGTTGGTGTGTCCAGATAATGTGTTCCCAGGGTGGTTTACTCCCAAAATCGACATTGTGTATGAAATTCCAGTGATGGCTGCCTCTTGCTTGCACAACACTCGGAACAGTGATAATAGTGCATGTACATACTTGAACCATGAGTTAACCCCTTGTCCGGGCGTCAATATTAAATTATTTACCTTGGTGAATCAACTTTTCGCCCCGTATTAACGAATAAAGTACTTTTGGTGGGCGCAGGGACATTCAAATGCACTGCAGGACTTACAGAATCGCAGTTTATCAATAGGATTGCCGCGCCGACACCGCGTCAGACGCCGCGGCAATGCGCGTCAATGCCGCGTCAATGCCGCGCTGATGCCGCGTCAATGCGCGTCAACGCCTCGTCAGTGCCGCGTCAATGCGCGTCAGTGCCGCGTCAGTCCGCGTCAGCGCCGCGGCACCTCGCCCAGTACTATTCAATGTCTGTACCTCTATAGTCCGTGTCTAATATACATCCTATCAAATCTTGGGGTAGAACTTCAACTTGGAAGTCCTCGGGTACTACTTTCTCCCCATCATCTCATCTTTTGACTCTTCTAGCCATATTGAGGAATGTGTACAGTAGATACTACAGTATATATCCACAACTCAGTCCCATGTCAGGACTGCTTGGCTTGGATGGCAGTTGAACCAAAGTTGTACTGACGGCCGCGTCAATCACGTGATTGACGCAGCACACTCATTATTCATTGAATTTGGATGTTTCCGACTCTACATGTCTGATAAGCACCCATATGCATTTATTCAAGGATCTATTCCACCAAAAAACAAAAGTGGACTGACCTTGGCAGATATAAAACAGATTGGGTCTGAGTCGGGTGGATGAAAAATATTGACCAACAGTCATGTGCAGTGGATGTAACTTTGGAGGAGCCAATGGTAGGATCAAAGGCTATGAAAAATAACGATGAGTTCAAATACAACTCGGATCTTCCGTAGTCCATCACATTTACGCCAGAAGTTCAAATTTCGCGAGGGTCAAACATACTTTCATACTTTGCTTCTCCCAGCTTCAGATCTTCCAAACACCTGAGCAGAATAAGTGACATGTCGATCTTGGCGGATACCTTCACCATCCGATCCGACATATAATTCCACAGGGAACATAGGGTGCTGCCTGGGTGCATTACCGCGTCAATTGCGTGGGTGACACCCAATCGTTGGTTGAATTCCCAGCTTTCTGCACATCAAGACAATACCAGCCCAAAGAATTCACAGTAGTCTGTTTCAACTACTGAGAGAATATAGTTCAAAGGTGAAATGAAGACCAACACCCATAGTAGAACTTTCACTTTAAATTTCTGGTCAATTGTAATGGCTTCGCAGATCATTCATGCGGTCAGAGCATCACTTTAGAGAACTACAGTACCGAAAGAAGTATCTACTTACACGCGTCTTTTCGTAGCACTACATTTTGCCTACCAATCCAATTCTTCGGCTCCATACCCGCTGTCGCTTCCGAATTTATAATGAAATGATTGGTTTGATGATATGCCTACGTTACGACTTGGATTGGGCCTCTTCGAGGCGGTAGCTGAACCTTTAGGAATTATATCTTAATTGAAGGCTGATATACGGTTTCTTTGGCACTGCATGGAGACAATATCTTTTGAGGCAAATTTAATTGACAGTGGAGGGCAGGATGTAGCATCCAATAAAGGTGCATTTTTTTTTACTTCCAGCGTAGTACTTTGGATTCATGACTTCCAGCAGAGCATGCACAACATCGAGCCGTATGTAGTGGTAGTCCAGTGATGTTCCGTGGTACATTTCATTGCATGTAAGGCTTCACGAGTTCATGTTACAGCTAACGTCAGTACCGAAGGCACGAACAGAAATTTCTTGTTTTGGGATGTTTTCAGAGAATTGTCAGTAACTCACCCAGTTCTGCACCGATTTGCATGAAACCTAGGTAGATCTGTCGGGCTAATTCAAGCGCAATTAGTGATAGAAACGAATTTGTGAAAATATGATTTATTGGGTAATCTGTGGTTTTGGGCTGTTTTCGGGCTGAATTCTGTCTAACATGCCCAGAACATGTCCCAGTGACCTAATATTTTGAGACATACAACATGTATACCTGGAACGATATGTCATAGAACCAGAAGTAAAGATAATTCGGTTTTACTCCTGTAGCTGCATTGGAGAAATTTGGCAGCTTTGGCATTCAGAAATATTGTATGGATTGCATCGATCTATTATTTTTCTATCATTCTGGCCTTATGACAAGTTCCTCCACACATATATTTTGTCCTTCCCAAAATATTAGGTCACTGGGACATGTTCTGGGCATGCTAGAAAGCATTCAGCCCAAAAACGGCCCGAAATCACAGATTACCCAATAAATCATATTTTCACAAATTCGTTTCTATCACTAAGTGCCCTTGAATTAGCCCGACAGATCTACCTAGGTTTCATGCAAATCGGTGCAGAACTGGGTGAGTTACTGACAATTCTCTGAAAACATCCCAAAACAAGAAATTTCTGTTCGCGCCTTCGGTACTGACGTTAGCTGTAATTAAGCTGCAGACCACAGATGGGATGTGAGATACGGAAAAGCCGGAAGTGGAGCTTAAGAGCAGTAATTTGGTGCGTCGAATGAGGTTAACTCAAAATAGACAGAATGGCGGCACTCCTCAACACGTTCTTGCTGAAATCTTCGGTCTATTCAATTTTTCCCTGAGGTTTCGGATATTGAGTGGTTAGAAATGGATTGGAAAGGCACTGTTTTATAAGCTTGATTCTCCGCAGCAATGATTTCCAAGACTTGAACAGAGACAATTCTGGATCAAGCACAACAAATTATTTGATTTGAGTGTTGTTGGATCTCGATGTATATGTGAGCCCAACGACCCAACCTTACAACGTTGGCGGACGTGCTGGATGCAAGTTGAAATTGGAGTTTTTTTTCGAACCTATCCGATGTATGTGCCTGGATATGCCTGTCGGAACCATCTTTTCTGCTCCTTCTTTGCATGTCTCTTGAAATATAGTGTCTCTGTTCAACATGGGAATCATGCAGATGAGTAACAGTTGACCTTTGCCATTTTGAAGTAGCAGAGAAATCGCTGAACCGAGTCACTGAATTTTCAGCACCGTTGAAGTGAAACTTGGTAAGAGCTTTAGATTTCCTTTTCTGACAGCACTGTATTCTATGCAAACCAATACCCCGTGGAGTGGCTTGTATTGCAAATAGTTGACCAACTCCACAGAATTCAGAGCCGATTGCCGCTTTTTAACACCACATTCGAGGTGTGAGGGGTTCGCCGGTACTCTCAATATGATGAGCGAAGCATCAAGAAAATCAGTCTCGGACAAGTAAAAGTCTCAGTTGAAACACAGTCTCAAGGTAGGTAGGTAGGTAAGTAGGTAGTGTATGGTGATTCGCGGGTCAATCCGTTGTCTCAACGTATTCTGGCGTGTGAATGCGGCAAAAATCCGTGAGCTCTTTCCTCGCATCTGTGCTGTCAGGGACTTACCAGGGACCTATTTGCAGCTAAAAGCAATCTGTGTTTCTATGCATTAAACAAAGGCCTGATTGGAGTCCTCTTCGAATCCATGGCAAGGCATTGCAGTCCAAGAAAACATCAACAGTCAGACTTTACAGTAAGCCTAAACTAAATGTTGGATTATGCACCAATGGACTTAAACAACGGTGCAGGAGAAAATTGAAGATGTACACTGCAGAAACACAATTTTGACTGTACTCCACACCTGTATAATCACGTCTGAACCCTGAGGAATTCACAATTGGGAGAGTGATTCAATTTTGATGTAATATTACGAATGCAACAGTTAGCTGTACGAAGGTAATTGCTTGTACTGAGAGTCTGAGACTCTTTGAATGGCTCCACCACTCTGGTCAGTTTCTTCAGCTCTCTGGAAACATCATTCGAGGCTAAATGTGCCAAAGGTTCCGGGCAAGGCACGAAAGATCGAGGATAAGTATGTAGCTTAGGCAATATTTGGGATGACTGACCCGAGTTGAGACCTGCCAGGTCTTGAGTCTAAATGGTGTGGCGTAGCTATTGAAATGTCCCAGAGTGGAAACCAGGGTTTTGGGGACACTCTGGGACGAGGTAGAACCAGCGCGTCACTGCCGTGTCAATGCGCGTTAATGCCGCGTCAGTGCCGCGTTAATGCCGCGTCAGTGCCGCGTTAATGCCGCGGCAGTGCCGCGCCGGTGCGCGTCAATGCGCGCCTGTCGCGTCATTTTTACCAGACCCCTCTTGCCCGACGGCGAAGCACCGGTTGCTAGGCACGTGCGCGAAAAATGTGGTTCATTTTGATCCTGTCATAACAGTCGCATACACCTCTCTCTTCTCTACATCCATGTCCTCTCTCTTCTCGACCATCGTTGCAGCCTTCAGATGTCCGCTGCGTGCGTCCCTCTGCCCTTTAGTGCATTCCTCCAGGGTATGTACTGATCCTTCACTCATCCCAGCTCGGGCTCATTCTTTTTCGAGCCGAAGATAGCAAGCATCAAGGATCCAACGTTCTCTGGCCCCGTCCCGGTGCCTACTTGCTGGTATGTATGTGCTACCTCGACTCTGTACAATGCTGACCTAACCTTGTGGAGGTGCATGTCCTTACCCACCACTGTGACATCTCTGAGGCGGCCTAACCCAATGCGCTGAGGAAGTGGACTCTGGTGCTCGGTGCAGGTATGTGACAGTCTGCTTTGTATATTTTCATACTAATATGTTTTTTTATCCTGTGTGTTGACATTGGTCTCCCACCATGATAGGATGCCGCGGCCCAGCCCTTCCCGGACACGACCGACTCATACTGACTGGTGTAACAGATTTTCTGCGTTAGTAAGCAATATTTGACATGCCTGTTCCTCGGAAACCTTCTGACTGTGACTGTTGTTACAGTGTTCGAGTGATCCGAATGGATTTTTTTGGCCAATACATCATACAGGTGCATTTTGTTTGGTGTAACTTCCCATTTTTGGCCCTGATAGTAATTATTTTGCAGGTACCTTGCTGATTGTCTCGTGACTACTGCATGGCCTCTCTATCGATTAGTGTTAGTAGTAGTATATTTTTGTTTGAGCTATACTATGTACATCTATAGTCTATATTCAATATAAACCTGTTATATCTTATTCATTGTGTGTTAGAAGGCGACAAAATTCTCTAAAAACACGTCGCAGATCTGTTGCAGATCTGTCAAAATCTATCAAAATCCGTCAAAACTCGTAGACCAATGATCGGGTTTGCACAATTGTCAAAATTTAGCATTAGGCCAAATTTGGCTCAATTGTGGCAGGATTTGTTCAGTTCGGCCCAATCCCACCAAATTGTTACAAATTTTGAAAGGAGGGTTTTCCTGATGTCAAACATGGCCTCATCCAGTTCCCCTCGCCGCCTCTTCGACGACGACGACGACGACGACTACTCTAATCTCATGTCAACCACCACTCCCGTTACATCCCCTGCGCGCAAACGTTCTGCTGACGATGCCAATCTCGATGAACCACCTGCATCAATCTCCGGTGCTCTGTCGTTACGCCCGAACGGCAATCATCTCCAAGCGGTTGCCACCTATGCCACCCGCAAGCGTCTTCGTCCGGAGCAGGTAGCTGAGATAGAGGGCTTCCTCAATGACCCAGTTCCTGTTCAGATGGCGAAGCTCTTCGTCAATCTGAAGGCGCAGGAAAATACCCTTGCTAAATTCCAGGCAGCTAAACCCAAGTTTGAAATAAATTCGGCGTTGAAGACAAACATCACCCGAGCCGTTAACGCGACGTTATGCTCCAGCCACATCACCCAGTACAAGGGAGAAGCAGCAAGGAATGACGTTCAGGTGAGTTCTTGATTATTCTGCGCATCCATGCCAACCGCCCTCCGCGTTCAGACTCTTCTGATCCGACATCGTTGGGGCAACTTCGTCGTCGGCACGGAGCACGACAAGTCCGCCATGGACATTGTTCAGAAGTTCATCGGAGATGTATTCACACAGTCGCGTTCAATTATCAACAAGGAGCCTGAGGTATATTTTTATCCTCTCGAGTCTCGACCATGATCCCTTCTCATTCTAACCACTTTATAGATTGTGAAATCTGTTGAAGTCCCGAAACCAACTGGGCCACAGAAGAAGAGTTCCACCCCAGCCCTTCGCGATGCTGCGACACACACAACAATCTATCAACTTACCAAGATTATCGCGCAGAAATTATCTGGTGGAAAAACTGTTTCCATTCCCATTACACCCGCATTATGTGCGCGAGTGGCTCTAATGGTTTGTTTGTTTCGTTTATTTATCATCCAGAACTCATTTCCTTTCAGCGCAAGTGGCATGTCAAGATGGTCGAGAAGGGGACTTCCACCAAGGAAGATTACTGGGATCACGTCGATAAGGACCTGCAGAAGATTCGGACTACGGCCCGGAATGACGCTGAAGACGCGACTGAGATCGCAAAACGCGTCGCGAGGTCACTTTCATCTTTCTTGCTAAACTCAAACTTTATTGATCGCGTCTACAGAGTCTTTTCTTCCATGCTTGACAAGGATCGGCAACGGCACGGCTCGAACGCATCCGAAGAGATTCCAGATGTCTCTACTGCTACCGACGACGCAGTCATCTCGTATCAAGCCGATATCGACGAGACAATCGAGGCACGTAGTCGTGGCGCTAATATTCCTCAAGTACCCGAGGCGGAGCACGATTCAGGGGGAGAGGATGGACAGCAGCTATAAATTGTGGCCAAATTTTATTTTTTATGTTCTGCATTTATTGGTCGACAAATTTACGGTGCTATTCATGTAGCGCGACAGATATGAGGAATGTGTTCTATGTGCTGTCTTCCGGGCAACTATATACGTGAATACGTAGATGATTCACATTCGTCTCGATGGCTGGTCCGGATCTGAATCAGAGCGTTCCATTCGGCTGTCGGATACGGGCAGTATCAGCCACAATAAAGGCTGGATACTACCCGGCAAAGCCAACTGAAACCAGGACGTACTGGACCTACCTGTCGTCCCAATGTCGTCCATTGGCCGGAAAGTCTGGATTCCAGCCGGTGTCCACGCAACACAAGGCTGGACATTTTGTGTGATACCTATATCGTTTTCGGCTGGTTTCCAGCTGCGTTCCATTTTGGTGTGATAATACTCCAAATCTGTTTCCCCTATAACATTCCCCGATCATTTCATAAAAACGCTCCAGCCTCCTGTGCCTGTTCTCCTCTGCAATGTCGTTCTCCCCAACCATCACGACTCGTTACTGTGAGCCCTTTTACCTCCTGCCATTCCGAACTACTGAATGGCATGTAATACCCACAAGGTCTCGGCCTCGCCATCTCAGTTGCTCAGGTCGTCTCGGCGGCCTGTCTTTTGCCCCTGTTCCCAACACCAAAGCTTCGCTCGTCGAATGCAAATATCGGTAGCTCATTATCTCCTTGACTGATGCCATCCGAGCCGCACCACTCATCGAATGACTCTCCAGACACCTTCTCTACTCTGTGCTTCGATATCCTTGCAGGGGTGACAGGCTGCTTCGGGTGGGTTGCTGTGTGCGTATCTCCGCCAATGATATTGTCTTCCTTTCTGTTTGCTGAAACATTTCGTACTTATCAAGGCTGGATCTCCTACGCCAGAAGCCAGGCGTCCACCCCCCTGCGGGGGCACAGATACACATCGGAGCCCTCTGCTTCATACTCGCAATTTGGCTTATCGAGAGTGAGTGAAATCTAGTCGCACTACATACGACTTGGTTTAATTATATAAACTAACTCACATATTAACACGCTCCCATTGTTAGCTATTTTTATTGTACTCCCCGACCCGCACTTCTCATCGAGCCCATTCTGGACCTTCGTCTCCTCGTGCGCCAAGACACATTTCATAAGCAGCGGCAAATGCGCGGGGATCACCCTGCTCCTCCCAGTCGTGAACCTCCTCCTCAGTGAGTCCCGCCTGCGCAGTATCCTTGCGACGACTACATACATACATACACCCGGATTTAATCGCCTTTTTTAGTACTGGGAACGGCGTGGACGATCTATCGCCAGGCGCGTGCAGAACACCCCGGCTACCGCAAAGTCGAACATCCACCACCGCCGCCCGAGGTGGTCGCCGCGTGGACTGTCGCACGCGTTGAAGATCTCCAGATCGGGTGCCGTCGGCCGTGCAGCACCAACAAGGATATCGAGGAGGCTGCGAGTTGAATCCGATTTTTCTTTGGGGGGGCAGTTGAAAGGCTGACCGGTATGTAGTTGTCAATGTGTTGATTCTGAAGGAATGAAAGCTTGCATTCCCATCTACATTCTTGTTGATATTAGTACTTGGTCATTTGAATGAAACGGGCAGAGAGCTGAAATGCTACCACAGATGCTTCTAGTTCTTTTTCCTTCCTGCTCATTCTCATTCTCAACCTTACCCACATGCTAGAGTTAGACGTGGGTAAGGAGGTCTTCGTGGAGTACGCATATGCAACTCACTCCCTCCCCGTAATATAGGATGGACTCGTGTGGGAGAGTCCGTGGTTCGAACTCACCCGAAGACGTAGTTCTGAGCAGTTTTCCTTTTTATTACCCTTGGTTGGGCCGATTTATACTGTCCCGAGAAATTTACAGTGAGTGAGCTTCCAGTGTCAGGAGTGCATGCTAAACGTAGACTGGCTAGTTGTCCATGTCGACCCACCCTGGTAGGGGCGCTCAATTCTTGGTTCGTGCAGTTTGTTCGTCGGATTTAATATTATTCACGGCATCTGATTGGTTGATTTAATATTTAAAACGACGAACAAAGTGCACGAACTAAGAATTGAGTGCCCCTACCACCCATTCACTCTTTTTCTTTCTCTCCCACAGTCGTTTCAACCTCGATTCTTATGTATATATCTGTCCTCACGTATCGAAGGCAACAACTTTCGTGGAATACGAAACATCAGGAAAATCTGATATTCGTCATAGACTCACGGCCATTCTCCAGGTCTTTGGTGGGCTATGGTGGTCTATAAAGTCACACACCCGTCTATTTTTGTCTATGGTCAACTTTGTTGGTCTATGAATCTGCTCCTCATACTACCTTTGTCTATTTTGGCTGTAAATATCAAGTAGCTTCTATGACTGTCTTGGAGGGTGGTGGGTAATTTTAAATTAGCGGGTACTTCAGGAAAATGTCTTGAGTATTCGACCCAGAAGTTACAGGCCGGGATCCGGATTGGATTTGATCAGGACTGGGTACACCGCCATTTCGGGGGGACATCAGGCAGAGATCCCATCTGCCATTTCGGGCCTTAGTGTCCCGGACATCGGCTGGGATGTCACCGGGTCATAAAAAACGACTATCCCCTGTTAACCCTGGGAGAGGTGTATCCCAGCGACATCTGGCGCGGTGTCCGTCAGGTATACTTGGGCATCTTTGTCAGACTTCCTGATCTGACAGTACATAAATTCATTTTAATTCATTTGCATTCTGCGATACACCTGGGAATTGGGAAAAAAAACTGGATTCGGGTCGGAGACTATTACATAACAAGGAAGTGTAACTGTGTAAATGTAAAGAAGGAAGTCACGCTCGAGAAAAAAAAACAATGTAGAGAGGAGTGGAAAGGATGAATGGTTCAGGGAGCTTGAAGGGGCACAGAATAGAGCTCTTGATGGGTTTTCAGTGGTCGTCAAAGGTCTTGAAGGAGGGGGCTTGATGATGTGCTCGAGTCTTCAGTGCGTGGTGATTTGCTCCTTGGAACTTTGCGGGAACAGGACTCAGTCTTGAAGGCTTGAGCACCCTTGAGGATGGAACTTGACGAGAATAGAAGGGTCCGGGAGAGCTCAGGGTGCGGGCAGGAAGAGCGGAGGTGGGAGGAAGAAAGGGAAAATGGGACGACTTTTCATGTTGGGCATTGTTTGGTTCAGCGGAGTTCAAACGACTTGGTAACTTTTTGCATGACGGCCGAAGTATCTTCAGCAATCGGGCCGAAAACCTTATATGAAGTCTCTCAATATGAAAGAGACGTCTATTTAGGATACAAAATGGGCCTTCTTCTGCGAAATGGCGGTAGAATATATTTATGATAACAAGAAGGAAAGGAGGCCGAGCCAGATCTCCCT
Organism: Mycena galericulata; assembly: GCA_029289565.1. Taxonomy (NCBI): domain Eukaryota; kingdom Fungi; phylum Basidiomycota; class Agaricomycetes; order Agaricales; family Mycenaceae; genus Mycena; species Mycena galericulata. The sequence goes on along the minus strand of JARKIA010000029.1, from coordinate 795,586 downwards.
CAGATGTCTGAACGATATGCCGTGAATCTCAGGAAATTCTCAGTCTGATGACGCTAAGCCGAGATCACTCGGGCACTGTTCCGATCTCCCTCATGGAACGTATGGGATGCCGGGTGGCATCCGGCAATCAATGCCCCACTGACAACCGGCGCAAATGGTGGTGTACTAGTCCGATTCACTTACTGCGTTATCACTAACATCCAATTTTCAAGACCAGAATGTATTTCATGTATCAGACTTCGAAGGCCCAAAATTTCCTTTTGGCCCGAGTCGTGGCCTGTACTCCGGATATTTCATTGAATCACTGACATGTTGAGTCATGCGTCATGGAGTTGTATCGGGAACATCGGACCGATTCGAACGGACTTGAGCCCCAAAAATGATCCCCGTCAGTTTGCCGGGTGATCATCTTTATTTACCTCCGCCATCAGGCCGCGCGTCGTTCGTTACGTGGCAGCCTCTCTTCCTCCTGCTCTCATCTCCTCCCCTCCCCCTCCAGCACGCCAGCCTAATATTCCAGCCCATGCCCTCCAATGCCCATCTAAAACTCAGTTCACTCGCATCAAGCCAAGACATGTTTCTTTGGAGTTTTGACGTCAAATTTCGACGCCTTAAGTTTCAATGCCTCAAGTCTCATCCCCCTTCCTGCTACCTCGGGAATTCTAGTCTGGAAATTTGGCCTGCAAACTACTTTCAAGTTGGCAAGCGTTCAGTCGGAATGATCAAGCTGCAAGATGATATCATCGGCATCTTCAAGTTTTCTCAAGTCCTCGGATGCACGTCGTCGCAACACAAGCATGGTCTTTGCATTCTTAGGCTTCAACCTCAACTCCTTACTGGGTGGCTATGGTGTGGTTCTGTTCTTTCTCGCTGTTCTCGGTTTCTTGCTGCTCTTGCTATTCTATAACTGTATTATTCATGTACTTAAATATTATTTGATGCAATATATTATTTTTACAGCATCCTTTTTGTATTTGGAATACTTTCGGAACTATAAGAGCTATGGCAGCTACTGTGTCTATGCAACTATGATAGATCGGGTTGTCTATGATGGTTTATCTGGTTGAAACTGCCCCTCCCACCTTTCTATAGAGAAGACCATCTGCTATGGTGTCTATGGTCTCTTTTTTGGTCTCTTTGGGTCTATTTTACAACTTCAGATTTTCCTGATGAACTCATTCCCTGCCTGCTATGCCACAGTTTGTGTCAGTGGGAGAGTTGGTGGTTCGATCCCACCCGAAGGCACAGGGAGGATGACGAGATAATCCATGATATAACATTGGTAGAATATGTAGAAAGTATTTACAATAACTTTCAGATGTTTGTGGCCTCAAACCTGCAGAAGGTATTCAAAAGATATGCTTAGATCAGCATATCTTTTGAATACCTTCTGCCTCTTTTGAATCCATTGTGCATTTTTCAAGCCACAGACATATGAAAGGTATTGTAAATATTTTCTCCATATTTTTTGAATGTTTCAGCATGGATTATTTTGTTATCCTCCCTGTGAGGCTTGTCCTATTTCCGATGTTATGTCTTTTATTTTTGGCATGAAACGACTCTTGGCCCAACCCGAAGCCATGTGCTTTCTCGACCTTTTCCCTCTTCCACATCTAGTCGAACTGTGTGGGTGTGACATGACTTCGGCCAGCTGCGACTTGTTCTTCTATCAAGTTGGTTTGGTCCCTTTGGTCTGGCCACTGGTGCCGTGGTTTTATCTCCCATACATATCTAGGCTAGGGAAAGAAGATAAGAAAGTCTTCGTGGAGTATGAAACTCGCTCCCTCTGTTTCCCATCTTCACACCACTAGGCATGAGCGGGAGAGTCGGTGGTTCAAATCCACCCGAGGACATGTCGAAATTTGTCTTCCAACCATTTTTTCTTCGCTTTTTCTTGGTTCCGGGCCTTCCTCAAGATTGAATACATAGGCTCAGAAAGGATGAAGCCAAATTACAGCTATATATCTCAGTGAGTTGGGGTCGGATTGAGGTGAAACCTAGCTAGAATTTCCGGAATAATTCAGGCGCAATTAGTGATAGAAACAAATCAGTGAAAATACCATCTTTTGGATCATCTGGCATCTGAGGGTACTTGGGCCGTAAAATCCGGGTAGCAAGCCCTGATTGTGTCCTATGGATGTAAATTTCTGGGAGAGGAGACTCTTATACATAGAGACTTGTGTGATAGAGTCGAAACTATCAATAATTCCTTCCCGCAGTTTGTAGTACCCTCAGAGACATTTTGTGTAGAAAACAATGAAATGATCCTAACTACATGAAGTCTGAACCAAATCAGTTGGTTAGACCACTCATAGACATGTGGTGAATACCCACAGCTTCCTTGACACTCAGATTTCAAAAGGGCGCATGTCGGAAATACTAGTTGCGACGCGTTGCGTCTGTTTTCGGTCAACATCAAGTCCCCGCAATCAAGCCGAGATCCCATCAAGCCTACACCTGTCGACGCGTGTCGCCCTCGTCCTCCTCCCACAACAGTTTTCTTCGGATCTACAGCAATATTCATATCTGAGTGGACTGTATCCCCAGGTAATGTGCAGCCACCCAGCTTCCTCACTTTCCCATGTTCTTCATTAGGATTTGCCACCACACCATGTAACGCCAGATCTTCCCGCTCCTCGCGTTCAGCATTTTGAACCATGTCTAGCACAGGCACATGCTCCGATTCCCATTGAGTCAACCTCTTTACGTTTCACGTTGATATCATTGACTGCACAATGATTGTTGCAGTTAGAGCGCTACAACATAACTATCAGTCAATATTCAGAATTTGGGATGGCTATTTGCCTGTTTTCTCTCTGGAGTAATCCGTACGTGCTCATCATACTGAATAGATCCCACACAGAACATCTCGCCATCACTGAGGCACACATCATCCCCAGGATTGCGCATCTTGAGGTTGTCAAGTTTGAAATTACCATTAACAACAATTTGGGGTCGATATAGTTTTCTAAGAAACAGATATCAAAACTCACTCAGTTTTCAATGGAACAACTCACGGATCAGATGAGGCCTGGACTTCATCTAGGGACACATTTTTTCCGGGCTGTGGACATGTCACACAAAAGAGTGCCAGGTCTCCTGCACACCTCCCTCGATTCTGAGGATATAACACTCCAGCACGTTTCAAAGCAGTCAGATTGCGCCACTGGCAGGAGCATCTGATGAATGCAGCATATACATTCTAGAGAGAAGGGTGGTTCAGCCTCTTAAAGTGCTCTGTATAAATACGTACTGGTGTTGACAGGGGAAACACAGGATTGGTGAGCCTTCGTAGCTTTGAAAGGAACGAAAGTGCTGTTGCATTCCAATGTGTCGATGGCAAACTCATCCAGGACATTGAATATAAATGCTGTTGATGGTCGGTCGGATGTGGCCGGATGAAATTGTGCTTCAAGGAGCTGCATATCCTGGGGCATAACTAGTCCGTCCTGGCACATGCAACCACACCACCCAACTCTTCTCGAGAATATGCCTGTGGTGTGCACCAGTCGGAGGCGATCTCCAATAAACCCAGTTTGGACCTCATCTTCCCAACCATCTGCATTTGGGCCAGGATCCTCCATCACAATATCTCCATCCTCGTCAATGTGTGATGGCCCAGGATCGGTGTGCTGTGAGAGTGTTGGGGAGGGTTTCCCACCATGGCCAAAGAAGAGGGTTAATCCCATTTTATCCAAATCCAGAGGCTTGAAGAATCGGCCGTTCCATTTCTTGGGGTGGTGGAAAGGTGATGTTTGGTGGAATTCCAGGCAACATTCTTTGCACCACAGTGCTTGCCCACTGCAGTCATCACAGCGGTAAAGACTGTCCGCTTTCGCACATTGGTTGCAACAAGAAGACAAAGGATATGCTTCATTTTCAATGATGCGTTTCAGATATAATATCCGATGGTGAGCCTTCCAATCTCGCATGTAATCATTTGAGGTCTGTGAAACCTGTGTTGAGAAATGTGCTTTGCCGAATATTATTTAAGAGCACATTACCTTTCCTTTTGTTCGGGATGCCATTCCTATGGACTCAAGGCTTTCTAACTGAGGGTACTCGTGTTGTACTGTACTTGTGGCTCTCGGCTTCACAGGGGAGCTTGTGGATTTTTTCGGTGATTTAGATGGTGATCTGGTTCTTGATGATGCAGAAATTATGCGTGGTTAGTGTTTTCCGGGTCGGGCCGGGCCTGAAAGCCCGGGGCTTGGGCCGGGGAAAACCCCAGGCCCGACCCAACCATCGGGCTTGAGGCCGGGTCGGGTCGGGCTTGGGCCCAGGCCCGCGGCTTAGCAGTAAATAATAATTATCTATATATTAGATAGCGGATTTTGCTCGGGAGACTTCCAAATAACAGAAGCATGAATATGGGATCTAACCTGTTGCTATCTATTGAAATTTGGCCTTGAAGTGAGAGGAATGAGCTTGAAAGCCCAATTGGGAACGTGAGAAAGTCATTTTTAGTCCGTTGGCGATCACGGAAATCCGACTTGCAGTTTTCGGGGTCAATGGAATCAGACTCTACAAATAGTTTTATTGACTATCATTGAAGCTTTTTGTGTAGAATCTGACTATGGGAGAGTGAGAAAAGCCTGGGCCTAGGCCCCGGGCTTCGGGCCTGAGCAAATCTCAGGCCCGACCTTAGGCCCAGTTGAAAACCGGGTCGGGCTTGGGTCGGGTCGGGCCTGAAAGCCCCGGGCTTGGGCCGGGCTCGGGCCTGAGCCCGAGCCCGGCAAATCACTATGCGTGGTTTTTGTGTAGCATACCCAGCACGTGTGCAAGCATCCTCGAAAACTGTGATTTTATCGGCAATGAGATTTTTTGGACATAAGTTTCCCTGTCCCTTTTCTCTTGCAGTGCGCGGCATGAAGGATGAAGTCACGTGGGACTGTACAAGTATGGATGCACACCAGCTCTCCACTTACCACAACATGTCCGATAAGGCACACTCAGGAAAACAGAGCAGTGAGACTTCACATGAGTCGCATTCCCACCCAGGTGAGAATTCCCAAGAATCTCGGGTCAGAACAAATAACAAATACAATGGTGTATCAGACTTTGAAGATCATGAGGGTTTGACTGAATTTGCAAAGTATCAAGATAGTCTGGCTGCCTATGCCCCAAAAAGGCGTGAATTGGAGAACCAGAGATACCAAGAGAAGCTTAAAAATGTCGATGATGTTTGACACACAATTTACGCAGAGGTCACTTCCACCATCACAATTCAGGCACAATTTCTGACACAATCACAGTTAGAAGCACTGACTGCACGCACTGGGGTTCGAACTTTGCTGCTCAGTGCCCGTGGCCAGTATGGAGACTTGATTGAGGCTGAAGTTCATAGTACAGGAGATGGTGTGGACTTCATACAGACAGTTTTCTCGATGGATACATTTGAATTAGAGAATACCACGAATATATATTCGCGAATATGAATATTCACCTAAACCTTGAAACTGATATTCGCATTCGTACGAGTATTGATGGCAAATACTCGTTGCTTAGTAAGCAATATTCACGAATATTCGCGAATATCAACTACTCAGATTCAACGAGTTAAAATATTCACTATTTGCAAATTATTCATGAGTAAATCATCTAATCAACACCATCAGCAATTTTAATCTGCACGAAATAGGACCGACTGCTTAATTCCGATACGGGATTATTCGGCTCTTTCCATATATGGCTTCTTGGGATGTCAAACCTATCACGGCGGTTTAATTCTACATAATAAACTCGAGTGTCTGGATGATAAGACATATCATCCAGGGTATCTACAGAAAGCTATCAAGGAGAGCTATCTAATTCTGAGATCCAGAGCGAGAAGGGAACCTGGGACAAGGAGTTATCAAGGAATATTTCCACCTAGGAGATAACCATTAATTTGGTGACATGATGATCGTATGCCAGGAGTTGCAACTGTTGAATTAGTGGACAAGGGAAACTACGATCGGCCAATGGGGCGCCAGAACATGCGCATATAATATAAACGGACGGCTAAACTGTACTATAAAATACCTGTAGCCTTGTAATATCGGACATGTAAGCTAAAATTCTGTAGAGTATATAAGTAGCCAGCAGTAGTGTAGTACAGCACCAAATCTGTCCCGAGAGAGTGAGGAGCTTGGTGGCCCTTACGTATTTAAGGTATTAGTTTGGGGCTTGTATTCCATTTGAATCAAGTTGGTTGTGGATTGGAATTAGTGACTGAAGACCTTTGTAGCATTGACTGAAGACCTCCGTGGCAATAAAAGACCTTTGTGGCATCCTAGGACAGGATAATCGTCCAATAAACAACAGCCGGTTAATAGCTGTTATACCTTGCAATAAAACCCACCCGTTCGACTTAATAGACACAATTGTCCATTAAGATCAAATAGACCGCATCTTAAAATCGTTTGAAAGCTTACAAACGAAGCCAACCAAGTTATCTATAAAGAATTAAGCTCTATCCTGGTCCCTTGGATCTTCTATCAATCCAATAAGACCCAAATATCGTCAGGCTTGTCAAGACTGTGTGTGTACTAGGAGTGTGTGGTGTAGTTGGAATTAAGCATTAGTTGGTCGTTTGAGTTGTCTGATCTCACTTGGTGAGTTTGGGAAACTCAGTCATTCGATTTGGTGTTTGGTTTTGGTGCATTACTATTCTCAGTGCTTGACCCTGAGCAACCGTTTCATCGAAGAGAAAGAGTAGAGAAATATTAGATGCACCATTAGTAGGAGGGAACTGCAGTGGGGTAGTAATATTATGGCTACAAGTCATTAGCCAGCAGATTTGAGACCACTACGGCCAGAAATATTAGAGCCCGGTCAGGTTTAACATTGGCAGAACCGAGCAGCTGGGGGGCAGAAATATTATCCATTTTTGCTAGGCCGACTCGAAATGACCACCCAGGCCAATATTATAGGCACCATCAGCTAAGCCAGAGGGACAGCTACTGGTAATATTATCTCTGCCCAACTACCTGGCCAGCTGAGCAAGGAAACCAAGGGCAGTAATATTACCTCACCCAAAATATTTGGGGGGCTCGCTCTGCAGAGAAATATTAAATGCACCCTTAGTAGGAGGGAACTGCAGGGGGGTAGTAATATTATGGCTACAAATCATTAGCCAGCAGATCCGAGACCACTACGGCCCAAAATATTGGCGGCTGGTCAGGTTTAACATTGGCAGAACTGAGCAGCTAGGTGGCAGAAATATTATCTCTGTTGGTCGGTGGACTAGAGATGGCCACCAAGGCCAATATTATGAGTACCATGAGCTAGGCCAGGGGGACAGGAAGTAATAATATTATCTCTGCCAACTACATGGTCGGCTGAACGAGGAAGCCAAGGGCAGTAATATGTATTATCTCCCCCAAATTCTTTGGTGGACCGACTCGAAGGGAAAGAGCAGAGAAATATTTGATGCACTGTCAGCAGACGGGAACTGCAGAGGTGTAGTAATATCATGGCTACCGATCATTAGCCAGCAGATCTGAGACCATTGCGGCCCGAAATATTAGAGGCCGGCCAGGTTTAACATAGGCAGAACCGAGCAGCTAGGTGACAGAAATATTATGCCTGTTGGTCGGCAGACTAGAGATGGCCACCAAAGCCAATATTATGAGCACCATGAGGTAGGCCAGGGTGACAGGTAGTAGTAATATTATCTGTGCTAACTACATGCAGTAATATTATTTCACCCAAATTCTTTGGTGGGCCGACTCGAAGGGAAAGAGCAGAGAAATATTGGATGTGACATCAGCAGAAGGGAGCTGCAGAGGGGCAGTAATATTGTGGCTACCAATCATTAGTGAGGAGATACGAGACCACTACGGCAAGAAATATTAGAGGCCTATCAACTTCGGCATCAGCAGAACCAAGCGGCTAGGTGGCCAAAATATTATCCCTTGTTGCTCAGCCTACTCGAGATGATCACCAAGGCCAATATTATGGGCACCAACAGAAAAACCAGAGGGACAGCTACTGGTGATATTATCTCTGCCCAACTACCTGGCCAGCTGAGCAAGGAAACCAAGGGCAGTAATATTATCTCTCCCAAATTCTTTGGTGGGCCGACTCGAAGGGAAAGAGCAGAGAAGTATTTGATGCACTATTAGTAGAAGGGACCTGCAGAGGTATAGTAATATTATGGCTACAGGTCATTAACCAGCAGATCGGAGACCACTATGGCCCGAAATATTAGCGGCCAGTGTGGTTTAAAATTGGCAGAACCGAGCAGCTAGGTGGCAGAAATATTATCTCTGTTGGTCGGCGGACAGGAGATGGCCACCAAGGTCAATATTATATGAGCTAGGCCAGGGGGACAGGCAGTAATAATATTACACAACTGCCTGGTGAGCGGACCTGAGGCACTGTGGAGTTGAAATATCTGAGGCAGCATTGGCTGACCGAAGAAGCCAAGGGGCAGAATATTATTGCCCAAATGTTTTGGTGGGCTGACTCGAAGAGACAGACCCGAGAAATATTGAATGTGCCATCAGTAGAAGCTAGGCAATATTATCCCCCCTGCATTTACCTGTAAGCTGATGTGAGCTGGTCAGCGGCATTAATATCATATCCCATACATTTCCGAGTCAGCACAATCCCAGTGATGTAGTGACTCTTGGTGAGCCAGAGCCAGAGATGCTCAGACCCTAATATTGTTTCTTGCAAATTTGTCACCCAATTCAAGCAAATGTGTGTTCGTTCAGTTTATTGCTTGCACAAGTCTGGGTCTCTCGGTTCATAATATTGTTTGCCATACTTTTATGCAGTGGGCATCCCCAATGAATATCACAGATAATATTTCCGGCCTAGCACACAGGCATAGGCTAACATTCAGGCGGATTTCGGAGGGCCCTAAACTCTAGGCATTAATCATACGTAGGGGACCTATAGTGTAGGGCATTGTTGACTGCAGGCACTGGCTAGTCTATATAAGAATTGAATGCGGTTTGTCTGGTCAGAGACAAACGTTCCACTGACGTCATATAGTCCGCAGCCAAACAGCCGCCACACATGCACAGCTGCCAAGCCTGTTCCGACCTTCCTGATCGCTGCACCACTCTTGCTGCACAGCTCTCCGCTACCGCTTGCCTGTACTGTAGTAACATTTGAATATATCCACTTTCCAACCATCCTCATCCATCTTCTAACCTGAGTGAAATAGTGCTGGCAAGGTTCGGTTCGGTTCAGGTTTGGGGTGTCACAACTAGGCTCAGTCTCCGTCCGCAAGTCATAGTGACAAGGGATTGGGGGGTGGAGGGTAAGAGGAGCGAAGAAGAAACTAGAATAGACTAAAAAATACAGTCGACTAACTACACTACTTATACTGTTCCATCACTCCCTTGATCTTGACAGGATCCATCTGCACCGAATTGTGCGAGATGATCACACCTAGATACTCCATTTCTGTGCGTTCGAACTCGCACTTTTGTGGCTTCAAGAACAGATTGTTCTTTTGAATTATCTCGAGCACTTGCTTCACGATTGCTCGGTGTTCCGCCAGATCCTCCGTGAAGATCAGGATATCGTCCAGATAGGCAATGACTTTTCCCTCGTTGATTACTTCGCGAAGGATGTCGTTCATCATAGTCTGGAATGTTGCCGGCGAGTTCGTCAGTCCGAAGAACATTACGAGAGGTTCGAAGAGCCCTCGGTTCGTTCGGAACACTGCTTTCTACTCATCTGCGACCTGTGCAGGATTATCGGAAGCTAAATGAGATGACAATTAAGAATTGTTATCCACTTCCACTAATCTCGGAGCTAGTCAATAAACTCCGAGGTGCCAAGATCTTCACGAAGTTGGACATTCGCTGGGGTTACAACAACGTCCGGATCAAGGAGGGAGGCTGCCATCTTCTTCACAAAGAAGAATGCTGAGGCCATCGGTGATTTGGACGGCCGGATCCTCCCACTCGCCAAATTCTCTTCTAAGAACTCACTCAACTTCCCCTGCTCCTCTCGAGACAACGGGTAGATCTTGCAGTCTACAGCCTTTGATCCTGGTTTTAGTTTGATTGCATGATCCCATGGTCGTTTCTCTGGGAGTGCATCAACAGACTCCTTTGCAAACACCTTTATGAATTCATGGTATTGCTCCGGGATCTGGTCCTCTGTCATCTTCTCTTGCTCCCTCCCGGCTTCCTCCGCCATCCTCTGTGCTTGGGTCTCTTTCAACCGCAAGTCAATTGCCTCCGCGAAGTCGACCAATAGGATCGACTCGCCTTCCTCGATCACCTCCTCCTTCCCCACTCCGGTCCTGAACTCTGTTCCTGTCATGTTGCATTCTGACAGACAGCGTGAGAAGGTGATCTTTTGTGATCGCCAGTCCACTTCGGGGTTGTGCTTGAACAACCACTCGTACCCAATGAAAATACGAGCCTTTCCAAGTCCTGTGACTAGGAATTGTTGGCGCTCATGGTGGGGTTTGACTGACATGATCAACTCGACGTAATGAGTGATCTTGCCCCGAGAGTCCTCTGTTCCATCAGCATTGCGAGTGACAATGTGCACATCAAGCTCCTTGAGTTCGAAGCCTTCTGCCTTGGCATAATCTCGATCAATACACGTGGTGGTGCAACCATTATCGAGAAGAGCCTTGACAGCACGCGTCTTCCCAGTGTCCAATGCTGTTAATGCAACGAGAACCAGCTTCTCATGATGCTTCCTCTGCTTCTGAAGTTCCCTAAGCTCCTCCTTGAGCTTGTTCTCCGATATTCCCATGGCTCTCCGGGCCAACCACCTTGCCACTTCGGCCTTCTTTAAGCCGAACGGCACCTTTATCGGCTTTGCTTCATGCTGTTCCGTTCCCTTCTTGGGCGCTTCCTCCCTCGTTTGGGATTGAGCCCTCGTGGCATCGCCACCCTTTTTAGCCTCGCTATTTTTCTCACTGGTTTGGGTTCCAGGGGCCTTTTTGAACACTTTCTTGAAGGAGCTCCACTCCTTATTAGACAGGATGCGCATGAGCCACATGTGGCTTTTGGCTCTTGTGCAAAGCTGCAGCGGATTTCGTGTTTATTTGGATTTGAGCATCATCATTACATTTCCAAACCTGTATTCAACACCTGAAAAATTTTAAAGCTTCAGTACTGTGTAATTCCTCTGCAAGGAGAGCTCGGGAAACCCGTTTTTTTCACGGCATTACTCAAGCGGCTGAATTGTTGGCTTCTCAATACACCGTTGGTGCTCTACCCAAGCCTCAATATATGATGGTCTACTATACACTTGTTTTACATATAGTCTAGTGAGATATACATTGTTGAGGCCTCAAATCTTCTGTTTTGGGTGCGGCTTTGCACAATGTCCAAAAGCCACATGAAGCCGCATGCGGCCCATGCGGCTTTTGCACATCCTGTCTATTCCTTTCATCCATCTTTTTGTTTTTTAAATTACGTTTCCGATTCTGATTCTCCAAGATACATATTTTTTGTTGCTTTTCTACACTAGCTACTAGAAAATCGTTTATGCTCTTACGTAGACTAGCATTTACATCTGTATATATATCATCATCATCCGAGTCCTTGGTAACTACATTATCTAAGTCCAATAGGCATTCATATCTAGAAACCGGGGGCGCCGCTTTGGCCGCAAGCGGGGGCCCCTTTAAAAACCCTTCTCACGGAGAATGGCCGCCAGGGTCTCCAAATCCTCCTGCGAGTAGTCCTCGGCCTTGATTGACCAGATATTGAATTTTTTCTTGGGAGGCTCCGGGCACTCCCGCTTCAAGTGGCCCTCCTTGCCACAATTATAGCAAACAAAAGGGCGGGCATTCTGCCTGGCCCTGTCCACGTCCATCGGAGCAACCTTCCTTGGTCCGATCTTCTTTGCCAAGTTCAGCGCCGAGCCGAAACCTGGGGTGTTCCCCTTGGCCACCGGTACCTGAGTCTGTTTGGACCCCCAAGCTCCTCGGCATAAGCGTCGAAGCTTCTCCCGCTCAAGGTTGCCGTTGATCACCATCAAAAGGTCCTTGAAGCCCTTGTACGTATCCGGGACCTGTGTTCCCCCGGCATACATTTTACCAATTATCTCACTGTTAGCAAGATCTTCGAGTAGTTCCACCAGGAAGGCATTATACCCGGTGGTAGCCAGGTTTGGGGAATACCCGGCTAATTCAGCATCCAGCTCAAACTGCTGGAGGAAAGCCACGAGCGATCTGTTCCCTTGTTGCGTCGTGGTGAGGCGGAGGTGTGCCACCTGCGCAAGGTTCTGATCCTTAAATGCAGCTTCGAGCTCCGTAATAAGCCCGGTGTAGGTGTAGGTGGTGGGAAGGACACTGGCAACAAATATCTGTTGCTTCCAGTTTCGAACCCAATCCACTGCGAGACAATCCGAACCATCTTCGTTCCTGAGGAACGAGACCGTGAAGAACACCTTTTTCTTGTTGGTGTCGAGTTCATCATCGTAGGTGGCAATGTACGTGGAAAGGGTGTCGTGGAAGTTATTCCACTTTGACTTGTTGCCATTAAAGAACGGCGGCGGGTTGGTGAGAATAACTTTCGACAACGGCATGTCAATTGTCAAAATGTGAAAGGGTAGGGTGATTGGTGTAGAGGGTCGTGTGGGGATACGGCAGATAGGGGTTTCGGGGGGATGATGGGTACGAATCAGACTCGTTGTCTGAGGAAAAGGTATGAGTGTCACGATACGTTGCGATGGGCCGTGCTGAGTCCGCATGGGGCGATAGGTGGGGCTGTAACGATCACTTGCAACAGAACTATCCCGGGCCTTCTACAACCCTCCCGGCGATGGTGAGGCAGTCTTTCCCGAAGGTCTGGCTGGCACTCCTGCGACTGTTATGTGGCTTGGGACAGACTCGACGTTTCCCGTGGCCTAGCGTCTGTCTGTGTGATAGACCGAAAACAGTTGGCGCTGCAATTGTTTTACTTCGCAGTGGATGAAGGAGGAAGTCGGCAGGTGGGGAATAAGGAAAATGGATCTTCAAATACGAGAGTAAGAAACCAAGTAGTGGATAGAAGGTAGGGGGAAAGGGAAAGGATGGTGGGGTGAGGGGCGGTACAAAGGTAAGAAGGGTAGTCTTTTATTTATGTCACAGCTAGGCTCAGTCTCCGTCCGCAAGTCAGAGTGACAAGGGCTTGGGGGGTGGAGGGTAAGAGGAGCGAAGAAGGAACTAGAATAAAAGACTAAAGAATACAGACAACTAGCTACACTACTTATACTGTTGTACATGCAGCATGTGTATTCTATAAATAACATGAAACTGATCGAGTCTGTCATATATAATTAAATGTACAAGGCGACGGTCCCGAGGCAGGCCCCCGGACACTACCTTTGAGCCCTGTCCGCTTTTTTCCAAATTTTCCAGCTGATTTACTCTATAAAATTCGCTCTTAGGCCACTGATTTACTCTATTTTGGATGTGGCTTTTAGTATGAAATACCATTTTTGCGCTCCAGGACCTATTTTTTCGCTCCCAGCCTGCCACAGGCGCTTTCCGGCTACCCCGCGCATCCCACCACGCAGTGATGAATCCAACTGTACCGTTTCACCGGAACCACCCACAGCTCTGCTTGTGCCCTATATGTGTTCAAAAAGTTTTCTCACGCACAGCCCGATTTACGCTATGGCAGACAGACACTGCCAGTTTGAAGGCTGATTTACTCTATACAGCGGACAGAGGTAGGCCCTTTTTTGGCCGCTGATTTACTCTATCGTGGACAGGGTTCAATGGTAGTGTCCGGGGGCCTCCCGAGGCCTCATTCTGCAGGAACCTGCCTCCACTTCGCAGCTCCAGGTAGCCCTGGATTTCCAACTCTTTCTTATTGAACCCAAATTGTAGCGCTAATTCGCCATCTTCGGTTTTTGCCATTAATTCATCGAAGATCGTTGAAAACCCGGCTCTTCATCCTCGCTATCTAACAAATCATCGCTATCTGACTCCTCAGACTCATCCTTGACTTCTTCTACGGTTGCTCTACAGTTTTTGAACTCTGCCTGAGTAGTGGGTCCTGGGTGAGTAGGAGCTTCATCAGGAAAAACCACCTTTGCCATTTGGTAAAAAGTGCTGGAATATCTGAGCAATCCCTCGTATTTTCTTCAAAATGTTGAGAAATGGCAGATTGCGAGAAAATGGAAAAATTGACTGGTCCCAAAGTATTGTCACAAATTTCTGAACAATTGTGGACAAATTATGGCCAATAGCAATGGATTGCAGCAATATGTGAAGTTCTTGGAACATAATGGGTGGGGGAATCATTGTATTGCAGGCTAAAAACCGACTACTGTACATTGGAAATACATGTAACAAACAAAACTAAGGTGTATGTAACATCTCATGGGAAGGCTGGCCGCTGCGCAGCACCCCACGCGCCTTCTCCTCGGCAATACCGACCGGCGCAGTCGAGCTCACACCCGCTGTGACCGTGACCGCGAGGAGGAGACACCCGGAGCACTACGGGCCTGGCCACCCGAAGCCCAGGACAGCGAAGAAACATCTGCCTTCGAATGGCAAATTTTTAAAAAAATTGGCTTACCCGCGCACCCGTGCCCGGCTTTCCGATTGATGGTGCCGAGAACCAAGACCCCGGCACAGTTGCGTAACAATCACACCTCCGGATCTAGGTAAGTCCTGGGTAAGCCAAGCAAAAACACATGGGGAACTGACTAGCGTACCCTCTGCCAAGCCGATGTGCGGGGGTCAAGAACTTCTCAAACGTCCGTGGGAGGGATGAGATTAATGGACGCTTGAGGAAGATATTGGCTTACCCCAGTGCGTGTCAGACGCACATAGTACACAATCACAACGTGCCAGACTTACAGGGTGGGAAGGTACTAGCCAGGCAAAGAGCGACATCTGGGGCTGTGATGGACGAGTGAGTTCGTGCAATGCGGGTAGATGTGATCATTAACCTTGAAGCCACGACTACAATGGTGACGCATGCAACGGCAGGAAAGATCGGGACCGTAAAATGGAGAAGGGCTTCGTGGCTTCATAGTAGATCGAGTTTAGGAAGGTACATGGCCAGTTTGTGGCCTGTTGACGATGCTAGCAACAGAAAGGAAAGGGGAGGAGATGGGGGGGAAAGGAAGAAAGAGGTTTGACGATGTTGTGGCACCATCAAAACAAACCATGTTTCGCGGACACGTGCAGAGTACGGCAGTCAGCGGTGATGCGAGTTGATACGCGTCGGTTGGACTTAGAGAAGATTTTTGCCGCAAAGGTTGCGGCAAGATTCCGCTGAGGCTATCTGAGCGCAGTCATGAATCTCTAGCACAGGTGTATTATCCGACCTGAAAACAAACGATGCATGATACTAATATCTCGATTTGGGGCTAAACTGAGTATCTGCTCAGGAGGAGCCAACGGCCGTTCTCCGCCAATTTAACCCCTTCATCTAGTTGGAAGCATTTCGGAACATGCTGCACACCAGATACAGTTACGAGGGTGTTGAAACTCGGTTTTTGAGTGGAATGGTTCGGAATGTTCCAAATTTCAACAAAATGTTGACATTTCTTATACAATTTGCAGCATTCCAAGATTGTGAGAAATTGGCAACAAAATTCGAACAATTGGCAAAGGGGGTTTTTCCTGATGTTTGAAACTCTGTGGCAATGGTTCTGGTCTAGTAGCAGCAGAATAGGTCCCTCTAGGATGTGTAGGCACTGTGCAGCGCCTGCCCGTGTTAGGGTCTTTCAATGTTATTACTTGTCCACCGTTAGCTGAGTTGTTAACCTGGCTTTTGGTAAGGATATCAAAGGGTCTTCGCAAGAGTATCTTATACACCGGCTGGTCAATTATATGAACTTGAAGGTAAGCCGCTATTTCGCCAACTACGAACAGTACGTTCCTGGCTAAACCTGCCGACTTCTTCAATTGACCGTTTGCGCTTTGCATATAAATTTGGATGTCTGGGTCCCAAGTAATATTCAAACGCTCAGCCTAAGAGAGTGCCATAGACACAATCTGAGAACCGCTATCAATCACTGCTTCAATACAATGCTTTCCATCTACCAAGGGGAATATAACCCTTAGCGAGGCAGAGTCATTAGCCACAAATACTTGTCGAGGGGATTCATCGTCCTTCAATGAAGCCAAGTATTGTAAGTAAGGATCTGGGACAACCATGTATCCAGCCTTAACTCTAGGGTCTAATGCTGTGTCTTCCTCTGTGGAAATATATAGCGAGTCTACCTTGGGTAAGTCCTTGATATGTATTGCATCATAGTCTAGTTGGCAGCAGATATCGTCTTCCATGTAAGGATAATCCGATTCTTGCAAGAGAGCATTAATCAGTTTTTTTTTTTTTTTTGAATCAGCTTTATTTCCCCGTTGTCGCGTACGATATGGTAGGGATCCCTCTGCACCTAGGTATGTATGTTGAGAAACCTACTGATGCAACTGGTCAACTGGAGAACCTTCTGG
This sequence comes from Mycena galericulata, assembly GCA_029289565.1. NCBI lineage: Eukaryota > Fungi > Basidiomycota > Agaricomycetes > Agaricales > Mycenaceae > Mycena > Mycena galericulata. Next base: position 779,214 of record JARKIA010000029.1, on the reverse strand, counting down.
AAGTTGCTGATTCATCTTTGTTGAACTTTGTAGAATATTCTAGAACACCTTTGTAGTAGTATATATACACTAGAAATTTACTGGCGAGGGCATCCGTTTGTTAGGCACTGCCCTAGCCTTTATCCACCGGAACCCCTCTTGTGTTTCCTCGTCGCTCTAAGCCTAACAGCTTATCCTTACGTGCACCTGAAAAACCAACAATGTATGCTAGCTAACTATGAAAGTTGTTGTACTGCTCAGTATGTGATGTTAATGCGGCATCACTCAGAACGCACGGAGCACGTCCTCAGCGGCGAAGTCCCGCAAAATATCTAGGGCACGAGGCCACTATCAGTAAGTTAGAGAGAATATAAGGAGAAATAAGGAGGGAAAAAGAAGTAAGACACGAGCACAGGAACTAGTCAAGGTGTGACACTACCGGACTTCCTGCTGTAGTGTGTGACTCTGCATTGAGCACCGTAAAAGCAGCCACCGTTTTTGACAAGTCACCGAGCATCGGCCTCGGAGGACAGGGATACCCGGACAGCCACGGAAGTCTTGGTCCCGAAATCTTCCGGACGACAGAGCACCGAAAAGGCCTTGACAGGGCCCTTGACATCGCCGGAGCTCCAACACTGTCGAGGGTGAAGGTATCCGGTTTACGATCAGGTGGTGTGGGTACTCCGTGAAAGACAACAGAGTGCCAGGGCTTGTCGAGCTCAAATGGCGGGCATGAATATGTGGCAGGTAGTCCGAGGAATGGGCGAATGGCTTTCCAGATTTTAGCTTTCTGCAAAAGGAGAGAATCTGGGGTGAGGTGTTGTGCTGGTTTCAAGACCAGGTTCCCACGCTGGGTCCACCTAACCCCACCGAAGAACGTTTCAGGTGGAGACAGGGCATCTTCAATCGCACTGTATAAGTTGAGTGGATCAGCCCGAGTGGGGGAGTGGGTCGGTGTCAAGTCAAAGCGGATGACAACCCGAGTGATTTGTGGAACAGCTGAATGTGCGTCGCACGAAGGGGGAGGCATAGGAGAGCAGGAGTAGTGTTCAGTCGTTTTAAGATCAGGCATGGTTGCTGATGGTGATGGCGCCCCATGGGGAACGGTAGCCGAGTAGGTGGGGCAGGTGTGTGGTCAGAGGAGGAGGCCAAGTGGTATGTGAGGGCCTGGGCAACCTGCATTACATGCGAAGTGTAAGGGAGTGGTGTGGTGTTTGTCAGTGTGATGAGGGTCAGGGTGGCTAGTGCCAAGTCCAGCAGAGATTCCAGGTGTCTATTGTGGGCCAGAAGCTGGTCTGTGGCAACTGGGTGGTATGCTTCCAATCTAGCCTTATTCTCCGCGATAATCCTCTGTACTTGGAAGCAACAGATCTCATCATCGCGTCTATCATATACAGAATTCAAGTTGTCCGCCAGGTCTTGCTGGAATTGCGTGATCTGGTCGACTCTTGGGTGCAAATAGTGTTGTATTAAAACAACTGGTGCCCCAGGCACTACTTTATTAGCGTAGTAGTCATCAACCCTTTGTTTCTGACTCTTGGCTTCAGGCCATCTAGGAAAGGCTGAGCCGTCTCCTAACTTCATATGGCCTCCTTCAATAAGGATTTTTCCAGAATCAATATGTTCTTTCTTGTACAGGCAGTCTCTGACCATATGTCCACCAAGGTAACAATAAAAACAATCCCTATTGGGTTGCCTAAATGTCCTATCTTCACCGTCACGATTCGACACTTGCCCAGCTTGGACAATATCTTTGTGGGGAGGAGCATCTCTGGCCCTCCAATTATTGTTCTGACCCATATACTGCTCCATGGTTTGCTTGAATTCAGCTCTACTTTTCTTAGACTCTTCAGCTAGTTCTGCCCACATTTCTTTCTTGTGCAGTACCAGAGTGTCCTTGATTTGAGCGAACCCTGCCTCTAAGGCAGAGTCATTGGCCACAAATACTTGTCGAGGGGATTCATCGTCCTTCAACGAAGCTAAGTATTGCAAGTAAGGGTCTGGGACAACCATGTACCCAGCCTTAACTCTAGGATCCAATGCTGTGTCTTCCTCTGTGGAAATATATAGCGAGTCTACCTTGGGTAAGTCCTCGATATGTATTGCATCGTAGTCTAGTTGGCAGCAGATATCATCTTCCATGTAAGGATAATCCGATTCTTGCAAGAGAGCATTAATCGGTTTAAACTTCAATGGACTACGGACTTTTGTGAGCATTTTTCTCATATCCAATGCTAGCTGAGGAGAGGCTTTAACTAGTCGGCCTAACGGTAATGTGATTGGTGTCTTCATTACTGTCTCGAGTTACCGAGTAGAGTCTCTCCTTCTTCCATATTATCTATTGGAGCCTTAATCCTGTACGCCCTTTCTTTGCTGGCAACAGGAATATTTTCCTTAGCCTTCAAGAACTTTGGAGTGCTTACTCGATTAAGGGCAGGCACGTTCCTATAGGGTAATTCAGGCTCTTTCTCATTCTCTGGCACTTTCTCGGGTTCTTCCCAAGTGTCTGGTGGAACTTCAGGTTCTTTAGCCGGTGATAAGGCGTGTATCATTACACACCTGAATTCATCGATTTTACACTAGTACACGCGGATAGCTGTATACAAGAAGTAAGACTAGAGGATGCTAGTTTAATCCCGGAACTGAGCATTAAGCCTTTGAAGCGTTGCAAACTAGCATAACTATCAAGAGTCAGGCAGTATTAACGGTACCTTCACAAATGGGGCCTGCAATAGTGACTGAGCAAAACCCAGCTAGCTGTAGGAATATCCTGGCAAGTTATATGTCAAAGATGTAACAAGCTCGGATTCAATATGGACGTCAGGCGACTAAGGGACTTTGGAAGGATTCAAACAGCATAAGACTATTAAAATGTGCACTACAGAAGTAAGGAAATAAACTAGACCAGGCTACTAGAAGGGCATTTAACTGGGAGCGCGGTTGATCAAAACCCGGCCCTGAAGTATCATGTGATCGTGTTTGATCACGTTCTAAAAATAGAGAGGCGAGTTGGCTTCAAGGAGGTTAACTACAACAGACAGATGACGCTTCAACGGTCTAGACAGACCTATAGGCGTAGGGACTAGGCACGGAAAGCCTTCCGGGAGTTCTCTCAGGCCTTCAACAAGGCTAGGAGCCAAGTAAATCCCAAAGGGCTTGGTTCAACATAAATGAGCTCAAGTCCTTCAGTCAGCAAGAGACTGCTAGCCAATAGAATGGCCAGGAGATCAAAGGTATCCGGATAGCTATCCGAAGTTATTCACCTCGGTGGTTAGATTAATAGGTAGTAAATACTATAAAAGCAGCATGTAAAGTAATAATTAGGCAGTGAAATACTCCCCCAGTTGTTGGCACCCAGCTCTTAGTAGCTCTAAGTTTCATTTTGTTAAGACCGTGCCTAATTATCCGCTCTTACAACTTGTACTTACACCCATTGAGAATTCAATAAGCTCTTGTATTAGAGTCTTAGTTGTCTTCAACCCAACCAGCCGTTAAAAACTATCAACTTGGGGTTGACTCTATATACACTCGGTGACCTTAAACCAGTCCCACACATTGTTTAGAACACACGAGTAATCTAATTGAGGTGCTTAATAGACCCTATTTGACTATTCAAGTTAAGAAGTATCGAATTGGCGCCAGTTTGAGATTGAAGGTCGATACGCCTGACCTACATCCCCGAACACACACACATTAGTATTGGAGTTGTTAGTTGTTAGATTTGGTATTGGATTTAGTAGGACTTCGTTTCACTCAGTTTGGTATTAGATTTCACGGCTGCACGCCTCTGCACCGTTTCACCGTGTAATACTATCTACCTACTTGGTGTGTAGGGCCGTGGCTTGCCCGGCATGTACTCGAACTAATTTTTTTTCAAAACCATATTTGTTTAGTCGGTCCCACTGTTGAAGTTGAAGGCTTTTTTGCTAGTTTCATTAGATTGTTTTGTGAGCTGTTAGTGGCTGTACACTCGTCGGAATTAGGCTCCGCGTTGGTTCGATCCCTGACGCTGGTATTTTATTGGTGTGTCATTGTCTAGTATTTACTCAGCAGCACAAATACAATGAGGTCTTCGGATGTCAGGTAGATATCTTCACATACCTTGACATGGTTGACTTCATGCGAAAACTAATTTTTTGACCCCGGCCCTCAAGCACTTAGTGATATTTCTTTCTGGCTGCAAGAGTATGTGTGTGATGCCAGCAAGAGATCAGTGCGCAGCATGAGCGAAGCCTTCATAACATATCAGCCTAACTTTTCCGACATTACTGGATCCCTGACTGCCATCTGAGTATATCTCCACGTTTTCAACTTCCAGTCTTAGTCCTTGTCCGGCTTCTCCTACAGCCAAACATTGAACAAACATAATCTCGGGGAGCCCTACTGTGGCACCCCTCTACAAATCAACCCATCAATACTCAGGGGGCTATCTAGATGCTAATCAACGTCCTGAAATTGTGTGTCCGGTTCAAATAAATTTTTGTAGGCAGTAGCGCAAGCTTTTCTCGAAGATTGATCAGAATAGCCAAACATTGAACAAACATAATCTCGGGACAAATCAACCCATCAATATTCAGGGGGTCTATCGAGATGTTAATAAACGTCCCCGACATTGTGTGTCCGGTTCAAATAAATTTTTGTGGGCAGTAACGCAAGCTTTTTTTGAAGATTGATGAGAATAGCCAAACATTGAACAAACATAATCTCGGGGAGCCCCACTGTGGCACCCCTGTTTAAATCAACCCCTGAATTTTCAGGGGGGCTATTGAGATCCTAATCAACGTCCCAAAACTGTGTGTCCAGTTCAAATAAAATTTGGTGAGTACTAACGCAAGCTTTTTTTGCAGATCAATCAGACCAGCCAAACATCGAGCAAACAGGATCTCGGGGAGCCCAACTCTGGTACCCCGGGGTCAAAATACAATATATCGTGTTCATTGGCTTAAGCCTGGTCATTGGAGCCCTTCCTGGACTGTGCTGCGCAGTCAGAACCAATTTTTTCATGACAGCCGGCCCAGCGCTATGTTACAGGTAATCCCCATCCAAGCTCTCCTCTTGCACAGGTAGATTCCATGTAATTTACTGTGCTGCAGGCTGTTGTGTGCTGTTGGACAGACATGTACGTGCCTTCCTGCGGTCATGTAGATATTTATTTTGGTACTAGAGACGAACAATGACACTCATTCATTCCGCATCTGTTTCCTTCCTTTTTGTTGCTTCCAACTCCCCTATATAGCATTCAAGGTCAACCTCGCGGATAGTTAAGACACTCGAGACAATGCAGAGGTAATATTGAAATAGTGCTCAGAGTCGGGTTCGAACCACTGACCAAGGTACAGTATTAATTACGTAACGCTAAGGACCATTAGAAAAACGGTGAGAAAAGATCACAAATTACTGACCGTGAGAGCAAAAAGGTGAAGGACACTTAGGCACAGCCACTATTCTCAATACGATTGGAAAAATCTCGTACCTGGTTTTTTGCTCTCCAAAATCTGCTCTCAACTTTTGCTAAAAGAACGATCTCTTATTTCATAAGTTCTCGTAACTTTCGGATCCTCAGTCGCTACAGTAATGCGCCACTGATGGAGAAGACTGTTCACCAACCGTAGCCAGCTGCATCCGGAAAACACCCCCCAGATTATTCAGCCAAACTTTTGACATAATTTCCCATAATTATCCTGGTTACCTCAACTAGGTCAAATTTGGGAAAATTAAGACTTCTCGGTTGCAAAGACAGATAATTTATGCGAGATTATGGTGAATTACATCCTTATTTTCAGAAATTATATACAGTCGACTTGAGCTCAACTCCACATCCAAGAAGGGTAAAATTGAGTATATTGTGCATGTGTATAGAAGTACAAGAACAGGCTAGAATAGTAATGAGTCGAAAGGGACAACAAAGCGGATCCTTCCGAGTTCCAGAAGGCTAAGGATTCCGCCTCAAGGGATATCTTGACGCTGCAGTCAAGAATTGTCGATGACTTGCGGGATTGTGTTGATGCGACTGTTTTTGACATTTGACGTGAGTACTTGATGGGCTTTCGCGGACAGACGGCATGCGTGAGTTGACGGCGAATGGAGAGACGAGTATTGAACGAGTTTGCAGGGGAGGTTCTTGGCATGTGGGTGAGGGGGTATAGAAAAGAAAACAGCAAGGGATCGACAGAGAAGCCTTGCAGTACCTGCACCATGGGACGGTTGATGCGATGTCGTGAGTGCTTGATGGACAGACGGCATGGACAGCGTGGGGAGTAAGGAGCAAATGAAGAGATAACTACCATCCCGAACGAATAGCGCAGACGATGAGGGCACCAGCAGGGATGAGAGACAGACCAGGTGTAATCAATGACGACAATCGAGACCGGAGGAGACAGGAAATTGGAATTGACGGCCGAGTGATTTGACGTGGGAGATAGAGAGAGGTATTGCGGAAGTTCAGAGGTTGAAGGAGTGAGAGGATGATAGTTGATGAGAAAAGAGGGATCTCTGACAACACCATATCGATAAATTGTATGGGTGGACGACGAAAGGGAAGAAAGAATGCGACGTGGCAAGATCAACCTTTGGTTGTGTTGTCAACGGGCGGTGTTGATGTCCTGATACTTCCGACTTCCTGATCGACAAACTTTCCCATGACAGATGCCACTCCCTCCAAGGGACCAAAGATAAGAGATTGCCATAAGGGGTAGGGGGGGGGGGGTCTGGTCGACTGCCAGAAAAAAAATTGTATGTACTTTTTTTTGAGCCAAATACCGACACAGCTGCCTCCAGGACTTGCAAAAGATTTCCCAGGTCCATATGAGCATCAAATGTGAACCAATACCTTGTTACAAGGGGATCAGTCCTCACTGATCCTGCTCGTGGTCGCTGTACTGTTGATTACCTAAGGACACTTCGATTACCTAACGTAATTCCTCGCCTGCCGGCTTATCAGCTGCCGCCATTGCCACCAAGTTTTCACTGATCATATTATCATATTGCGACTTGTTTACCATTACCTACTCATGCTTATACTTACCGCTGTTACGAGAACCCATTTTGAGGAGCACTCGCCTGAAATCTAAACACGTCATGGAGCAAGATAGCAGAAACTTCCTTGAGAAACACATTTGATCGAAATGAGCGTGGACGTGGGTAAAGAGTTCCAAACTCAATCCAAACTGGCATCCATCGCATAACTAGTACGAAGGTAAGAATTCCGGCTCCCATCTCTTCCCACGTTGATTCTGTAATTCAATGTGTGCATGTCTCACAAAGCTTCCTGAATAATTTGGGCTTTATTCGTGCAACACCGCTCTCGTGGTATGTCTGGCGCGGGAGGTTTCGGCAACGCTGCTTCCCAAAAAAGGGAATTTGATGGCATCAGGTGGCTGTGGGGAGGGGGGTCCACCGACCCTCTCAGAAAAAAAAATTGTAGGTGATATCAATTTTTCTTATCTTTGGTCCCCCTTGACTCCCTCAATTGTGTCTCAGTCAATTCCGCACAATCACCCGACTTGAATGTTAAATAAGAGTGGCCCATGAACATGGTACACTCCAAAAAAGTACTCAGATATGTACAGTGGCCTCACCAAAAAGATTATGCTGAGTGCGCGGGATGCAACAGCGTGAACTTGAATTTGTACGCGCTTGGCCACCGGGCACTTCCAGGAAAAGATTGAAGGTCTTAAAAGTCCCGAAAACTTCTCTGAAGTTGTAGTATTTATTTCCGAGCGATCAAATTTGAGGAACTTAGCCGGAACTTCGTGGAACTTCACGCAATTTTGGATGATTAGGCGAAATTATGTTGGGGTAACATAATCCTAGGTAAATTTGGCTAAATTAGCGGGAGGGTTTTCCTGATGTGCTATCAGGCCTAATTTCAGAACCGTCACACGGTGTACGCGTTGTCGCCCCTTTGCTCCTCCCCTTACCATGTCGACTTCTGCATCCTCCAAGAGCACAGAAACTCGAAAGAATCTTGCTTCTGGGCTCACCAGACTCAGCAACGAAGCTATTCCGGTGCTCAGGTGCATCAAAGAAAGTGTCACCGGCATCGGCATCCCTGGACCTGAGGCCGCACTTGGTGGTGTCCTTGCGGTGGCAGAAATGATTCAAGTGCGGGACTTTATACTATATGGCAAATTTATCATGCGACAGCTATGTACCAGGACATGCAATCCAACAAGGAAGATCTAGCCAAGCTGAAACCACATCTGGAGGAGTTGATCAAGGTTGACACATCTGGCTGTGATGGTGAACTCGAAAAACGCCTGACTGAGCTGGCATCGTATGCTCCACTACTTGAAATTCAAGTTCAATATTAATCCCCTGTTTCCGGATTCCAGAAAGCTGGAACCATTTGTTGATAAATGCAAATCATTGGCAGCAAAGAATAATTTAAAACAAATGATAAAGGGCAAGAAGTACAGGGAACAAATTCATTGCATGAGGGATGATATAGCAAGCAACATCCAAGAATTTACTGTGCGGATTTCCATTGTTTGGCAGCTTGTTCTAATATTTTTCCTTAGTTCTATGGATCCATTTCAATTGAGAAATTGGTCAAAGACTTGGTCAAAACAGGTATGCATGCCTTTTTTACTTGACCATCTGAATAATTACTAAAGGCTAAAATTGCATCAGTTGAACAGGTCAAAGAAACTGTGGATGAAACCAAGGCTGAATGTATGTACTTGAGATCTGTCTCGGGACCATAAGTTAATGTATCTTTACATCAGTCAAAGAGGTCAAAGGAACTGTGGATGAGACCAGGACCCAGCGTATGTACTCAATATCTATTCTCAGAGCTGTTAGCTAACATTTTCATCAATGAAGAACTTGTTGAAAGGCTCAAATATGTCTCAGCTCACTATAATGCTGAAAATACCCCAGACAAATGCCTACCAGGGACACGGAAGGACTTAATTAACGATCTGGTCACTTGTTTGACCTGCTTGACTTGCTGCTCAGATGGATCTCAGAGGATTGTTATGCTCAGTGGCTCTGCAGGCTCCGGCAAATCAACCATAGCCAAGACAGTTGCTATTGAGCTTGAAAAACAGAAATGTCTAGCAGCATCCTTTTTTTTCTCTCGGAACTACCAGGAGCGCAGATTGATCACCAGCCTCCCAGTTACCTTGGCATATCAGCTTGCATGTTATAGCTCCAGCTTCAAGGATCTTCTTGTGAAAATGTTGGATGAAAATCCAAAAATCCTTGGTGCAGCAGCAGAAGAGCAGTTTGAGCATCTTGTTGTAGGAATACTGGCCAAAATGCCATCTTGCACAACCCCTTGGATTATTTGTTTGGATGCGCTGGATGAATGTGAAAAGGACCACCTGGAGGATTGCAGACAGGATTGCAGACATCATAAACAGGATCGTGGTCAGATTTTTCTTGGATGGCTCTCAGACAGCATCAACAGAGTACCTTGCCACATCCGGTTCTTTTTTACAGGTCGTCCAGATGTTCCATCCTACCTCAGGCATGATGGTTTATCTTCAATGATGCACAGAGTCATCCTGGATGAAATTGACAAATCTACTGTCAGTAAGGACATCCATCTTTATATCCACCACAACCTGGATGGAAGCACATGGAAACCAAAGGTTGCTTGGAAGGCTCAGACACAAGATGTGGATGCAATCACACGGCAGGCTGATGGTCTCTTCATTTATGCTGCAACTGCAGTTCGATACATCCAGCAAAGATCACCCAAAATCGATCCAGCGACATCTATGAAGCATCTTGCACCAGGCCTTGGCAATGATTTGAACAACTTATACTTCCAAATTGTCAATGAAGCTATTCCAAAACCTGGGACTGATGCTGCTCAACAAGAGCAGTATAACCATTCCATGCAGGTGCTTGGCACATTGTTCAATTTACTGGAGCCACTCGATCTCCATGCTCTCGGAGGTTTGCTTAATATGCAAAGGAGTGAAATTGAAAACATATTGACACCTCTAAGCGCAGTGATTGGCATTCCAGAGGATGACCAAGGCAAAGTACAGCTGATACATCTGTCATTTAGAGAGTTCATGACAGTAGAAGTCCAAGAGCAACGGCCGGATCTTCTGTGTGGAACACAACAACAACAGCAACTTCTGGCGTCCAATTTGATCCGCATCATGAATAATGAACTGAGGTTCAATATATGTGATCTCCCAACATCCTACAAGAGGAACAGAGATATATCTGATCTTCAGGTCCGAGTAAAAAAGTACATCTCCCATTGTCTGCAATATTCATGTCGCTACTGGGTGGACCATCTTGTAACAACAACTTTCAACTCCGAGACTGTCAGCAGAGCAGAAGACTTTCTGTATCAAAATTTTTTATTCTGGCTTGAAGTCATGAGCATTTGTGGTTGGGTACCGAATAGTCTTGCAGCTTTGGCAAGGTTCATGGTGTGGTCAAAGGTAAGGAAACTGTGTATTATCTGCAATACAAGACTAAAAATATAGCCTGTTAGGATCATAGCATCCTTCCCTTTCTTGAGGATGCAAGAAAGTTCATTGGGGTCTTTCAACCAGCAGTTACAGAGAGCACACCTCATATCTATATATCAGCATTACCACTTGCACCTATACAGTCAACTGTGAGGAAATGTTTTCACAAACAATTTCCTCAACTACTGTCATGGCAAAAGGGACAGCAGAGCAGGTGGCCAGCAATGTTAATGAGACTTACAGGCCACAAAGACGTGGTTTCATCAGTGGCCTTCTCCCCAAATGGGAAACACATTGTCTCCGGCTCTTCTGACCACACACTGCGCATCTGGGATGCACAGAGTGGCACTGCTGTTGGTGAGCCTCTTGAGGGCCACACAGGCTCGGTTTGGTCAGTGGCCTTCTCCTCAGATGGGAAACACATTGTCTCTGGCTCTTCTGACCACACACTGCGCATCTGGGATGCACAGAGTGGCACTGCTGTTGGTGAGCCTCTTGAGGGCCACACTAGCCAGATTCTGTCGGTGGCCTTCTCCCCAGATGGGAAACATATTGTCTCTGGCTCTGATGACCACACTGCACATCTGGGATGCACAGAGTGGCACTGCAGTTGGTGAGCCTCTTGAGGGCCACACTGACCCGGTTCTGTCAGTGGCCTTCTCCCCAGATGGGAAGCACATTGTCTCTGGCTCTGATGACCTCACACTGCGCATCTGGGATGCACAGAGTGGCACTTCGGTTGGTGAGCCCCTTGAGGGCCACACTGGCCCGGTTTGGTCGGTGGCCTTCTCCCCAGATGGGAAGCACATTGTCTCTGGCTCTTATGACCGCACACTGCGCATCTGGGATGCACAGAGTGGCACTGCTGTTGGTGAGCCTCTTGAGGGCCACACAGGCTCGGTTAAGTCAGTGGCCTTGTCCCCAGATGGGAAACACATTGTCTCTAGCTCAACTGATCACACACTGCGCATCTGGGATACCCAGAGTGGCACTGCTGTTGGTGAGCCTCTTGAGGGCCACACTCGCCGGGTTCCGGCGGTGGCCTTCTCCCCAGATGGGAAATACATTGTCTCTGGCTCTTCTGACCACACACTGGGCATCTGGGATGCACAGAGGGGCACTTCTGTTGATGAGCCTCTTGAGGGCCACACAGGCAGGGTTTGGTCAGTGGCATTCTCCCCAGATGGGAAACACATTGTCTCTGGCTCTTCTGACCACACACTGCGCATCTGGGATGCACAGAGTGGCACTTCTGTTGGTGAGCCTCTTGAGGGCCACACTGGCTCGGTTTGGTCAGTGGCCTTCTCTCCAGATGGGAAACACATTGTCTCTGGCTCTGATGACCACACACTATGCATCTGGGATGCACAGAGTGGCACTGCTGTTGGTGAGCCTCTTGAGGGCCACACAGGCTCGGTTCGGTCAGTGGCCTTCTCCTTGGATGGGAAACACATTGTCTCTGGCGCTTCTGATCACACACTACGTATCTGGGATGCACAGAGTGGCACTTCTGTTGGTGAGCCCCTTGAGGGCCACACAGGCTCGGTTCGGTCGGTAGCCTTCTCCCCAGATGGGAAACACATTGTCTCTGGCTCTGATGACCACACACTGCGCATCTGGGATGCACAAAGCAGCACTGCTGTTGGTGAGCCTCTTGAGGGCCACACAGGCTTGGTTTGGTCAGTGGCCTTCTCCCCAGATGGGAAACACATTGTCTCTGGCTCTTCTGACCACACACTGCGCATCTATGATGCACAGAGCAGCACTGTTGTTGGTGAGCCTCTTGAGGGCCACACAGGCTGGGTTTGGTCAGTGGCCTTCTCCCCAGATGGGAAGCACATTGTCTCTGGCTCTACTGACCACACACTGCGCATCTGGGATACCCAGAGTGGCACTGCTGTTGGTGAGCCTCTTGAGGGCCACACAGACTCAGTTCAGTCGGTGGCCTTCTCCCCAGATGGGAAACACATTGTCTCTAGCTCTTCTGATCACACTGTTCAGATCTGGAAAGCAAATCAGATCACAGTGATACATCCAAACAATAATATTCCTGTATGTTCAATACCTCACATATTTCATTTTTTACCTAACCCTTTTCTCAGAATACAGCCCCAGGTGGTTCACCTTTCTGGACTATGGCCAATAATGGCTGGGTGTCTTCTCATGGAAACTTACTGATCTGGCTCCCTCCTTATCATAAAGCAGGATTTTGGATGCATCTTAACACCATGATAATGGGTCAAAAACAGACTCACTTGTCATATGAACATTTCAAACATGGTACAGAATGGGCCAAATGTTATTCTCTAGTGGAAAATGCCCAGTCTTGCGAATAGTGGTTGGTTTCTCCCTACAATATCCTTTCCCAGTAGTTCTTTCGTACCATTACCTAATCACTAATGTTGTTCTTAAGTTGCTATTCCCAAATTCATTTCACAAATGTATATACCAGTTTTGTAATGTTGTGTAAATCCTTATCCATGTTACAAGTCCCACAGCTTTTGAGTTTTGTCCCCACAAACGATTACCTATATGGCTACATCAGAATGTGACCTCCGGGCCTCCGGAGGCACTTGTGAGCAGTTGTTTGGACACATCATTCCCATCTTTCATTTCTACCACCACCATGGCACCACCTGCCCGCTACCGTCCACCAGATGCAGGGACCTTACCTTTAGTCTCCTGTACTGGCTCTGCCCAGAGTCTCCTCTCCAGCCTATATCATTCTTACCTTTAGGTATGGTGTGCACCTTAGTAGGCATGCCACCATGCCACCCCAAGTTCTGTGGTCTCCCCGACCCTCCTTCCATTCTGCTGTCCATCGGGCTTCATTTTACACTTGTCTATGATGCTACTGACACGTTCCTGACACACCTGTAATGTACCTATAATATATACCATTTTCTTTCTTTTTAGTTTTACTTGGCATCGGCCCGTAGCTACCGTTATCGTACACGTGATGTGACTGTAGTTACTAACGGTGCCAGCGCATCGAATATATCATCTTTTCTACACTTAACTCTCACCTACGCACGCGTCGTATCTCGTCGAGTAACTCCGAGACCTCGTTGAGTAGCTCCGAGGACGCGCCAGCACGCATTAGGTGACCCACTCTGATATTGATCAAACCTTCCTATTCCATCGCGCGCACTCGACGAAGACTCTGAGAGGGCTCTTCTCCTCGGTAGCTCGGATAGACGCAGGGATCTGCGGATATCTAGACTTTAACTACAATAGGGATCTATTGTTAGTTTACGGTCTGTGAGCTACTGACCGAATAATATCTATTTTGGTCTTTACCACATCTGCGCGCCGTCTCGATACTCGCCAGGCTTGAGTTAGACACTTCGTACCCAGCGTGAGCTCGTAGAGGCTTACACACCAGTGAACCGCTGACTATATAAACACTCGTGAAATAAATCCAGTAAACCCTAGTGTAGAACACCAGAATAAACTAAATCCAACCACAAACACCTCAATATCCAACAGTACAGTTCGGGGTTCCAACCAAGTATTAGGTTGTGGCAATTTGAGTGGTAGGGAAGCTTAGTTGAATTGCGTGCAATTCGAATCCAACATTCAGACTACTGTTCCAGGCGCTGTAAGCGTTCTAGAGAGTATTCGAGAAGTTGTTTTCAACACTTTGGGGTGGAATAGCTCCTGGGTGTCGCGTACGACCTTATCTTTACGTTCTCGGCAAGTTTCCAATCACAATTCACTAGTTCCGCTTATTGACCATAGTCCGTGTCCGTGTCCGTGTCCGTTTCCTTGTACGTTTATGAAGCACCGTGCACAGAATTCAATCCAATAGCGACCAATATATTGCAACCGAAACACACAATAAGAAAACTTAATAGATTTCCCAATAGTATTCCGAATGGACACAAAGCTTTCCCAGGGTTGATCACACTAGCAGAGCTACGTGCGTCTTGTCAAGAAAGGTGGGGTCCACTGGTGTTCTACCAAGAATCATCCTGTATTTATACAAACTGACTGAACTACGTGACTAAATAAATATTACATGCAATCACGACTTATTAATACTGAAACTTGAAATCCGGGTATACTGCCTCTTCAGGCGACTACTTTGAGGTATATTGGCCACCCATCAGCCAATGAGAGTCCATACTCTCATGTGCAGGTGCACAATCAGCTTACTGATGCTCTGCAATCTGATCCCATCTTACTGATCAATATATATTTTATAACCCTCTGCCCGAACACCACCGCAACTAATTGTTCCGGGATTATTCAGCAGTCTCGTGGTTTTCAACCCTTTGCCCTTGACCCACTTTGGTCTTATTAAACTTAACCCTCGACCTGTCACACCAGATAAGGAAAAATATTAACCTAGATGAAAAGGCTCCCAGAAAGGCTCCGAGATTTTTCCGATTGGCTTGGCATTTCCCGGACCAATCGGAAAAATCTCGGAGCCTTTCTGGGAGCCTTTTCATCTAGGTTAATATTTTTCCTTATCCGGTGTGTGTGGTCAAAGCGGAGATTTCTGATCGGGCCGTTGTCAGCTGATTCGGATCTCTCGGACTTGATCGGGTTTGTCGGACTGTACCCCCGTGCCGTTTCTCTACTTCACACTACTGGTGGGTCCCCCGGTGCCCTCCTTAGATCTATTGTAGCTTGACATGCCACTGATATTATACCCTTGATCAGAACACGCCCAGACAACCCCAATTCGACCGAATGGTTAGGTAGCTGAATTGCACGCAATTCGGTTTGGCTTACTCCCGCTCGCTGACCCATCTGGAATCGTTGAGAAGATAATCTCCTGCCTCATTGGTGGCATATAGTCCCATAGTTAACTGCTTGGGTCTCGCAATAACTCTTGTACTCTTAGAAGATGTATTTTAATAAGACTTGTTCTATTCGTGTAAATAGAACAAAAACGCGAAATTGTATGGATTTCACGCATGGCCAAAATGCCGGCTTATCACCAGAACACGTGTTGAACGGCTCATCTTTCGTGCCACCTCATGGCCATACAAAATAGCTATTGATTACAATTGGATTACATCAACACATCCTATTTCCTGACATCGTCCTAAGAACCTCTGTGTAAACACTCTCCTGCAAGGTAATTGTCCTCCCTCAAGACTCACAAGACAGCACGGACGACACATCTGGCCTTGTTAGGAAATGCAAGACAATGCGCCGGAGCCTGCGGAGGTCGCATGCTAGAATTACTATATGCAGATTAATGTGTGGGGACAAAAGTAGCGATCCAAGTCCCACTTGTTGGAAGAGTTTTTTTCATGGATTTTATGGCATGCCAAAGTATTCCCGGTACTGGCTTACACCGGGGGCAAAGACCCACACATGTCGAAGCGACATGCGTGGTTCGCATGTCATCCCCATGTAGTACAATGCTTGGCAAATAGGGTTGGGCACGGGTACAGGTACGGGTACACAGGCCACAACCCGCACCCTTACCCGGAAAACTCGCACCCCTTCGGGTAAGGGTACAAACCCGTACCCGATTGGCCACGGGTTCCAGCAGGTTGACCCGCAGGTCTAAACCCGCACGGGTTATACCCGCGGTGTGATAAGGACCGCGATGCTACGACGTGAACTGGGGGTCGTGCTCAGAAAGTAGACTTGTCCGGCCTCTAGGGGGTTTGTTGTGAGATTCCGAGGAGGGGGACATTTGTCGATGCAAAGGTGGTGCGGCACGTCTGTAGGGTCCTGTGTGTGTTAGCAAAAATGGGAGAACTGCGAAATATACCTCCTCGCCGGCGAACGAAGTTTGCGAACTTGTCTCTTCAAACTATCTCCAAAGCCTCCTACTTCGCGCCTTCCTCCTACAATCAATGGTCACGTGACCGAGTCGTCGAATCCTTCCAAGTGGTCAATTCGTTGGCGAACTCGGAGTCGATAGAGCTTCGATGGCGAACTGCTCGATGTGTAAGGGGTTCCAATAGTTCGGTCGTGGACGATATGTTGTGGATATCCTCAAAGTGTTGTTCCTGCTGCTGGTCGGTGCAGGAAGGCGTGCAAAGTTCGTGGGCGAGGTATGTGAGCGCGAGCTTAGGTGACTTAAGCTGCAAGAGTGGAACGAGAGTAGTGTCCTAAGACGAAGGTGGCGAAAGGGTGTGATCAATTCTCGAATTGTGGGGTGTAAGAACACTGGGTACAAGTGGGAGGGATCTGACCCCGAGTATGTGATCGGTGACCAGGTAGGTGGTGGTGGTAGGTCGTATCTAAGTACGCTAAATCGTCCTCCTTTTATACCTTTCCCCCCATCAGCCTCATGTTCAGGTGAAACACTCGCTTCAAGGTTGAGGCGCGGACCTGTGGGATTTTATCGCCCAAAACGCCCCAAGGTGCTCTCTCGTTTGCGAAATATTGTGTCGTTCGCCGTCGAGAGACTCTTGAAAGTCAGATTTAGGACTTTTGTCCCGCGATGTGTCGGAATGTCGGCTTCAAACCCTAATTGACTACCGAGCTGCCCGACCGCTGGGGAGGAAGGCTCGCCCATGGTCGGCGCGCTGCTGGTCGTCGAAATAGCTTGGGAGGTGCAATGCTGAGGTTTGTAGTCTCAATGCCATCGTTTTAAGGAGTGGAAGCCCATGCGGTGGTGTGTAGACGCAGGGTGAAGGCGTATAGTAGCCCTCCGTTGGCCGGCGAGGCTTGCTCCAAAGGTCCAAACAGCAATTGGTGGGTCCATTCGATATTGTAGCGATAAATGGCAGTTGTTGAAGCACTCCTGAGGTACAGGGGGCATCGTCGTCCATCGTCGAAGCCATGCAGGTATCGTGTATTTCGTGTGTGGTGTCGCCCGTCGCCGGTGGGGGTCGTTCCGGAAGCGGAAACCAAGTTGCCAAATAAGGTGTTTGTCCACAATGCGCGTTCGTCGTCGTTGAGCTGAGCAGCCGTGGAACGAGAGGGCATGCGCAGAGCGCATACAGCCCTCACAGCGGTACACATTAACCCGGTGGGAAGAACGGGCTCAAGAGGTTCAAGAAGCATCTTAAGAATCAAAGAAGCACTTGACATGACGCAAACGGATTGTGAGGACCATTGCTCAAGATGCAATTGCGTGATTCATGCACTTGAATGGTTGATTCTTGCCTATGATTGTACAGACAAATGTTGGAGTTCATGTCACATTCGTAAAATAAGTCACAATGGTATATCTACGCCTGTCGTGCCTTCTTTGATGAGCCCTCTCCCTTATCCTCAGCCTGCAGGTCTGCTTCGACCAACTTACGTTTCGCCTTTCCCTTGCTCTTCGATCCCATCGTTTTCTCAATAGCCCGAATAACGTCCGCATCACGTACCAGATCTTTGCGGCTCCAGCTCCCGAAGCATAAGAACTTCCTAATGGAAGCACCGGTGAGACGGTTCCGAGTGAAGACAAGGACGTGGCGTCCTTGTGAGAAAACACGTTCGACCGATGTTGAAGTTGCTGGCCGGTTGCGTGAGTGTGCGAAACGCGAGAGATGTTAATCACTCACACGGTATACACAGATAGTCGAGTGCCATTCTCGACAGCTCAGGCCAGACATGGCACTTATCCCACCACCATTTCAAAGGGTTTGCAACATTCGGCTCGACTGGATCAGCAAGGTATTGCTCAAGGTGGCTGCGTTCGGTGTGGGCAGTTGGGATAGCGATGTCGAGCAGCCAGTTGGAGCCCTCCAGGTCCGCCATACTCGATGACAGACTCACCTGGTGATGTTGTCAGCAACGAAGACAACAGGCAAAAAGAAATAAGCGCACCGTCTCCGGGTCGACGATTTGAACATCGTCGGAGTCTACCCCCGCTTCCAGGTACGTCTCATACTCCGTCTCGACAAGCTCCCTGGCGGTATCAATCCAGGTTTGCTCCCACTTGCGTAACTTGAAATAATCTAACTTGAGGCTCGGATGAAGGACTTGTATCACATTAAACTTTGAAGACGAGCGGTTGGACATAAATTACCTTGCTAGTCAAGGTCCCCCTCCGTCAAAATTCTGCACCCGAAACCTGCCAGAACAAATAAGAGCTTGCAAGACATGCACAAAGAAGACCAAATACTAGGGGGCCTTTGCCCGTCTGAATTAGCCGAAACCTGCCACCGCATTTCTCCGAGCCTCCCGTCACTTCCCGAGAGTAAATAAGACCAAATACTAGGGGGTCTTTACCCGTCTGTATTAGCCGAAATCTGCCACCGCTTTTCCCCGAGCCTCCTCCCGTCGCTTCCCGTACTATCCCCCCCCCGCCGCACCGGACAAACCTACTACTCGGACAAACAAATATATCTCGTCCAATACTGGATCGTTTTCTGAGATCTTTGGCTTCACATAAGCAGTAGGAGGTGCCCTGTAGATATAGGGTCTAATACCCATACAATCTCACATCCTATGAATATATATCACACCCATAAATTGACAACTTAGGCCATTTTCGCGAATTTAGCCTATTTTAAACCCCAGGGCCCTCGCCCTAGGGTCATATTATCTTCTGAACACATCTAAAAGATACCTTTCCCTAGTGAGAGTGCCCCTGCAAAATTCCAGAGGCATGCCTGTCTTTTAGCCATCATAATGAACAGAAAGATGAAGATATGCAACCAAATTGATATCTCAACTGGCAAAAATTATGGCCGGAAAGTTCATGCTGCCTGTTGACCATTCGGGGCATGCTTTAACCCCTGCTTCATGGATATCATACTCCTCATTGAGGAGTTCCACTCTATGAGATTTGGAGGCACATCAACTGCAAGGGGGTCAGATACGAGGCCGGCAATCCAAATTTGATCCGTTACCTATCTGGCAACCTCCGAAAAAATGACGCCGTTTAAGCAATTCTTGCCCGTTTCTCATAAGGTAAAGTTTGAACCAGGGGTAAAAGACAGATTGCTGATGATCTATATACTCGGCTTAGCCCAAAAATCTTTGGATAAAAAGCTATTGCACGACTTTCCTTAGGTGTCCGAGATCTAGGGGGGGGATAGTATACTTCTGCACCCGAAATCTGCCAGAACAAACAAGAGTTTGCAGGACATGCACCATTGCAGCACCAAGAAAAGACCAAATACTAGGGGGCCTTTGCCCATCTGTATTAGCCGAAACCTGCCACCGCATTTCTCCGAAAGCTCCCGTCAGCTCCCGAGCACAGATCTACCTGAGGCCCTCAGTCAGCAAGCGGCGGCGGGGCCCATGGTCCATGGACCAGCCACCAGTTGCGTCGGTTCAGCGCGAGATCGAGCGGCTCGGCTTCGACGTGCGCCCCAGGCTGCCCCCAGCCTCTACGCATTTACTTTACTACCACCCAGCACACCAGCTTTTGTTTTGTATCAGTTACCTTTACTATAACTTCTGTACTCACGAACGAAAGCTCATAAGTTATACTTATTATATCCTGCGTAGCTACCTTACGAGTGGCCTCTACGCGTAGCGGGCGTAGTATAGCTTACGATTAAGCAGTTTTACCCTAGCAAGGTTTAAGACGGCAGGAGCCGGCCCCTAGTGAAACGTACTAGTGGCAATGCGATAAACATTCGACTCATCAGTAGCCGAATAATAGCGATTCATGGTCTTCTTTGCGAGTTTAAGAGCGTCACGGATGGAGGTGTGAAGGAGACGTTGACGACGAGCCGGGACAATGGTGCTAGTAATCAAGTCGTCAACCTTGTCCATTGTAGTGAGGACGTGGGCGATTGTGCTCTTGCTGTCGGCCGAGAAAAGGATGGTTGCATCCTTGAACACCTGGGAGGTTGCGTAACAATTTAAGGCAGTAAATCGGTAGATGCGGAGCTCTTACCTTGAGAGCATACACCATGTCATCGAGAATATCCCACTCCTGATCCGCTATTTCGTAGCCTCGCAGATTCAGAGAGCAGTCGCTGGTGAGATTATTGACAACCTCGCGATACTCGATGGCGACGACCAGCATGTCGTACAAAGAATTCCAGCGCGTGCAAACATCGCGCGGGATAAGGCGAACTCGTTTCTTGTGAGTTGTGCAAGCCTTTTGCCAGGCCGGAAGAGCGATGGTAGTGGAATGAACAATGGCAAAGGAGAATTGACGAATCTATTGACACATCAGTACTGTAAAAAGGCGAGCAAGGTATACACGCACGCGCGATATCACGGATGTTGCAGCATCTACCTGCTTC
The DNA here is from genome assembly GCA_029289565.1 of Mycena galericulata. Classification (NCBI taxonomy): domain Eukaryota; kingdom Fungi; phylum Basidiomycota; class Agaricomycetes; order Agaricales; family Mycenaceae; genus Mycena; species Mycena galericulata. Next base: position 758,681 of record JARKIA010000029.1, on the reverse strand, counting down.
AAAACCTCCTGCTGCTCTTCGGCATCCATCTCGTTCCACACATCGTCGTCGTCCGCCTCACTGCCAGCCGCAATAGATTCAGAGTCAGACGCATCTGCGAGGTCCGGCAGGTCGTCATCAATGTCCTCTTCCAAGTCGATCAGTACATCGTCCTCCGATGGCGTCGGTGCAGTCGTGCCCCGAGCCTTTTTCTTCTCAGGAGGTTGGAACGGACGAAGGAACGACTTGTAGAATTTGCTCAGAAGGGGAGTTTGCAAGCAAGAGGTAATTGCGAGGCAAACCAGTGAGGTATCGACGACAAGTACTCGAGCTTTTATATGTAGGCGAATATCAAATAGATAAGGAATTTGAAATCGGAGTGAGTCAGATGAACCTGAATATGAAATAGAATATTGCGGAGGCATAGCAACGGATAAGGGACCGCATGGTCAGATAATGAGCCATGTGGAAAGATAGCAAACTGCATGGCCAAGCTTGTATCTCCAACACACCCCCGCAAGCTTGAACTTGAACATCGAAAATAATCAGAACGGAAACAGGACTACACCCCCGGAATGTGGAAGGAATTTAACAACCAAAAATTACCACGCGTCAAAAGTATTGACAGCATGCGCTGAGGCATTTTGCTCCTCCTGCCATTTCTGTCTCTCCCGGCACGTCGACTTGTAGTGTCCTTTCTTGTCGCAGAAGTGGCAAACAACGTCCACACGGGATCCATGTGAATTAGCTGCGAAAGCAACATTCTCCTTGGATTTAACTTGTACGGTGTCAACATTGCGGGGACCACTGGCAGAACTGGAGGACTGGCGGGTTTCTTCATTAAGTAAACGAGTGATAACACTCTGAAAGGTGAGGTCGGCAGGTGCAGTAGAGTCAAAATTGATGATGACAGCATCATAGGATGGCGAAAGACCCATGGTAAGGGCAAGGATCTTGTCCTGGTCGGTGACGGGGATTCCTGCTTCCTCGATGGTGTATGCCAAGCTTTGAATATCGCCAATCCAAGACTGCATTGTCTGCTTTTCCTCCTTCTTTGCAGTCAAAAACTTCCTGCGCAACGCAAGGCTGGTCACAAACCCGGGTGCACGATGCACATCTCGTAAATTCGCCCGAATCTCCATAGGATCTTTTGATTGCATATGGGAAAGTTGACCGTCGTCAACCCTCAACAGCATCTCTGCCCGAGCTTCGGCCATCTTCTGAGCTTTCCTCTTGCTCTTCTTCAACTCGACCTCGGCTAGAATTTGGTCTGGAGTTTTGTCCTTCTCATCAACAACAATCTCCACAATTCCGTCCCACAGTCCTTTGCGAACCAACTCGGCCTCCATGCGAGGATGCCATTTGTCGTAGTTGGAATCACCAAGGTTCTGGAATCTGGCAGCGGAAACGTGGGAAGGTTCGTCGGCCATGAGCATTACTGAAGGAGAATAGATGGATGGATGTGGGCCTCGGGGTAAAAATCACAAGTATGTCGTCCGTCGTCACGGGAAAATCACGTTCACCTCCGCGTCGTCGTAGACTGCGGGAAATCACAGGGTCGTCCATGGTAGTGAACCACAGGAAAAACAACAAGTCGTCCGAGGTGGTCAACCACGGGAAAACAGCTAGCTGGTGTATTGAAGGCTGGCCCACCAGAAGGCTAGTACTGGTTTGTGTAGAATTTGCTCAGAAGGGGAGTTTGCAAGCAAGAGGTAATTGCGAGGCAAGCCAGTGAGGTATCAACGACAAGTACTCGAGCTTTATATGTAGGCGAATATCAAATAGATAAGGAATTTGAAATGGGAGTGAGTCAGATCATGAACCTGAATATGAAATAGAATATTGCGGAGGCATAGCAACGGATAAGGGACCACATGGTCAGATAATGAGCCATGTGGAAAGATAGCAAACTGCATGGCCAAGCTTGTATCTCCAACACGACTTGACAGCGAGATTGAGGGTGTGATTAAAACAGCGCACCCTGTTCACAGCATCGTAGGAGTTGTTTGGATCCTGACCGAGAGACGTGTTTTGGGTGTCATTAGAAGACGCATTATCACCAGCCCACGCGAGAATCTATTCACATTCACGTTGAGATGTCGCATCAAGTAAAGGAGACACGGCCTACACACCTTGTGCTGCAGGTTGAATCGGTGGAGCATTTCATTGAACTCGCGTGCAAGGACCTCGCCAGTGTGAGACTGGAGGAACGGTTTCAACATTGTTTACATGAGAGCATTGGCGACATACCTCGGGAACCTCGTAGATGTCAAGCAAAAAAACGAGTGGATGGCCTTCATGGTGCAAATGTACAGTCCACGCGACGAATGCGCGATGATTTGGCGAGGTCCAAGCGTCCAGGACTGGAGATTTTGACGCGATTGACGCGGCACTGCCGCGCCGCCTGTATGGCGTTATGTATCGTTCTCCTTGCCTCGAAACCACTTCAGGCAAGTTTCAGTGACTCTAATACATCATTTGGAACCAAAAGAACGAATACCAAAATGTGATCAGGTATAGTCTAAGCCACGCTGGTAGTTGGCATTTTGACCAAATCTTTGACTTGAATTGCTCTGTTTTATGTTCACAAACCCTCAGAATAGATGGAACAACCGAAAATTCAGATTCTCAAGTCTCTTCAATGAGTAATCAGTGTATGCTCCAAGTTGAACTGTTCAACCCGAACTCTGTTGATGATTCTTAACTGTGAATTGAACATTCCCCAATTTGTTCAAACATTCATCTAGAGTAGCAGTAGCCAGTACTTCTTGGTCTCATAGTACATAAATAGTGAACCAGCCAGAGTCTAGATCTGCTTCACATCTTCGTTCAAGTGGATGCAACTTCAGTTGTTCGAAGGCTTTGGTAGACTGAGAATCTTATTCAACAGTTGACCCTGAAATTAAATTGGAATGCATCTGGGTGATGTACATCGTCCAAAATGGCTGGCATGTAGCTCACTTGGTAGGTGTATACTGACATAACAATCGACCCTCCGCCTCAACATGTTCAACCAACGCTCCCCGGCCCCAATTCAAGCATGGACATCGTTTACAGAAAACCCCGACTCTGAATTTGGACCGTCAAGCCTATATAATATCTACAAATTGCCTAAACCACGCGGTGAATTCTTGTTGCCCCCAAATCATCGCTTTTCTGACTTGCTTGCAACTGTGAACCACGATTGGAACATCAGGCGGAAAAATATCTATAGGGACCTTCCGCGAGTCTCTTCAAAACTTGAGGATCACAAATATCACCACTTGAACTGCTTGCGTGGGAAAGCTAATCGGTACTCACATTCTCGGGATTTGTTCCTGTGCACAAAAGACCCCAATTTTAGAAATGGCTAACCACTTATACGAGACTGAACCAACTTTGACTGTCAAACTATGGAAGTGTTGAAATGAAAGGGCCAAATTTTCGGATTCTAAATCGAAATCAGCGTCGAATCAGCGAAATCGGCTACTGTGAAAGGCCGTGTGTAATTATACTGAGACCAATCTGGTTCCGTTATTATTGAAGTTCTACCACCAAGCTGCAATCAAATTAGCATTACACAGTGTTATTTCGAGCACACCATACCAGACTAGGCACGGGGCGTTACCATGTAACATCAGATGTTATACAACTCCGGGTATAAATGTTTTGTTTATACGACCACTTCCCAGCTGGAATTGAACCGTGGGAAGTGTTAATGAACTCGTTACATGGAGCCCCCGGCTTTCATTTCCCAAAAGAGTCATTGTTTTCTGTGTCAGAAGGGACCTAAGATGGATTATTCCGACCAGGATGTACTATAGATGTAAATTTATGGGCACGACTGATGCTCGACCAGACTCAGTCATACTTCATTTTTGAGCATCTCCCGAGGGGATGAGGACCAGTTACGAATGATTACTGAGAAAATAGGTTGAAGCCTACTACCACACGAACAAAAGAGAGCATACTTGGCATCATCATGTACACTGCAATTTTTAATCCTGCATGATCACCCAACCCTTCATTCAGAAATTTAAATGTAACCCATGAGACTATGCACTCATGTGCAAATGGTTCATAGTTTAGCCGGTAGAGCTTCACTCCGTTCCGGGGAACTAAGGATTCCTAGTTCCAAGGTAACCGGCTAGGGAAGTGTTTCGTCAAATTCAGACCACTTTCTCTGATGTCACACTGTGAATCAATTCCGCTCGTGGGACATCAATATGTAGCACCGAAATGCTAGGGGCTGTAGATAACTGAAAAGTGATTAGTGAGTGTAGGAACAGATTTGAAATTAACGGAGGAGATGAGAGCTCAAATTAAAGACTAAGCAGGGCTACCGGTGTCCAAGGGATGAGGGGTACATAATGCCAGTTGGGGGAACACCCAGTATCAAACTAAATGTACAGGGCATCGCTGCATGATGCCAATGAATGAAAAAGAGCAAAAAAGATGAGAAATCTTCAATGCGGTCGCGGAAAGCCCAGCAGAAATTCCGGAAGGAGTGCCTCAAAATAAGGAAACATGATATCACCTCCCAATTTTTTTCTCGGTGGGTCGGTACCTCCCTCCACACAGCTATGAATACATGAAGAACCATTGAAGTAATATGTAACGGCACAGACTTGGGGTGTTTACGAGCATTCAACTATTGGATTAACCTGGTATCAATTGAGGCAGTATTCAGCAACCACCAAGATTAATATGACTACCCAGGTGAATCACGGAATAAGAGATCCATGCAACATATTTAAACGTACTCGAAGCTGGAAGCGTTGATCAAGAGTCCCTTACGGATACCAACATCCCGTCGGTTCTCCATCAAATTGTGTACTCCATCACCCCTTGAAGTGATGTTTGGGCTCAGCTTGGTGTTAGCCATCCATACCAGGACACCCCGGGACTGGCGCGCATTGGCGCGGTAGTGGCGCGCACTAACGCGGCAGTGACGCGGCAGTGACGCGGCGTTGACGCGCAGTGATGCGGCACTAACGCGCATTGCCGCGGCGTTGACGCGGCACCTGCGCGGCGTCGAGGCGGCAGGGAGTGGATTAAACAGATCTTCCAGACCTCCTAAGAAGTCATTCAATGTTTCTTTCAAGTTCAAAATGGCTGGGGCATAATGTACACCAGAATTGACGCAAACTAACAGGACTTCTCCTATGGAAAGAGTTTATATTTGACCCGGACATTGTCAGGTTCTCCTCCAGCTCTTATCTAACTGCTTCTGAGTGTAGTTCGAGTGCATTTAAAGCCTACGGGGATCACTACTAAGGTCAACAAATTCCGCGTCAATGCCGCGGCAATGCGCGTCACTGCCGCGTTAGTGCCGCGTCACTTTTACCAGACCCCCTTTATCATCTTCAGCCTCGCCGTCGTGCGTCTCCCGCAGCCCTCTATTTCATATCCACCATCTAATCCATGTACGGCAGGTCGACGTTATCCACCACCACCACGACATGGCGCTCCCGCTCAGCGTGGTCTGCGGGAACCCCGCCACGCCGTGGTTCGTTCTCTTTCTCTTCCTCTTCCTCTTCCTCAAGCCTCTTGAACTCCCGGAACACCATCCACCCTCGTTCCAATTTACTCTCGTTTTCATTCGCATATTGATGACTGCCGGAACAGGTTCCCGCCGTTCCCACTACCCCTGAAATGGGCGACGCGGTGGTGGTTTGCGCGGAGGCACAGCGCCGCGTGGGAGTTTGGGCCGTTGGATCTGTACGGGAATCCGCGGGCGCACTTTGTCGATGGGAGAAGTCACGAATGAGGAGTTGGTTGAACAGGTCCAGATTAGGAGGTACGCTGTGCCCATGTGTATAAAATGAAGATTGTCCCGCCTACCTTCCTTCCTACCAAAGGTGAATACATGCGACTCCGGAAATCGTCTTGTTCATGGCACAATAATATCGCATTCTCTTCCATAAATTCGGCTCGACAACAACATTCCAATGATTTCCATTTCCATACCCAAGAATCAGTCCAGCCTTGAGTCAAACAACCGTTTTTGCAGCCTCCTCATTGTCATTGCTGGCGATGGGCCCCCCGATCCCAAGATCCTTGACCGACGCTATAGTCCACGCGGCGATAAACTTGGGTGGCGGCGCCGGAAGCGCGACCAGGTGCCAGCCTGGGTTTGTCGCGTACGCCCGGCGGTAGACAATCCATGCTGTTCCTGGGACTGAAAATTGCGATGACGCCGGTCGGTATTATTTCGTACACCTGGATGTACATGCTCACGGGCGACGAGGTCCACGAACGGGAGGAGCATGTGCAGCCCGACGGCTGCGCACTTACCGCTCCCCATGAAGGCGGTGTTGGCACAGGGGGAAGCAAAGCTCCAGAAGAGGTTCGAGTACTTCCCATCAGTTGCAACGATCAAAACTAGCAGCGTAGGATCGTTTAGAATGTGTAAAGGTCTGCAGGAATGATACTGACTAAAAAGGAACGTAAACAACGATCCCCAGCTCAGCAGTGCGACATGCAACCCAGCGCCTTTCCAGGCACGGGGGGGCGCTCCGGAGACAACTCCCCATTCTGCACATAATACAATAATATGCATGTTCAACAAAAGGGAAGGAGACGTATTGTTATAGGGTGACGTACAGCAGGACGAGGAAAAAGCCAATCAAAACAGCAAACGCCAGCGCGGCCCTAATGTCTGCGATGGAGTCAAATTATTGATGTACAAGAGGAGTGCGGGACGTACCAGGACTGGGAAGTATATTCTCCTTTGCGAGTGCGTCATCTTCGCAGGGATACGGCTGGCGAGTCGTTCGGAAGAAGGGCGAAAGGTAACTGGCCAGCAGAAACTGGACGACCGAGACAGTGAAGCACAGACCTTGTGAGTACATCCGACTTGGTCAGTGCCGAATTAGCGATTAGAAAGATAGACTCACGGTAAAGATACGAGATCGATGGGGACGACATGAGCGGGAAACGACGTTTGACGGAGAAACCTTTATGCAGTGACGATGAGCCCTCCTCATTACCGGTTCCATCGAGCTCCCAGACGTCACCCAATGTCCACGCGATGGCATGTTCCGGTCCATTGTGCGAGCTCAGGACTTTTTCGGCACCGTATTGCGCATAAGCATGACGATATATGGTCCACGCCGTTCCGAGAACTATGTACATTTTAAAACTTGCTCTCCGGAAGATGCTGTTACAAGACTCACAAAGGATTAGGTTTACAAGAGAGAGAAGTAGATTGATCCGGACGCCCGTGCACTTAGCGCTTGTCGTGAAACCGGTCATGGTGCAAGAGGATACAAACGTCCAGAATGGGCTCGAGGGGATGCGAGCGTCCATGACCAATACTGCGGCTGGGGAAGGTAGCAAAATTCGTTCACATGGGTATTTGTACACAGAAAAAAAATCACCCTCGAGAATCCAAAATGTGGCGATTGTAAGGAGAATCACAATGTGCGTCATGGCCCCCGCAGCTGGACGGGCCCCGGAATTCTTCGGACTTGTAGGCTCTATTCTTTGTACGAGTCGGTTCAGCGCAAAGGCGACAATATTAACGGAGTTCAGGCGAGAGACGTACACCATTAACCACCCGAAACAACTGAAAACCGCCCCAAAGATAAGGAGGCATAGAGTCTCAAAAGTGCCTGGAGAGGACTTGAATGAGTGGTGTGACTTAAGGATGGAGGAGGGCGTCGCCTACCGGCCTTCTCACACAACGAGGGATCATATCGTGGCACTGGGAAAAGGGGCAAAAGGCACGCCGCTGAGACGACCTGAAAAGCTGAGATTGCGAGGCCAAGACCTTCAAGTGGATAGAAGTTAATTCAGAATGGATGACTAGAGAAGGCAGGGCTTACGATAGCGAGTCGAGATGGATGGAGAGAGCAACATTGAAGGAATGCAAATACACAGGGGTTTCTTTGTGAGGCAGTATTACCTTCAAGGCAACGCCAGCATCGCGAGCGTTTCTCGAGGTTGTGCTTGAGACTCCAGTATTCCCTTGCGTCGGGGCAAGTGTAAAGTGCTCATGGAACTTGAATCTCCAGCGGACGGTAGGCCACCACAGAAAAACGGCTCGGAGCTGAGCTGGAGCAATGCTGGGCTACCGTGACGTGACATTTCGGATCTCCGCATCAATCACAGCATCTCACGCTTGTTAGGGCGAGGAACGAGCAAGGTACAATAAAGCGTCTGTCAAGAGAGACTACGCTTGTTAAACCAACACATATACTGTAATCCAAGTCCGTGCAGTGAAAGGCAATTCAATTCAAACGGCCGACAATTCCTCCTTGATTTTCGCATTTTCCACCGGCTGATCAAGCTCTCCTACCCTACCTTGCCACCAAGCGGCGACATACTCCGGCGGGAGCTTAATCTCACCCGAACCGTGTACCGCGAGCGCCTGGCGGTAAATGACCAACCCTATCCACAGGCCTACCATCCAAACCCGATCAACGGAATTGAAAATAGTCAAATTAGAGACAGGTACTCACTGCTGATAACGTTTAGGTACGGGAGAAAGAGGTGCAGCGCGATCCCCGCGCACTTGGCGTCGCTCGCGAAGCCGGCGTCGGCAGCTGCGCAGGACGAAACGAAGTCCCAGAACGGGCCCGGGGGGTCCTTTTCCGCGAAAGTATAATGCGCCACTAGTGTACGTCGGCAGGTATGAGTTATCCTGTCCTCGCATAATGCGGGGATGACTCACCGTGTGCTGTCCAGATCATGGCTCCAAAGGCCAGCGATGGGACGTGGCCCATGACATTGCCGATATCATTGTAGCACTTTGGTCGCAAACGGGCTAGCCTGTGCGTGCGCGATGAACAAGTGAAAACCGATTTTAGCGGGACGCACATCAAGCACCAATGGATGCAAATTAAACCAGAAAGCCAAACAACTAGGGCGAAGAACTGCCGGGGGTCTATAATAAATGAATTTAGATTAGATTCCCAGTTGCGACTCTGCTGAATGGGATGCTACGCACCGGAACGGCGAGGTTTACCCTCGTCGTCAAACGAAGTCGACGATGGATCCTGGACCTTATGGGTTCTTGGGAAGAGGGAGAGGAGGAGAAACGCTGAAACGCCCTGAAAGACCGAGAGCGCCAGGCCCAGCACTTGATATTATATGTGACGCGCTCAGTCGAAGGTCGATCTTGGTAGAAGTAGGACTCACAGTAAAGGGTCCTGGGGGAGAATCGCATTACATGCACGGGGGCAACCCCCTCACCCTGCGTGCTCTCCGAAATCCCGAGCTCTGCGACGTTCGCCTGCAGCCACGCCGGCGAGCGCACAACCTGCGGCAGTTGGACTTTCCCGGTGCCGTATCTCTCACGCGCGCGGATGTAGACGAGTAGCGCGCTCCCGAGGACTGACATGGAAAAAAAAAGGTCTATCACTGGGTTTCTATTGAGTTCGGCATACGGGATGGACTCACAGACGGCGATGGTCGCGAGCGGGAGGAACAATTGCACCCCGATGGCAGCGCACTTCACGCTGCTCGTGAATCCGGCGTTGGCACAGGAGGACACGAGGAGCCAAAAGGGGCTTCCGCGGGTCGTAAAAAGGTAGACTAGTACGGCTGGAGCGTGGAGTCGGGAGAGATATCAGATACATGATACGATCGGCCTTGGCTGCTACCTCAGAGACGGTAAATTACTCACCGATGAACGTCCAGTAGAAGGCCGCAACGCCGAGAAGTATTACGTGCCAGAGGACGCGCGCCTTTGCGGATCCACTCATCGTTCTGACGGTGTTCACTCAGCAAGGAAAGCACCAAAGATTATACACGATTAGGGAAATAACGTACAGGGTGAGCCAGAGCAGGCAGGTGACACCGGAAAATAGCGTAACCATGCTCAGCACTGGGCCAGTTTCTGGAGTAAAATCAAATTAGCGGCGGACCAGGTGCTAAGTAAGGTGCAGCGAACCGGGAAGGGGGAGTTTCCTGCGTTCAAATAGAGTCATTTCGGGAGGGTAGATGTCCGGGAAAAGGGGTCGCATGAGAGCTGCTGAGAGGAACTGTGTAACTGAGATGATGCGCCCCAGGCCTTGGATGGCCGTCAGTGGAGATGGAATGAATCAGAGGGATATGAAGGACTAACTGTAGAGCTTCGAGATTGACGGCAGCATTGTGGGATGCAAATGAGGGGCGGAGGGGCGCGCCTGTCTTTGTATATCAGGTAGAAAAAGGGGACAGGAGGATTGAATTTACATGATCTGAAGGATCGAAAGGAATTCCTGGTCGAAAGATGTAATCCCGATGTAGTACCCTTGACGGAACACGGGCTTGGAGTGGAACGAGACCGAGTGTCGCCAGTGAGGTGCCAGTTTGCAGATAAAGTCGCTTAACGTCGGTTTAACGGCGCGGGACATCTAGCAGAGCGAATGACCTGGGCAGCATTGTCACATAAAGACGAGAATTTCCTGCCAGGGTTGTACATGTAGTTACTCAGTGAGGCTGGAAATCGGCTGGAACGAGCGGCCTGGATGTGGCAAAAAGAGAACGGCATACGACACCGCCACTGATCCGCATTTTCCGTAGCGGCAGTCCTCCGGGGCGGACATGTGTTGGTTTTCTTTGAGGTTCGCTTCGCCGGTAGATTTCAACACACTGAATTCCTGCATTTATTTATGTGGACTACTTAATTTTTTTAACGCCCAAGTAATTGAACTAAATGAACTTGAAATGAGGATAGGCACATAATCTGAATCGAGAATGGCGACCATTTCCCCTTGACGCCTCAGCCTTGTTGGCAGTCACTTGCAGGCTAGTTTAACAGTTGCGGGATATGAAAAAATAATGTTTACCACCATCCGAATCATGTCTGTGGGTGGATTCGAACCACCGCCAGGCGTATATGGGGTTCTGATATATCAATCCGCCCATGATGTCCCAGATGTGTCGATATATCAAATCCCACTGTTGTAGCCTCGCTTTGATATAACACCTAGAGGACTTACCTTTTGGGGCTGCTCCGCATACGCGATGCTCCGCTCATTGCGGCGGCGGCGCATGCGCCTGCTGGTCCGTGCGCAGATCGCTTGATGCGCATCAAACATTCTAAACTGGGATAATGCTTTGCATTTGTTAGGATCACACCTCCCTCGCTTCCTCCGCTCCCAAATGGCGGCCCTCCCCTGCTTCTGCTGCCCTCCCCTGGCTCCTTTTTTTGAAATTCATCGTTCTGGCTCCCTCACTGCTTTCCACCCGTCCTCGTTTACCTTCTTGTGTCCTCTTGTTGGCCTGCCCAGATTAGCTGGATTGGCTCCCTTCCCCAGCTTGCCGCTTGCTTCCCGCGGCTTCTGGCCCGCCCGCCTTCCTATCTTAAACACCTTGGATACCAAGCTAAGAATCTAGCCACTCAAAGCCATCATTTCAGGCTCCAGAAGGATGCCAGCGCATTTTTTGCTTGTTTGTACCTCGGGCCCAGGGCAGCCCCGCGGGTCAGTCCTCCGTTCTCTGGTTCTGTATGATGTGCTTGTTAATTTTTTCCACCAGTTTTTATCCAGTTTTCCCGTCTCCCCACGCACTGAGTGAGTGATGCACGTTGCCTGCCCCACCCCCCCTCGGTCATTGCGCTGCGCAGTGCTGCTCACAACCCTAGCCCTCTTTCTCACCGCCCGCATCCTACTCCGCCATTCCCGCTCGTTGCGCTGCCACGCCCGCTCGCTGTGCCGCCCCGCCCGCTCGATGCGCCGCCCCGCCCGCTCGCTGCGCCGCCCCGCCCGCTCGCTGCGCCGCCCCGCCCGCTCGATGCGCCGCCCCGCCCGCTCGATGCACCGCCCCGCCCGCTCGTTGCGCCGCTCTCTACTGGCTTTCTGCTCGTTGACCGTCTGCTGCGCCCCGCCGCACTCACCCGCTCACCGTGCGCTACTCACACCCCATCGCTACAGCGGACTTTGGTGGCATAGGCGTTCAGAATGCTTCCTCTCTGTGCGTCATCCCGTCGCTGTGTGCCATTGTACCCCACTTGCCCGTTCATCGGCCTCGGCCCTTCCCACTTGTTTGCCGCAGCATATGCAAAGCCTTCCAGATTGGTTGTGTGCAATACGTGGTCCGTGAATGATCTGGCTGCTTACAATCTTACACTTGCTTTACGTTCCTATTGTATTATTTTTTGGTACTTATGGGTAATAATGAATCCTTGCACTCCCCCTTGGCCCGAAGTGACTCTCTCATCAGCGACGACTGGATCGCTTGGTGCATGGTAACGAGAGAAGGATTTTTTCGACAGGAATTCCATTCGATTCTGATTTATTGGGCTTGTTTTTCTGCAGCACAATACTAGTACCATAGCCAACCCTGCTCCTTCGAAAATTCTCGAGGGCCTTAGACTAGGTATAGGTCTTTTTAAATGGAATGCAAATGCGGTGATCTGTAGAATGCGTACTGCTCAAAACTCTCACAATATGTTGTCGCACTCTTCTTCCTATGGAGCATTTCAATGCAGTGAGCTGAATATTGGAAACAAACCCATTCGCCACGGAATCCAACTTGTGTCACATTTTTCACGAGTTTTGGGGAGACCAGGTATCTTTGCACTGCGGTATCCGGAAACAGGCCTTTGTATATTATCAACTTTATAAGTGTAAGACGACATTTTGAAAACATCTTTTCTTATATGCTCATTGAGGCTCCTGGACTTCGATATCAAATTGTTTGGTTCACCCCCCGTGAGTTCCTTTCTGAACACCTTTGGCTCTAAAGACCCCTCGGGCACCAACTAGCAACATGACAACCTTTTCCTGATTTTCCACCCCCTTTGTTTCTCAAATTTCGGGCCTCTATATGACTACTTCCCACTCATAAACACATTCCGCCGTTGCCGTTTTCCACTCCTTGCAAAACTACATATGATACGAGCCGTGGACCCCCCCTTCAATACAACTCAAAAGTGCCGTCAGAATTGAGTGTTATCTCAATAAGAACAGCTCAGCATTGATCTTTACACATACCTAATCCCTTTCCCGTCGTTAGAACTTCCGGGAAGCAGTCAGACACCCATGTTCGCGGCCATTTTCAACTTTTCCTGATTTTTGACCCCCTCAGTTAGCTTTCTTTTCACCTTGGACGTCGTCAATGGGTAATTCTGGGGTCCTCCATGGATTCCGAAATATATCCTACGTCCGTCCCATGGTACATACCTCGAGAGAGCTTTCGGCGATTTGTCCCAAAATGGACAACTTTGCGTGACGCAGCGTAACTGTCACTGTGCCAGCTCTTCGCCCTCACCACTGTATACGTTTTCCTGTCTCGCACAAGGCAGCAACACCCACGAAAGCGGCCTCTGCTATCACTACAACTACCCTGATACTATGGTACGGTCTTTCAACCATCTCTCCCATTCATCTCACACCGGTACTCGTGCCAGCACGACATCGTCATGCACTTCCTGACGCACCAACCCTTCTAAACCCGGGCGCAGAATCGTGCGCTGAGTCTTACCGTAGGCTCTATGGTGGTTCTGCGCGTGGTTTTCGTGGGTTGATGCGTCCGGAAGGTCATCTCCACGATCTTTCTCCCAAAATTTGCATTTTGCGGCAGTGCTGCTCAGAGCAGCTGCCAGGCAACTAAAGCTCGATGACGCCGGTGGTAACCAAGGACGGGATGATGGGTCAATGAAGGTGCGTACGCAGTAACCTGTTGTTATGCTTGTCCAGGATGGCGCCCTCGATGTCTTCACCTCCTTTTCGAGGGCTATATTAGAGCATATTTGCAGCCCCCCAAATCTTCTAAGCGGGCTTTTTGATCCCGAAAGTGATGAGTGATCGCTCAAAAGTGGTGACACCCAAAATAGAAGACTGAAATACGATATTGCCCAAAAGTCGCTATATATGTCCCGGAGGACCCGTTCTTTTTTGCCGTAGGCACACAGATAAAGCCCCGACGTACTCCCCCACTTTTCACGGCCTTAGAATCGAATTTTTGACAAATTTGAGCCCCGGAAACATATGGTGGGGTCACATCATCACATCCGCCGGCTAAAAGTGATGGGTGATCGCAGAAATCTGGACATGGATTTTGGACGCTGCAAATATGCTCTATTTCTCCATCTCGGCCAGCGGTAGCGCTCCACGTTTGGACCTTGCCGCTGCGCAGCCTCGTCCCAGACACGACGTTCGTAGTGCCCGACGTTCGGCATCCCCGCTGCAGACACGAGTCGCGTGTCCCGTTGTCTACCGGCGACTCCGCCACACCGGATACGATATCAACGGCAGCCAGAGCGCACCAGGCGCACCCGGCGCAACCGGCACACCCCCACGGTCGCCCATGTGTTACAGCGCTCCTCACTGATGACGTCAGCGGGGGTCAGCGCCCGACCGAACGCAGGGCAACAATGAGGTCCAGGATCTACAGTGTTGCCCGCATCGCGTCGGGGCCGAATCGTGTGAAAGGCTGGGGATGGAGATGGGCCATCAACGGGCGCGGGGAAGCTGGCGAGGCTGCGCTCCCGCGCCAAGGCTTGTAAGCGGATGAAGGGACGACGCAGGGGAGAGGGGAGGCTGGGCTAGGGCGGTTGGATCAAGAATACGTGTGAGGGTGACATTCAGGGTGGGGTTGCCCACGTCGCTGAACGTCGGCGCGCGATGTCGATGCGAAGCAGATTTCATCCCTGGGGCGGCGCAGGCAACGCGAAGATAGCGCTGACGTGTTCAAAGTACGCGGACGCGTAACATATGTCTGCTCCAATTTTTTCGTTATTTTACCTACATTTTATATGATATTTGCGAGCTCATCGCGGCTGGCGACGTCAAGCACATGTTCGACGTCGCGTTCCAGATCCGGTTGTTGATCTCATCAAATCAGCAAACAAGGGCAAGCACTTGATCAATGTGCAGCAAGACGACGGCGCTCCAGATCATAGGCTTGCGCGTCGCCGGCCCCTCCTGGTTTGACCTATGATTGATATATTGTGGTGAGCCCACAGCAGTGGGAGTTTATATATCAGTGCTCCTGGGAGTTTGTAGGCAGCTGATATACTGTACCATTTCGACCGTAGGTTCACGGTATGTCACCCGTCACCGCACATGTTCATTTTATAACATGTTCAATCCTCGGCAATCACGGTAAAATTTCCATTTATGGTAATCCGGCAACTGCCGGAGGAGAAATTTTCACATTTTTCAGCCTATTTGGGCCACAAAAATCCATTGTCACCGTCACCTGTCCCAAATAAGTTCAGTTCACGACCCCCCGTCACCGTCACCTGAACCTACGGTCGAAATGGTACAGTATCACCCCCCCAGACTGTGGTGCCACCGCGAGTGGATGACAGGGCCATCAAGGAAGCAGAGTGCATACCTCCTCCACAGATCAATTTTTACCTGTCGTTAATCTTCATCGATATGGAAATTAATCAACGTAGGTTGAAGGAAC
This sequence comes from Mycena galericulata, assembly GCA_029289565.1. NCBI lineage: Eukaryota > Fungi > Basidiomycota > Agaricomycetes > Agaricales > Mycenaceae > Mycena > Mycena galericulata. Next base: position 743,375 of record JARKIA010000029.1, on the reverse strand, counting down.
AAGGTAACCAGCCTGGCTCATTTTTTCGGTCCTTTGCTAGGGTTGAACAAAAAAGTGCGACAAAGAATTCAGCTCTTCGGGTGGCTTCAAACCACCTGATCTTCCGACCACCGTATGGGAGAGGTCCTCCTACACGGAGAGGCTGCTTCCCGCTTTCCTCGCCTTCAATCTAACTTGCAACAACAAACCAAGAAACGACGACGAATACAACTCTTCAGCGTATCTGCCAACTCTCCGCCTCTGTCCTTGCTCGTCTAAGCGAACGTTGGTTCTGGGCCCCTTGTCTCGGATGGGGAGAAGTTAATTCATCACATTATGTCTCGGCTCACGAGACGGCCGGTTTATTTATTCAAGGTAGACAAACGGCAGGCTAGGTGTCGTGTATGAAAGTGTAATTGGGGGAGTCGGGGGTTCGGATCCACCGAAAGACGCTAATTTGACATCGGCTCCTATTTTTAAATATTAACGCGTTGAGTACATAATCCTACAGGGTATAAAAACAGATGGGAGAGACTCAACAGCCAGCTTTTTATTCTCCGATTTCCTCAGAGTGACAGAGAGCCAGGCAAGTTTTTGTAGAGTAATCAATTCACTCCATTTATGTGCTGGTTACATTGTAGAATCTGTGGTTCGAATCCATCCGAAGACACGAAGGGTCAAATTACATTTTTTATCTTTTTATCTGAGTTGGCTCGATATGTTACAATACGTCAACACCAAGGTGGCGAAGTCCTCATGCAGAGGGAGACTCATTCCCTACTATGCCCTTCATCCCCGAGGTATTTAAACGTGCGATTTGACCCCACCCGAAGACACCACTCTTTTCTGACTGCAGTTTTTTTAGTACTCGCGCCAGAGTCTGAGTCTCGCTAGTTTCCTTGTCTCCTTTTCAATATTCAGGAATCGGAAAGACAAGAGTACTTAACTCATCCTGCGACAGACGCCCCCTGGCACTCAGATCACAGAGGGTGGAAACACCTTTTTCTTCCTCTGCCGCTGATTGATTATCATGTGTCCAGAGTCAGAAGAAGGTAAGGAGGTCTTCGTGGAGTATTATCTGCGACTGGCTAGCGGGCCACACTAGGTAGTGGGCCACTTGGCATATATTAATGCAGGACCTCCCAGAATGTTTAGGCTTGGGGTTGGGGATGGAGTGGGACCTCCGTTGAAGGTTCATACCGTTTTTCAGCCGAAAGTGATGTTCGGGTCAAAAGTTATGGCACGTGCACTATCGGCCGAAGGGCTCCGACCGCTGTTTTCTTGCCGATTTATTCTCCCTCTCCTTCTTTCTCTACCAATTCTTCGTCTTTCAACGACTTCCTGGGCTCATTCTACTCGTAAGATGCAGGTGTTTGATTGCTGATAGAAATTAGGGCCAATTTGCGCCATATACTCTTGCTATGGCACGGATACATTGCGGCTTCAACCCTGAGTGCCTCAGGCTGGCTATCTCCCCAGCGCACGACCCATCCAGGCTATGGGTCTTGGATTTGGCAAGGGTCTATTAAATTGGGAATACTACAGCTTGGTGTGTCCTCCTACTTTTTCCCCCATCAATTCCCTTCTCACTGCTGTCCGTGGTCTCAAACCACCCAAATTCGGTGCCCGAGACATTTGAATTTTATTTGGGAGCTAGAGACATCCCGGACTGAGGGTGGGGGTCCTAGTATGTGGAAATGCTTCATATAGAACGATACGTCTCTGATTTTGGGCCGCTACAGCTGCTGGTCCTGACGATGCGCCTATGTAGTCCCGGATCTGCGATTCCGCTAGTTCTGCTGCTGTCTCAGGCAATTTTTCTTGGCCATTTCATTGCTTCAATGTGCGCAAGAAGTACACCAAATCCTTCCTAGTACTTCCCTGTATCATTCCTGAACAAATCAACGGCCAGTTTGGGCCTGCGGAACTCAGTTTGACGGGGTGGCCCGCTAGCTAGTATTTGCGTCTGTTGGGGTTACCGGCGGAAAGAAATTCACCGGACCATCAACACCCCATGTAAATTCGCGAAAATGGTCTTGAACCATTCACAGGATACCGGCCTTCATTCAACCACACAGTGGATTGTTCAGGGATAGTATGGCCCTCGAGAACTAGCCATAAATCCTAAGGTGGCCCAGTACTCGGTCATTGATAATACGCATGTGCAACTCACTCCCTTCCCGTAGTGTAGAACAGACTCGTGCGGGATAATCGGGGGTTCGAACCCAGCTGAAGACGTTCTCCATCTGAGCAACTGTCTTTTTTTTCCTTTGGTTTGCCCGATTCATATATGCCAGCGGTCCTGGGAAATTTACAGTGAGTAAGCCTCCGGTATCAGAAGTGCATGCTGAATTTAAACTCGCTTGTGGTCTATGCTAGCCCACCGCGCATTCAACGGTTTTTTCTCTCACAGCTGTTTCTGATTCCTGTTGCATCTATCCTCACGTAACATGGGCAACAATTTTGCGGAGTAATTTGTTCTCACTGCACACATATTCCGCATACGAGTAACGAAACTCGTTCCCTCAACTGTATGAGCGTGAGAGTCGGTGATTCGAACTCACCCAGGACATGTAATGATTCGTTTGGTTGCCTTTTTGTTTGATTTTGGTTCCGGGCCTCCGGCACAGAAAGGAACCGTGACCTTGGTATTGGACCTTGGGTGGCTACGCTCACGCAAACTTGATGGGTGGAGTCCACTTTGTTTCTCTCGGCCTCCTGATTCCATGTGGAGTTGTTCGGATAGCACACGAGTATAATCACCTTCGTGAGGTAATAACCTCGTTCCTAATGCGTACCGCAGGTTTCGGCCGGATCCGGGAGAATCGGTGGTTCGAATCCAATCGAAGACATACACTGGAAACATTCCTTTTTTTTTCCTGTCACCTTTTTTCTTCTCCACATGCCATCGGCTGAATTATCTGAATTATCACGCTACTATACCTGCGTTTCTTGAAGTTGATGTTGACCCTCCAAACGAACGCGGCGAAAAGCAATCAACTCCCTCGGATCGGCCCAAAAAGCCATCACCACGGCATACCACGCGTCACGCACGCACCGCAATAGCCTCTCTTCTCTCCGTCGCCGTCGCTCCGGCTTTCTCGCTCGCCGTCCGTGATGTCCCGGTCATCGTCGCCGCCGTCGAAATCGACAGCCTCCCCCCATTCCATTCCATTTCTCCGGCCTTCGGAGCTGACAACTCTGGATGTCAGGCAGTCGTGCTCTAGCCTCGGCCTCATCTTCGTGTACAAGGTCGACGATGCGCACGAGTCTCTATTCTCTTCCCTTGTTCCTCAGGCCTGATGGGCGCTGATGAATGAATAGACCTCGCGCTGACATGACTGGAATTGTATTAGTATCGATTTCGCTCTGATGTGGCGGTCGCCGCCCTCTCCTACTCAATCTACCGCACGGCGCGCAGCCATGTTCCCTCAGAATAGTATTACATACAGTAACACCAATCCGTTCAAGATTATCGCACCCCGTGCAATACCAGTTTCTTTAGAAGTTTACACTGGACGCACTCTTTCGAATGCTTCACGGCAAGCATCGTCAAAGCCCGGCCTGACCAAATTCAACTCTCATCCTCATCCCAGCTCCTCACCGCCCGCACGATTACCTCCACGCCATCTTCACGCACCGCCAGGATCTCACCAAGATCCACCCCATTCAATCTCTCCGAGTTCACGTCGTCCTCAGGCAACACCAAAAAATCGCTAAAATCCACCGCATCCGAGGTCTGTGTGCGCTCGGCGGCGAGGTACTCGATGCATACCGTGGCGATGCGTCGCACACCTGCAACTTCAGCTCGGGCTCGAAGGCGCATGGCCTGGGCTGTGGTGGCGAGGACGGCGTCAATGTTCGAAGACAAGTTTTCTTGGAGACTCAATCTAAGTGTGATGTGCTCGAGCGACGGCAGCAAAGCACGTCGGCCCGAGCCGTCTGTTGGCGTCGGGGAAGCCAGGCGATCAAAGAACATTCCGGCGCCTGCGCCTGCGTTCACTCTCGTCCCGTTAGGTTGCCTGAATGCAAGGTGAGTTATATCTGGGAAATAATCGGCCAGGGGGAGCATGACGCTGTCGTCCGAGGAACAGATGCTGAGATGCTCGAGCCCGAGAGCCCGGTCAGAACGGACGAGCATCGCTTGTAGGGGTCTGATAATGGCGCTGGCGGGCTCAATGAGCTCGATGGAGGTCAGAACGGGCGTGTTCAGAAAGTCAAGAAGGTGCAACCCGTCTCCGTTGAGCGCGAGGAAACGAAGGTGCGAGAGAGTTATGACTGGTTGGGAAGTTGGATACGGCCAAAATGGGGCATGAAAGATCTCCGCTCGCAGGACACGGAGGCGTGGCGATTGTTCCAAGATCTGGAGGTACTCTGTTAGGTGTCTGCCCACGATGTGTAGGCGAGTAAGCTGATCCCATGGTAGGATCACATTCGCGAGGGGGAAGCTGTAGAGCACGACATTGCGGAGAAGGGGCGCCGCAGCAGCTGGAAGAAATATTTGTTCCGACCAATCTCGGGAAACGAGTCGCAGCCTGTGAAGATTCGGAAAGGAGGGTGGCGAGGATGATGGCCTGAGTTCGAGCGGTATGACACAATTCAGGTCTAAGACTCCCCACCGCGAAGCGTGGTCAATGAGGTGGAATGGGTACGATGACTGCCTTGATCGGGTTTCGTGCACCTTCAGTTCGATAGGTAGCACACCACTGCGAGATATCCAAATGGGGAGTAGTGCCTCTGCGCGTTGGTAACCTCGGGGTGGCGATACCTCGATAAAGGTCCAAAGCCTCGGCGTAGACAGCGCAATAGTACGCCAGGCTCGGCAGACGCTTGCGAGCTTCACAGGCCGCAAGACGGCGAGTGTGTGTTCTGGGTCGCTGACATCCTGAATGAAGACTTCGGCTGTTGTTTCTGGTGGGAGAGAGAGGATGGGGAAGACTATCGATCCGACGCGCCGTGAGACGGGGACTGGTCTATCAGAGCATTAGTGGGCGGCATGAGTGTTGTCGTGGGTGTGGGAGGCAAGGAGGAGTTGGAGTCATCATAACGACACCGCTTCTCCTTCCGCAGCCTTCGCCACGGCAACCACCGAGTTCAATCAATCAGCTGATGTCGCGGAGGGGAAGATCAACGAAAGCAGGGTTGGACGGTAAAAGACGGACGAAAAAATGGCCTCCAGCTTTGAAAATGAGTGTTTCGGCCAAAAGCAATTCATGTGACAGCGGCATGCCGCCGGCCGTCACGGAAGCTCACGGCGATCGGCAATCAAACTGCTTTTGTCCCGAACCACTTACCATTTCGACCGTAGGTTCAGGTGACGGGTGACGGGGGTCGTGAACTGAACCTATTGGGTACAGGTGACGGTGACAGTGGGTTTTTCTGGCCCAAATAGGCTAAAAAAAGTGAATCCTCTCTAAAATTCCTTTGCATCTATAATAATTAATAATATGCAGAGTCCGAATCCTGATCTCTCTATATCCTCTTAAAATTAATAACTGTGCTCGAGCGGGAGAATGGGTGGTTTGAGCCCACCCGGAGACATGAGAAACACGAGTTTTCCCACATCCCAGTTGCAACTTTTTTACATGTATCCACACCCTCACTGCAAGTTCTCTTCACGGTACTGGAAGCACATTTTCAGGGTGGAGTTGCCGCGTGCAATAAATTGAGCTTTCAATTTTTACATTGGGATTCCTCCTCCCCTGTTTGGCCTACGTCACCACTCATTTATTCTCATATATCCAAGCTAGGTAAGAAGAGGGTAGGAAAGTCTTTGTAGAGTATGCAACTCGCTCCCGCTTCATAGTTCACGCATTTAAGAATAAGGGAGAGCCGGTGGTTCGACCCCACCCGAAGGCTTACCGCTTTCCGTTTGTTAACTCCTTTTTCGAGTCTGGCCCAGTGATTGAGTGCTAATTTCTTTTTCGGTGAAGTTCTACTTGGATGCCAGCTGGAGACGGGAAAGGACTCGGAATGAGGGCAACTGTACTGAGTTCATATCCGAGCCCACGCATTTCCTCCCGCCGCCGTTGATCCGTCCTCATGTGTTGGTAATAGTATTATAAGTCAACAACTGCCCAATATGTTTTCGTGGGGGACTAGATTCAGTGCCGCCCTATGCTTTTGATGGTTCTCTCGAAGCGGGAGAGTCGGTGGTTCAATCCCATGCGTTGACGTATGTCTTGAATAACTTATCTTTTTTAGATGAACTTACCCATCCCCACCACAGACTTTGGGATTCGCTCCTAAATATTTTCCTCGCCTGTTGAAATGGCTGCATTTAGAAAGGTAGGGAACTATTTCGTCGAGGTCCAAAAGTATGTAGTTCGACCTGCGGCGCCCACTTCAATCCGAATGAAGGTAAACAGCGCACACCTTTTTCTCCTCCCCATATCCGGAGACAGGAGAGGGTGGAAGTCTTCATAGAGTGAGAAACTCGCTCCCTCCGTCTGCTCTTGATGGTTGTCTTCAAGCGGGAGAATCGGTGGTTCAACCCCACCCGAAGACATCAATGCTCTGCCTTAGCTGTGATTTTTTGTATGTACAGTATATACACACGAGCTACAATCCTCCATGTGAGTGGGAAACACTTAAGTCTCACGGTGGAGTTGCATATTATTGCAGTTTGCATATTAGTTGGCACAGCCCCGATCAACACTATTTTGGCTTGCCAAAGTAAATCTATTGTTTCTCGCTCATTTCTGGACCGATCCTCATAAGACCATAGGCTAAATTCACCGTTTTCTGGTGCACACTTTACGGTACTAATTTTGCAGGCTCATACTAAGGCTTGAGAATCTTGGTTTCCACGAGCTGTTGCCTCATGCGCGAAATTATGCAATGGAGAAAAAGCTATTCTGGGCATCATAGAAGGTTAAAAGAGTGTAGATACTGTCCAGCTAGCTCCTCCAGCATTTTGGGGGGAATCGGGGGAGGAACGCGTCTACACAACGTGACGAAGTACTCTGGTTTTGAACCTGTGAAAATGGTACGATCTGACAGTATTGAAATTTCATGGAGATCGATTGGTTCTCTCGTATAAATTTGGATCATGATTTCACGTATGGTACCAATACACAATTTTAAATCTTGGTACCTACACATATATCTGGTACGAGGAAATGAGGCTTAAGAAACGATAAATTTAGCATTCAATATCTAACGAGTCCGTGCAGTATTGAGCGAGAAACAATGCAAATGCTTTGGCGCATCAAATGTGCCGAAAATTTGCTGATCGGGGCTGTGCCAACTAATATGCAAACTGCAATAAAGAACGTTGATTTCAATTTTGTTTCCAAAATATATTTAGTTCAGGATTCCTGTTTAGCCTACGTTGTCGTTTATTCTCGCATATGCGGGGGAGTAGCACGGTAGGGTATTTTTTGTGGAGTATATACGAAAACCTCGCTCCTCCCTGCGTCTCTTCTGCAGGCGGGAGAGTCGGTGGTTTGAATCTATCCGAAGATTTGGATATCGATCCTTGAGCAATTATTTTTGTACGTACTATACGCACCAACAGGCTTCGTTCATAGCCGCGGAGTGAGCAACTAGTACCCGTCCCTTATTCACGGGCGGGGAAAATCGGCTGTGACGGGTTGACCCCTGCGCGTCCTTCAGACCGACCTTATTTCTTTTATTAAAATATTATGGAGTCTGAATCATTTGCGGGCACCTACCTTAATTTGTCCCGGGACTCAGGAGAGGAGAATCTGCCGGGCCCGAAGAACTGCCAGCTCTGACTAGCAGAGAGCGACATGCAAAGGGTGGCGCTTATTTCGGATGGCTGGTTAGCATCCAGCATGAACCTCCCCTCTTTTGCCTCTGTTGAGGGAGTGTCATAATCCAGGATGAGAAAAACACAGGGAGCCTTCGTAGAGTACGCAACTCATTCCTGCTTCATAGTTCGCAAATAACTTGTCCAAGGGAGAGTCGGTGGTTCGACCCCACCCGAAGGCCTGTTGCTTAAGGTTTCTCCTTTTTCTCCATGCATTCGCTGTTGAATGCGCTGAAATGATACTGTATCCGCGATGTTGCTTCTTGAGGTTGACGTCGAGCCCCGCGCGCCAACGCTCAACGGGTGCGGAACCACCGCGAACTCGGCTTCCTCGGAATCTTGCGATCACGCGACGGCATCCCGGCACCGCGGCATATCACGCCTACCCGCTGACGCAACGTTGTTGATCACTCTCTTCCTCCCCTTGTCCTCCCCATCGCCGTCATTCCGACTTACTCGCTCGTCGTCCGGAATGTCCCGGTCGTCGTCGCCACCGTCGAGGTCACTGTTTTATCATCTGTCTCCCTCCCTTCTCGGAGACGCAAGAGTGCGCTGATGGATGGATGTACCCACAGACCTGCCGCCTGCGATACTTATGTTCTCGCTCGCGTAGGTGGCTGCTGCGTGGACCACGCGAGTATAATATACCCCCCCCCTCGGTACTATCCTGTTTACAAGGTCGCGATCCGCGTGTTTCTCTTCTCTGAAATTCGAGTGACGTGCGAACGGGACACATAGGCGACGCCGCGTTCATCGCGATCCTCTACGCCCTAACCTCGTTCTATCACTGTTAATTTTTTGCGGTTTTTGTTGGGTGCTTCCTGGTGCGTCCCAACCTCTTGTTTCTAGTCTCTCGTATGGGAGCGATGCTAATGGCTGACCGCGTACCCGCCCACAGTTTGCGTGCTCCCCTAACCGTCTCCCCGCCATCATCCCCTCGCCTCGTGCGCGGCCGCGCTTTTCCTCGCCCTCTCTTCCTCGCGCTCCGCTGCTCGTAGCGCACTCTCAGAACGCGTGCGTGTTTCGCCTTCCTTTGTTCTTTTCTTCCGATGCTGATATTTAGAATTGGATGCGCACGTACAGTAACACAGTTGTGGCCAACAACATCCGCATTCATCCCACTCTTCTTCCTTTTCATCGCGACGTGCGGCACTAAATTACAACGCGCATTCCGAAGACGAATCGATCTGCCCTCCCTGTTACCCCATCGCCAAATGTTAATATCCCGGAACCCCACTCCCAACCAGGTCCCCCCACACGCACACGCGTGCCGACGGGCCAGGGACAGGGCCTCCGACGCGCCCTCCTCGCTGCAGATACGCCACCAACGCACTTCCGCACATCACGATCACAATGACGTTGATGGAGAGAGGGGGGTACAAGTTTTCCCGGGACATGGAGGGGGGGAGAGGTGGAGACATGGATGGATTCTCCAGTCTACCGGCAATAGGATCTGTCTCGCGATGCGACGCGTTGGTTCGAAGTATGTATGTCTGTTTAGACTGTACGTATGTCTTTTATTCGGCGGCTGGTTTTATTTTATTCAGCGGCCCGTTTCGGTTTTACTTTCCAGGTATGGAGTTGGTGCTCTTCCCAAAACGTACAATCGCCAATGGATCTTCGATGAGATTCGCTCAAGGAAGATATAATTTGTTTGACATTTGTCATAAATGAAATCAGTGGCAGAATGAAACAAGGTTCAGACTCCAACTTGAATCTGAGCACGTGGAATACTTTGCGCTTATCACTTCCTTTAACTTGAAATCGTTGGGGAGAAAAATTGACAACCCGGCGTCGCCAAGGTAATACTCCAATCTGTTTTCCCCTATAGCGTTCCCCGACCATTTCATAAAAACACTCCAGCCTCCTGTGCCTGTTCTCCTCTGCAATCCCCAACCATCACGACTCGTTATTGTAAGCCCTTCTGCCGCCTGCCATTCCGAACTACTGAATGATATGTAATACCCACAAAGTCTCGGCCTCGCCATCTCCGTTGCTCAGGTCGTCTCGGCGGCCTGTCTTTTGCCCCTGTTCCCACCACCAAAGCTTGGCTCGTCGAATGCAAATATGCCCACTAACTTTAGGTAGTGGGTCCTGTAGCGCCCTATCAAAATTTTTTGGCAGTAATGATCTCTTTTTGATGAAATCAGTCCTTTTTGATTGATCCTTCGATGTACCTGCCATTTTTCTCCGGTTCCACCCGATGTTTCCATTTACGTCCGTATATTCGGCTTGACCAGTGTTCTTGGCCGATGTTTCGGCCGATGTCGATTAAAACTCAAATTTCCTCCTCAAAATTCTCACCTCTTCAATGTACCTAGCTTTTACCATCAATTTTCTTCATGTCCTGTCATTGCAGAAAAGACTCAACCATTATTTTGCTCAAAGAGCATTGTGCAGATACAACTCAGTTTTCTGTGCCCACCTTTGGCAGGTTCTTGGGCCCTGTGCGAGCTGGTCGACATGTCGAGCGAGCGAGAATGGGTGTAAACCTGTCGACGTATTTACTCACAGACATTTACTTACTTCGTGACGATCGTGACTTAGGTCACGATCCTTTCTTGCTTCCTTACCACCTGTACGCGTACTCTCAGTCTTCTTGGAACATAGCCCGGTTTTATCGTTCTTTTTGTCTGATCCTCTTCTTGAGTGTTTCTCCCTCTCTTGATAGCGAGGTGAGTTTCCACTTTTTGAACGATAATGGGGCCCAATTGATGCTTCTGGGGATCACATAATTTCAGTTGGATTACTGTGAACAATTTATATTTAAGTCAGGGCTTTTACAGGCTGAGTAGAGGCCAATTGGAAAGTCCACCAATACTTGCAATTAACCAGCCATTGAATGGCTCCGTCTCTCCCTTGATTGTTGCCCTGCATCATGGCAGATATTGATCGTTTGGCACTGCCAGCGGTGGGAGCTCTAGATATATAATTCTTCTGGCCGTTGCTTCAAAGCTGACAATGACCCCCCCATCCGAGTCCATTAAAATTTAACACTTGTTTCCGCCGATGTTCAGATCAACTCAGTGGCCTCTTGGATTTTTCTGTATGTTTACTTACTTTCCCTTTGCCTGTATATGCCGGTTGGTTTTGGAACGGTGTATAATTGACAAACCCAAGTTAGTGGGCTCTGCCGCAAAGCGCGCTATAATTGTTATCGGTAGCTCATTATCTCTTTGACTGATGCCATCCCAGCCGCACCACTCATCGAATGACTCTCCAGACACCGAAGCGAGGAGGAGGAGGAGCGAGGTCACGGTGCGGGAGCGAAGCGACCGTACCGAGCGACGACGACGACGAGCTGGTAGAGAGTGCTGGGCGACAGAGGTGTGTTGGGAAACCACGACGTTAGGGTCAACGTTTCGTCTGAAAGACTCATCAGGTGGCATCTGATCCCATATAGATCACCAGGTGTTTGCCAAACATTGCAAACACGCCGGAACGGGATCCGCGGAACCTTTTTCAAAGCTCAACGCTTCCTCCGGACCGTCTCGGCTCACCAACTAAATCTACACCCCGCGTGCCCAGCGCGTGCAGAATGTTTTTGCGAAGTAGTTGGAATTGATTACATGCTTCAACAAAGAGGATCCAAGTGTGAGGGGAGAAGGTGCCTGGGGCCTAGTTGAGAACGAAGCTGGGGATCAAGGTCCCCAGCGACCACTATATATATACAGGAGTGATGTAAGCAGTGATGACTACGTAGGAACCCGTAGGGCCGAACACGGGCCAGTGACATAAGCGTGCTGATGGCCATGTTCCCCTTACATCACCCCCCTTTCAAGACTCGTCGCCTCGACGAGCCCAAGGCGTACCCCGGTAGGATGAGCGAATCTTCAGTATTCTGGATCACCAGGAAAATAGATGTTGTCGCCAACGGTCCGGACCAAATGAGGTGCGGGGGCGCCCCCTCGCCGTGCTGTCTGCCTGCGCCTCCCGCCCGTGGTGACTGCGTCGATGGCCATCGGAGACCCATAGGCAGCAGTGGACGACGGAGCGGGGGAGGGCAGAGCAGTGGGCATCGCCACCGAGGGGACAAAGGGGGTAGAGGGGGCGTGGGGAAAGATAGGTGGGGGAGGTGCCATGCCCGGCATAGGAATAGGGAAGGGGGCGGCAGCTGGAGCACGGGGTAGGGGATACGCGGCGGCAGAGGAAGACTGCTTGGGTGCAAACTTCACCTGCTTTCCGGTCTGGGAGGGGCGGTCGCGGTGGAACGGAGCACCTGTGCCAAGACCAGGAGGAGGGAAGACCGGGGCCCGATTCCCAGCCGCAGCCGTGTCGTTTTGGTGCGAACCTGCAGCGACATCGGCCTGAACGGGGGGAAGTACGGGGGGAGGGCGAGCAGGAGGGGGTGCAGAAGCCCCGTCAGAAGGGTGTGACGGACCCTTCTTCTTGGCGCGAACACGCTTTCGCATGAGGCGCTTGCCAAGCGCAATAAGCGCTTCACCAACTTGCTGGTCGGTGCCGCGGATAGAGACACGGCGCTCGGAAGGGAGAGCCTTGTCGGCGTAGGCCCTGAGCTGAGCGCCGGAGACGTCGTGGGCCTGGTGAAGACCCTTACCTCCGCGACCAACGATATGCCCGACGACCGAGTCGGGCACCACCAGCGTGCAAGAGTATCGGTCAGGGGAGTCACCTGCCGTAGGGTGAGTCTCAGCTAGTGGTATAGTGGTGTGGCCGACAGCAATGGAGAAAGGGGTAGGGGCCGGGGTTGGCGCGTTGGAAGTCCAAGAGGTACCGGTCCACGCGGGGCGCCAATGGTGCCCGCGCGGCGTAGAGGCAGCGGTCTGACCAAACTCGAGATGGTCGAGGCGATCGTGAAGCCGGGCGAGCTCGCTCTGCAGCATCTGGCAGTAGGAGTAGAGGTTCTGGGGCTCCGAGGGGGTTGCCATAGCGTACAGAGACAAGATGGAACGTCGTGGGTAGAATGAGGCAAAAATAGGTGATAGGGTGGTCGACTGGGGCTAGGAGGGTGCCAGAGCCGAGAATAGCTTCGTTCTGCTGTGAGGGGAGAAGGTGCCTGGGGCCTAGTTGAGAACGAAGCTGGGGATCAAGGTCCCCAGCGACCACTATATATATACAGGAGTGATGTAAGCAGTGATGACTACGTAGGAACCCGTAGGGCCGAACACGGGCCAGTGACATAAGCGTGCTGATGGCCATGTTCCCCTTACACCAAGAGTGCAGCAATTTTGAGGCCCGGTCAAGGGTCAGGAAAATAATTTGAAGCACTATGGTCAACCCGAGTAGCCCGGTCAAGGGTACAGAATAAAGGTATGATCCATGATCTTCTACTATCTTGCCCGGAACTCGTTAGAGCTCAACGGGTTCGAATGGTTTAGGCGTATAAATTTTATTGCTAAAAGAAGAACAGGATTTAAAACTCAAAATATTTTCGAAATCCGAAGGCACGCGCCGCGCGCGACCCTTTGACTGATGCCATCCCAGCCGCACCACTCATCGAATGATTCTCAGACACCTTCTCTACTCTGTGCTTATATATCCTTCCAGGGGTGACGGGCTGCTTCGGGTGGGGTGCTGTGTGCGTATCTCCGCCGATGATATTGTTTTCCTCTCTGTTTGCTGAAACATTTCGTACTTATTAAGGCTGGATCTCCAACGCCAGAAGCCAGGTGTCCACGCCCCCGCGGGCGCACAGATACACATCGGAGTCCTCTGCCTCATACTCGCAATTTGGCTTATCGAGAGTGAGTGAAATCCAGTCGCACTACATACGACTTGGTTCAATTAATCTAAACTACTCACATATTAACACGCCCCCATTGTTAGCTGTTGGAATCGTACTCGGAGACCCCCACTTCTCATCGAGCCCATTCTGGACCTTCGTCTCCTCGTGCGCCAAGACACATTTCATGAGCAGCGGCAAATGCGCAGGGATGGGGATCACCCTGCTCCTCCCAGTCGTGAACCTCCTCCTCAGTGAGTCCCGCATGCGCAGTATCCTTCCGATAACTACATCGCCTTTTTTTTAGTCCTGGGAACGGCGTGGACGATCTATCGCCAGGCGCGCGCAGAACACCCCGGCTACCGCGAAGTCGAACGTCCACCGCCCCCGCCGCCCGAGGTGGTCGCCGCGTGGACTGTCGCACGCGTTGAAGACCTCCGGATCGGTCGCTGTCGGCCGCACAGCACCAACAAGGACATCGAGGACGCTGCGAATTGAATCCGATGTTTTTTTTAAGGGGGGGCAGTTGAAAGGCTGAGGCATGTAATTGTCAATGTGTTGATTCTTCGACTTGAAGGAATGAAAGCTTGCATTCCCATCTACATTCTTGTTGATATTAGTACTTGGTCATTTGAACGAAATGGGCAGAGAGCTGAAATGCTACCACAGATGCTTCTAGTTCTTCTTCCTTCCTCCTCGTCGTCGTTCTTTTTCTGCTCATTCTCATTCTCAACACCCACATGCCAGAGTCAGACGAGGGTAAGGAGTAAGCATGCGCAACTCCCTCCCCGTATGTATAGTAGGACAGAGTCGTGTGGGAGAGTCGGTGGTTCGAATCCACCTGAAGACGTACTTCTTCGGGTTATCTGTCTTTTTTTCCTTTGGTTTGCCCGACGTATATATGCCAGTGGTCCTGGGAAATTTACAGTGAGTAAGCTTCCGGTGCCAGGAGTGCATGCTGAACTTAGACTCGCTTGTAGTCCATGTCGACTCACCGCGCATTGATCGGTTTTTTTCTCCCGCAGCTGTTTCAAATCTATCCTGATTCCTAATGTATCCATCCGCGCGTATCTAGGCATCAACTTTCGTATAGTGCGAAACTCGCTTCCTACGTATTATGCCACAGTTTGTGTAAATGCGAGACTTGCTACTTGGTGGTTCGATCCCACCCGAAGGCTTGTGCTATTTCCGATGTTATGTCTTTTATTTTGGGCATGAAACGACTCTTGACCGAAGCCACGTACTTTCTTGGCCTTTTTCCTCTTCCACGTCTACTCAAATTATTTCGGTCTGAAATGAATTTGGTCAGCCGTAGATTTGTTCTTCTATCAATAAGTAGCTTTGGTCTCTTGGTTGCCTCTGGTGCCGCGGTTTTATCTCCCATATGTATCCAGGCTAGGAAAACAAGGTGAGAAAGTCTTCGTGGAGTACGAAACTCGCTCCCTCCGTTTGCCATCTTCTTTCTCACCACTAGGCATGAGCGGGACAGTCGGTGGTTCGAATCCACCAGTGACATGAATGTAATTGAATTACCCTTTTTTATTTTTATTTTTATTGTTCCAGGGCTTCCTCACATTGAATACTTAGATTCAGAATGAGCCAAATTAACTTCGGTGGTTCGGCTCACGCAACCTCCACGGGTGGAGTTCGGTTCTGTTTCGTCCTCTAGTGCCCTAATTCCATCTGACGTCGGTTAGGGTAAGAGGAGTCTACGTGGAGTAATGAACTCGCTCTTGTTGCCTTCCATGTGTTCTTGACGGATTTCGGAGAATCGGTGGTTCGAATCCACCCGAAGACGTGCGTGCATCATCTTCATGTCGCTTTTTACCTCGTCCCGGGCCTGCGAGCTGATCTATTGCAGCACTGCTCTGCTCACTTGGCAGGGAAGGGAAGCGAAAGGAAATGCGCGGTGGCACAGAAGGTTGGGGTCCAAACTCATGACAAACTCTCCTAAATAGACTCCGAAGTTGCACACACCGCCACTTAACTCAACCTTGTGCTACTTGGGTCAAGGGGGTGACAAAGTCTTCGTGGAGTACGAAACTCGCTCCCTCTTCATGTTCCTTCAAGTTGCTGTGCAGGGAGAGACGGTGGTTCGAATCCCCCCGAAGACGTAAGTTTTCCATGGCATTCTTTTTTCGGACGTGCTCAATAATTGCTGTTTTTGTTCCCGTAAATTCAGGTGCCATGAGTGAAAGGATGGTGGAGTACAGAACTTGCCCGGTAAATAATGAATTCAACTTCAACCCAGATTATTCTCAGATTTATTCAGTGTAACAGAAAGGCAGTCCAGTCTTCTGGAGTACCATCGAAAGCGAACTCACTCCCTTCAATTATTGTTCCTTCGACTGCTTAACCGGTGGTTCGAATCCACCCGCAGACATGTAGCGGATGTTTTCTTTTTCTTAAACTCACACAATCCTCCCTGGGCGGGCCGGACTTTTTGAGCTCGTTTTCTGCCCTTG
Organism: Mycena galericulata; assembly: GCA_029289565.1. Classification (NCBI taxonomy): domain Eukaryota; kingdom Fungi; phylum Basidiomycota; class Agaricomycetes; order Agaricales; family Mycenaceae; genus Mycena; species Mycena galericulata. The sequence continues at coordinate 727,474 of JARKIA010000029.1, read as the reverse complement.
CAGGAAAGCCACAACGCACTGAAATTAGTAAGGTTCGATACGGAGTCCGACTCCCTAATTTCCTCGAACTGCACCCTCATTCATTTAGTGAGAGGAAAAAGCAGGCAAGTCTCCGTAGAGTATGAAACTCCCTCCTGATTCATAGTTCTCAGATAACTTGTGGTAAGGAAGAGTTGGTGGTCCCGCAGACTTGACAGAGATGACCGGAAAGTTGTCACAACTTTTTTTTCTCCTTCGTGTTGTTGAATCAGCTGAACTGAACCTGTATATGAGGTGACGTCGAGCCAGGGGCGCTAATTAGCTAGCGTTGAACGAGAAACGCAACCACCGCGAGAACTTTGTAAGGGTTCCTCGGAACGCTCCGATCGGCCATCACGGCACGGCATCACTGCCGCTGACGCAGGGTTGCTGACCCAACACCCACGCCCTCTTCCCTCCCCATCGCCGTCGCTCCGACTTGCTCTCTCGTCGTCCGGAATGTCCCGGTCGTCGTCGTCGCCGTCGAGCTCGCCTGGCTGTGGCTCTATCGGCAATCTCCCCCATTCCTTTCCATTCTTTCTTTTCCGGAGCTGACGACGACGACTGGATGGCAGGCCTGGCACGTATTCGGGCTCGGGCCCCAGTGCTCCTAGTACTTATCAGAACGTATACGTGTTTCGCTTCCTTTCTTCTTTGTTTCCTGATATGATTTGTATCCATCTTGTATTGATGTGATCGTCGACGCCGAAGATGCGCCCTGCACCCGCACGCACGCCCGAGTGGGCACGGGCCTGTGAGACGTCGGCCGAATTAATTCTTTGCTCTCCTACTTCGTCAATTCCTCGTTGCTACAATGCCGGCTCGCGACTCGCGACTCCCGGTTTCGACTCCCGACCCAAATTTCGTACGTGCTTCTACAACAAGTCGGAAGTACGGAAACGGAAGGAATACTAGCACCACTGCGCAGAACGCCTGTGCCGCTCGCGCTCATCTCCTTGTCGCCCTCTAGACTCCGAGGACGACGCAGATCCCGAGTCCAGCGCCAATGCCCCGCCCGTCCCCGCGTTACTGCACGACAACATCAACAACTTCATCAGCACCAATATCGTCTCGTTCCTGGATCCGCACCCGCAATATCACCGCACACCAGCCGCAGCCTCAGCCGAGGCGTCGACGCTGAAGATAACGCCCCGCACCCGCACCTGCACCCGGCGCTGGCGTGGGCTCGGGGCGGGCGTGCGCGTGCGCGGGTGAGTGGGCTCTGAGGCAGCAATGGGCGCGGGCGTGTGAGATCTCGGGCAATTCATTAGTTCCTCGTTCCTCATTCCTACTTACTTCCTTATGACTTCGCTAATGCCCATTCCTGGGTCTGAATCCTACAACGCCGACTCCGAGAGGCAAATATATCTCAGGAAATTCCATACAACCCGATCATTTCCCTAATGCACTATGTGTCCCCGTTTCCAGCGCATCTTCCCGAACTCACGTCTCCGCCTAATCAAGGTCGTTCGGAATGATGTAGACCGTGATAGCCTCATTGCCATCCGACGCGGCAGCCACTTCCGCCTCCATATTTGCACCGAGAACAAAGGGCGGCGTCCATGGCACGCTCGTCGCGTTCGACCAGCTCGTACCCACCGGCTCGTGGAGGGTAGAGTTTCCGGCGCGCCAGAAGGCCGGGCCCACGCCGTCCCAGTAGAATGCGTAACCAGCGTAGTTTTGCGAAAAGCCGAGCAGGAAGTTGGTCGTGCCTTCGCTCGTTGTGGGAATCATTCCGAAGACGCTCCGGCTGGTGGTAAGCGAATCGTAGGAAAGGTGGTGCAGGTTACCCGGACCGCAGACGGTGACGATGGGTGCGATGCCGTCTGTATAAAGCATGGCCATGGCTGGGTCGAGAGTTTTCAACTGGTATGATTTATTTGAGCCTAGTTTGACAAACCGCGATTTTAAGCGAAGGATGAATTGGTTGACCCGGGGACGTACCAGGTTTTGTGCGATGTCTTGGAGAGGTGGGGATTCTCTCCGTTTGTGTCCTTCTTATAACTTCCCGGACGTCAAATTGCAAAGTGATTCATCAGGTTGAATAGTTGATGGAAGTTGCGGTCATTCGTCTTGCCACAACATTGAGCGCCAACCATCCAATTGAGCGCCAACTATCTGGCAAGAATTCCAACTGTCATGTTCAAGCCTGCGTTTCAAATGATGCGGGCGTCGTATTCATTTCACGTATGTATATCGCCGGTGTCGGGAATCTGACATTCAATTCTTGGATTCCTTGTGTCCAACGCCAATGGTATTCGACTGCTTGCTTTTCAAAAATGAGATGAATTTACATCCCAAGGGCTGGAAGATAGGTGCAATGTTGCTGGCGACTTTCTAAGAATGGTATTTATCATTTATCAGATGGGCACTTGTTTATTGACGATGCACTTACCTATACTCATACTCACAGACTGTTCAAGCGAGCACGGGATGATCCTATTTTTAGGTTGCAATACAGCCTGCCCACCGCTGGAAGTCAGAGGATATTTGGGGCTGGAACAGACCAGAACAGCCACAAAAATAACCCCCCCCCGGAATATCACCAGGTGCTTATCAAGGATACGCATGCCCGACTGCCGACACGGGTATGGTGACTTTAAAATGTTGCGACTTACTACTGCTGTCATGATTGGTGCCGGCGAGACTAGTCCTCAGCTGCAGTGACGGCGACCAGGGATGAAATGGAATTCCGCAAAATAGATGCTGCCTGCTGTACAACAGAAGCGATGGAATGAGCCGTACTACAATACCCACCGTCGTGTCCGCAGGACTTGACGTATTATAGATGAGAATCATAACAGCGTCTACGGGCAGATTCAAACACTGCTGGGCTTAGGGGAAATTTCGCATACTTGCTAATTGTTTCCCTGGCTGTTCGTGGTCTTTGCCGACGCTATCTAATGTTCCTCGGTTTTGATTGTGGCAGGGAGAGGATTGCTATTATCCGGGCGCTACTCTCTGGTAATTTCCCGGGCGTCAAAAGTAATTCAACAGGTTGAATGGCTGATGAAAGTCGCGTCTATTCGTCTTGTCATGATTGAGCGTCAACCATCAAAGAATTCTAACTGTCGTGTTCGAGCCTGGGTTCCAAATGATATTGGGCGTCCGATTCGGATTTCACGCATGCACATAGCAATTTCATGCATGTGCCCGAAGCGTGAGGTGAAGTCGTCGTGGAGTTTGAACCCGAATGATTATTCCTATATCAGGCCTGATAACAGCTGATAAGATGGGACAGTCACTCCACTCAAAAACGTCTGACCTAAATCCCTTGATGTTCTTATTCCGTTCCCTCGTTCCCCGGCACTTGCTGAGTTATTCCTCGCTCGGTGAGATTGAAAGCAAGCTTAAGGTGGGTGAGTGCGAATTTCTCTGCGGGGGAGGAAGGTTGAACCACATACTTAGCGGATCGTCTGAAATTTGAATTGGATTCTTCTGATACTGTCGCAAAAATCCCTTTTGAGTTATAAGCAAAGATAGGGGCATTTCGGGCCTTATAGAGCCTTATAGAGTAGGCTCAACTCCTCCGGTGCGTACATCACTAATAGGGTCGTTCACAGTAGCCCTTTTTCCGCTCCTTTTTCCTTCCCTTTTTTCTTCCTTTTCGGTATTCCCATCGTTTTTCACTCGGTTTTCACTCGGTTTTTTTTTCCCTTTTCAGTTCAGCTATGTAAAAAGGTGCAAAAAGGGAAAAGAAACCATGTAGAAGTGCAAAACCCATGGAAAACGAGAGAAAAAGGAGGTGAAAAAGGGAAGAAAAAAGGGCTACTGTGAAACCCCCCACGCGAACTCCTTTTTTTCGGCCCTTTTTGTTTCCCTTTTTTGATCTTGTAGGAGAAACTACAACTCTGGGGCTCACAACTCACTTCTGAAGGTTCCTTTCAAACATGGGGGTTATATTATACCCGTGTGGCTCACAGCCTGAACTACGAGTTTACCACAAAGACAACATGTATGGTCCGAAGGGAGCGTAAATTCAAAATATGTAATTTATTTATCCATGTACTTGAACAAAGGACTGGTGAGCAAAAAAAAGATCGGAAAAAGGGAGACAAAAAGAGCGGGAAAAAGGTAACTGTGAACGACCCTAATCTTGGATATGCAATACAATCTGAGAGATGTCGTTTTGGATTATAAGCAAAGATAGGGCCTTATGAAGGGCTATAAGTACCTATAAGCATGGCTGCTTCCCCATAAGGCTCGAAATGCCCCTATCTTGGCTTATAACTGCTTATAACTCAAACGCGATTTTTGCGACAACTGAGTGATATGTATTCAGGTAATTAGTAAATATCATACCTTTTACAGTGCCAACCAGACTCAAATCTTAGATTCACATGTGCTGGGAATCTCCATAGTTCAGTGCGCACTGGCGCGATCCACTTCATGCTTCAGCTCCTCCCAGACCTGATTTATTCTGTCGCAAATGCTCATGCCAACATCAAGACAGGGAAGTCTTCGTATAACATTGAACTCAGTCACCCCTCTATGCGTTTGGACTGCTTGATCCAAACGGAGAGACTCGGTGGTTCCCTCTCACCCACATTCAAATACTTAGCCACACTGCTTTCTTGGCACATAGACAGCAGGACCACAAAGTCTTCGTTGAGTACCGAAACTCGCTCCCTCTCCATGCTTGGACTGCGGCGTACACGCAGGGAGACTCGGTTGTTCGAATCCACCCGAAGACATGTAGTTTCGTGGTTTTTTGTATATCTTTCTTTCTCTGAGTTGAATTCTATTGTCACGTATCCCGAGTCAGAGGTAAAGAGGTCTTCGTGGGGTTCGCACACGCAACTCACTCCCACCCCTTAATATAGGATATTCAGCACTCGGAAAGACAGTAAGTCTCAAGGTCTAAGAGTGCTCAGCTCAACCCCGCGGCGGACACCCGCTCAGATCACCAATGGAAAACGCACCTTGACGCCGATTTATTGTCACGTATCCAGAGTCAGATGAGGGTAAGGAGATCTTCGTGGAGTAAGCATGTGCAACTCACTCCCTCCCCGTAATATAGGACGGACTCATGTGGGAGAGTCGGCGGTTCGAACCCACCCGAAGACGCATTTATTCTGGGAATCTGTCTTTTTTTTCCTTCGGTTTGGCCGATTTATATATTGTCCCGGGAGATTTACAGTGAGTAAGTTTCCGATGTCAGGAGTGCATGCTGAGCTTAGCCTCGCTTTGTCCATGCCGGCCCACCCTCCCACCGCCGTTTACTTAATATTAATATTCTGATTCCTAATGTATCTATCCGCAGGTATCTGGGCAACGAATTTCGTAGAGTACGTAATTCGTTCCTCCCTATCTCCCACCTTCCGTAAAAAGGAGGGCCGGTGGTTGATCCCACCCGAAGGCTTGTGCCTCTTCCGACCTTATTTCTTCTCTTTTTTTGGGCGTGAAACAACTCTTGACCCTACCGGAAGCCATGTGCTTTGTGCTTTCTAAGGCTATATTATTTGGGTCTGACATCACTTTGGACAGCCGCCGAGTTGTTTTGGTTATCCCTTTGTTACGTCTGGTCACTGGTGCTGTAGTTTTATCTCCCATATCAGGCTAGAAAAACAAGGTAAGAAAGTCTTCGTCGAGTACGAAACTCGCTCCCTCCGTTTGCCATCTTCCTTCGCACACTAGATATGAGCGGGTGAGTCGGTGGTTCAAATACACCCGAGGACATGGCGTAATTCACTTGGCCTTTTTTTCTTGCCTCACATCGAATACTTAGATTCAGAACGAGCCAAATTCACTTCGGTGGTTCGGATTCAAGCAAACTTGACAGGTAAGCCTTTTTTCTTTCTCTCGCATGTGGAGTTGTTCGGGGTAGTATAATAACCTTCGTGGAGTAATGAACTCGCTCCTGTTTCCTGGCACAGGATCTACGAGCTCCGGGAGAATCGGTGGTTCGAATCCACCCGAAGACATCTGCAGAGTACCTCGATTTTTTCCACCATATTTCCCCAGCTGATTTATTCGTTGCTTGGTTAGGTAGCCGAGAAGTAAGGCAAGTACAGTATTGATTGAACTCGCTCCTGTTCCATGGTATTGGGGAACCACGAAAACATATGCCTGTCAAGTCAGCTTCCATTTGGGAATGTGCGGGATGAGATGGTATGGAAGTCTTCGTGGAGTACAAAACTTGCCTCTTCATGTGCCTTCAATTTCGTGTGTGCAGGGACTCGGAGGGACGGTGGTTCGAATCCACCCGAATACCTAAACTCTCCAAGTCATTCTTTTTCTTTCTTGGACAAGCTCAGTGGCACTAATTCTTGCTTCTTTGCGGTCGATGAGGAAGGTTGGTGGAGTACAGGACTCGCCAGGAAAGTGAGATGATTCAACTTCACCCCTGATTATTCTCAAATTTCTTCAGTGTAATAGAAAGCCACGTAAGTCTTCGTGGAGTACCATCGAAGGCGAACTCACTCCCTTCAATGATTATCCCTTCGACTATTTAACCGGTGGTTCGAACCCACCCAAAGACATGCGACTTCGGTTGTGTTTCTCTCCTTCATTCTTCCCCGGGCGGGCTGTATTTTCTTGAGCCCGTTTTCGGGAGAAAAGCCGCAGCGTACTCAAATTAATTGGTTCGAGAAGTGAACTCCATCCTCCCTGATTTCCTCGGACTGATCGACTCTCTCTCATTTATTTGGTGCCAGGGAACAGCAGGCAAGTCTCCATAGAGGATGAAACTGTCTCCCGATTCAAAGTTCACAGAACTTGTGGTAAGGGTGAGTTGGTGGTTCGAGCCCACCCGCAGACTTAGACCAGAGAATTGTCAAAACTTTTTTCTTCCTCCTTCACATTGTTGAATCAGCTGAAATATACGTGTATCCCAGGTGACGTCGAGCCCGGGGCGCTAAATAGGAACGAGAACCGCACCCACCACGAGACTTGGGAAGGTTTCCTCGGAACACTCCGATCGACCATCACGGCACGGCATCACTGCCGCTGACGCAGAGTTTCTGACCCAACAGCCACTCATCCTAGGGTCTTGTTTATTATTCACCGGGGATTATAAACCAGTTTTTAATTCTCGTTTATAAACAGCCTGTTTATAAACATGTTTATAAACGGCGCACCAAAACTGCTCCCACGTGGTCGGGGAGTTGGTTTAGAGCGGATTTTTCGCTCCTGGATGACATGGTGTGCCCCAGTGAGGGTGCCTGTGTTTCCCCTTGGCTGTAAATGATAAATAAAGAGAAGAGAGGAAAGGTTGGGTAAAATGACGGGATTTCCCGTTACAAATCCAGTTAGTAGTAGTTGAGTATTCGGGCATCTAACTTCCATTGAATTATTGAACAGTCACTTCAATGCGTCACTGTGAGACTTTCGAGGTTGCAAAAATGAAATTCCTGCCTCAGAGAACCCACATGAAATCTTTAAAAACAAGGTATTTCTGCTCCAGGATTAAAAACCTGTTTATAAACAGCTGTTTATAAACGTGTTTATAAACCGGTTTAATAAACAAGACCCTAAAGTCTCATCCCTCCTCCGTCGCCGCTCCAACTTGCTCGCTCGTCGTCCGGAACGTCCCGGTCGTCGTCGCCGTCGATCTCCCCAGCCCTCCCTTCTCTGTGACACGAGTATGCACTGACAGATGGATGTACACAGGCCGTTCTCGCTCGCGCAGGTGGTCGTCAGCACCATCTTCGTGTACAAGGTCGACGATGCACGTCAGTTTCCCTTCCTCGTTTCATTCCGAATGGGAACTGACGAATACACGAGTCGCGACTGATGCTAACCAGGTGATGCTTCCTTCATCGCAATCTTTTGTTTTTACATGGCCTACATGATTCCCGTACACCCTCCTGCTCGACACCGACCCCATCTCCTGCATCGACAAACAGTTTGCCATCTTGGGTTTCTGTTCTCTTGTTGGATTCTTTCTGGTGTGTCCCATCCTCTTGCTTCTAGTCTCTCGCATAAACGCTAACTAACGCCCCCATAGTCTGCATCCTCCCCCTCAACGTTCCCCCGCCTATAACAGACACCCTCGGGCCTCTGCCTCACGTTGGGGCTGGATATCGAGTTGCCTCCGTATCAACTCCTCCTTCGTCCCGGGGCCGGGAGCGTTTGACCCTGCAAGAACGAGTCCCGCCGGTCCGCCCCCCGACCCCTGCGCGCGGCGCCGAGTAACAGTATCAACAACAACACATCATCATCTCGTTCCCGGAACCCCGCCCACAATATCGGCGCCCGCAAGTCCCTGCACACGCACATGCGCGCGCACGCTGATATGAGGACAGGGACGGACGCCGCAGCCTCCACTGATAACACTGGACGCGCCGCAGGTCCGCGACCAACGCAGGTCCACGCAGTGAGTCGGGGCGGGGCTGCATCACGATCACGTTGGTACGGGGAGATGGCAGCGTAATTCCGAGAAATGGATACAGGGAGAATACTGTACCCCCCCTCTTCCTCTTCCTCTTCACCCTCTTCACCCGTATCTCTACCTCCTTCGTCGTGGGGCGAGGCCTTTCGACCCTCCAACACAAGGCCCCGACCGTCACGTTGTGACGATTCGCGACGCGGATCCCGAAGATGACGAGACCGGCGTACCCGCGTCAGCGATCCCATTCCTGAAGCCCGGGCCCCCATCTGCAAGATCACCGCATACCAGCCGCAGCCACAGCCGAGCCGTCGACGCCGAAGGTGCGCCCCCACACGCATGACCGCACGCGCACCCACGCCCCGTGGTATACACCATCCACCGCTGCTCCGCCGCGCTGCGACGGCCGGACATACTCGCAATGCCACCCGCACCAGCACGACTCCGCCCCGAGGCTGAGGTGAAGTCAGTCAGTCTTCTTTTGGCGGGTGCGAGGATTCAGACGGTGAGGGATGCCGTGCGATTGATTGTTCGGATGATAAGCTTACTTTTCCTTCCACCCAGCGGTGGTGGTGGCGGATCTGGGTATGGGTCTCGGTCTGGGCTAACTCGCCTCTACTCTACGCTACGCTACTCTTTTTGTTTTTTGGCGGGTGAGGCCTTTAGCGGTCCATGGCCCAGACGAGGGAGTGTTCGGATAACAGATTCAAGTTTTCAACTCGATTTACAGCCTGCCCCCGCCGGCGACACGCGTGGCGGATGTTTGCGGCGGTGGATCTGGGTCTACGCTACACTACTCTCTGACACACTCTCCAAGCATGTTAATTCTTATTCAGCGGCTGTGGCTGATTCCTTTTGCATTCGGAGGTGGGTGATTTTCCGTCTACATATTCCATTCTGCGGCTTTATTTTATTCGGTGACTGATTTTGCTTTCCAGGTCTGTACATTCTGTACATACGGAAGGGATTGGCGAGTAGCCGAACACGAGTCGTGCGCGAGCGAGCCTCCCTAGGACGTTCGAGCGTTGGCCTGGCAGTGGAAGGGCTGGGATTCGGTTTTCACGAGTCGATTCGACTTGATTTGTTTGACTAGGCATTACACACGCTCTGTTTAGCTTGGTCGTGTTCATATTCGGTCGGTCATTCTGGAATCATAAATCCGGGTCTGGATCTCTTCTACTCTACTTTTCGGCGCACTGACTCTGAATCGAAGTATCTTAAACTTATTCAGCAGCAGCAGCCGGTTCCCTTTTGATTTGGGGGCGGCTGACTCTACGTATTTTATTTTATTCGGCGGCTCTTTTTATATCGATGTATTTTATCCTATTCTGCGGCTGATTTTGATTTCGCTTTCTAGGTGTGTACATCCGGAATGGAGTGCAATGGCAACTAACAACACGAATCGGCGTCAACACTTGATCGTTCTCGGTCATTCGCTCGTTCTGGGGATAATAAAATCTGGGTCTTGGGTCTGGCTCTAGGTTTGGTTAACTCTACTCTACTCTCCGACGCACCGTCTCCGAGTATCTTCCTGATCAGCAGCTGATACTCTTCCGAGGTGTTCTCCATATGCATATTCGGCAGCTGAGTCTATGTATTTATTCGGCGGCTGGCACCATGTACCTCTATGTCTTTTATTCAGTGGCTGATTTCGATGTTATTTCAAGGTACGTACATACGTAAGGAAGGGAACGGAATAGAAAAAGGCGACTAACCAAAACGAATTCAGCCAGCCTCCTTAAGTACGGCGGCACTAATTCGTGCGAACTTCATACCCGGCACCTATATATATGTGACATGTCATCAAACCGTGGATGATACCGCGAATTTCACCGTCTGAAAGTAAATATTTTGAGTGTTCTCTGACGCAGGTTCCCTCAGTTAGCGAGAAACATAGACCTTGCTTTTTGTGGGGTGCACGAATGAGCGACTCTGGGAGATCCGGGAGGCACATTTAAAGCATTCCCACACAATGACGGTGTCAGTGACAGGTGTCCGTCATCGGCGGAACCGGGATTCCAGTAGGCCCCCGGACACTACCTATAATACCTGTCCGCGATAGAGTAAATCAGTGGCCCAAAATGGCCCTTCCTATGTCCGCAATATAGAGTAAATCAGCTCTGAGAGCAGCTTTGTCGGTCCTACATAGAGTAAAACATTGAAGCTCAAGAAAAATTTTTGAACCACTATAGGACGGCGGCACAATTTTAGTGTTGTGGAAGGCTGTTGTTTGAATTCAAGAACTGCCCAATTAGGCCCGGGTGTACACGGGGGTGCAAAAAAGCGCCCGCGGCATCCTGGGAAAAAAAACGGGCTCTGGGGCGCAAAAATTGGTTTTTCCACCAAAAACTTCGTCCGAAATAGAGTAAAACAGCAGCCCAGAGCCAGGATTCATAGAGTAAATCAGCGAAATTTTCTGGCAAAAAGCGGACAGGTATTATAGGTAGTGTCCGGGGGCCTATTCCAGTATTTCGGTATGAATATTTTTATCATTGCCGTGACTGACAGCCTCTTGGTGCTGTGCCTTGCTTCTTACACGTGGCCAAGGGGTGGCTAAGTCAAGACTTCCGGCATCAACTACCCAAAACCTCCCATCAAGACCCCGTAAACCAGGGAGACCACCACCACCACACGGTCCGCTGATCCGATTCCCAAATGTGGAAGTCTCGTCCGTGAGTTTTCTCTGGCATTTGGCATTGCATCGAGGCATAGCATAGAGTTGGACTAAGGCTTTTAATCAACATTACTGTGTGTTTGGGCACCTCGACTATTTTTAAACTGAGGAGGAAACTCTATATTTCAGTGTGTACACGGCAGAAAATCAGGATAACACCTCCAAAGCAAGATCTTACCAGTCCGCTACTTAGATAAAATTTGGGAACCACACAGTCTTCAATTGGTACAGGTTAACAGAGCTTACTGCGTCGTTCCGGGTCTGTCAGAGTCACTGAAGGCTCATTTTACACGTTGTTGACATCTGTTGTCGATTTCACCTTATTAGGTCGTGATCTCTTCAGCCACCAAGTTTGACCCAGGGCGTTGAGATTTCTCATTTAAATTTGCTTAGGTGGTTGAGATAAAGTACCAGCACATCCTCTGTAAGTTCTCTGAGGCAAAGAAGGTGCACCAGCAAGCTTTCCAAAAGGGTAGACTATGGGAGGACCCCGGAATCACATCACGTGCATATGGGGGGTCCATATCCGGTATTCAGCTTTCCGTGACCCCTTGCACGTGGCCACAACTCTCCTACTGCCCACACACACCCTACACTTCCAGTTCACCGTCAATGGCTTCACCATCTTCTTCAGCAGCGGCAGAGACTATCCACACCCTCCGAGGGTCCATCATTCCTGCCCTGAATCTGGCAAAAGCCGGGGTTACAGGCATAGGTGTTCCAGGCCTTGAGGGGGCTGTCAATGGTGTTTATGAGCTTGCAAATATGATATCGGTGAGCCAATGAGCATCCTAAAACAAGAATTTTCTGGTTTACATCCTGCAGACAATGAAGGGCAACAAGAAGGACCTTGCAGCACTGGAAAAGTCTGTTGATACATTAGCTGCTCTCAATGTTCCAGGGGCCACAGGAGATTTGAAAGACCGGTTAACCAGACTATCATTGTGATTGCCTGCCCTTGCTACTTGTTACTAGACTGAACATAAATGACACAGGCAACTGACTGCAAAAGTTACTGAGTGTAAAGCACTTGGAGTAAAATCCCGCATGGATCGTTTTTTGAGAGGCGATGAGTACAAAGGGAAAATTTTGGATATCCGAGATGGAGTAACAGATGATATCCGCAAGTTTACTGTGTGTTTGTCCCTCTATTCTCAGTCTCTCCTTTTAATTCTCATTTTCTTAGTTCCAAGGCATGATTTCCATTGAGACATTGGTCAAAGATATTGCATGGAAAGGTATTGAAGCCTGACGTTGCTGAGTTGTCATTAATGGGTTTTCAGTTGGGCTTATTGATGAGAAAGTGGACCGAGTCCTCACAGGCAACATTCTTGCAAGGCTCAAATCCAGTGCAGCACGTTACAATGCAGCCAATACACCAGACGTGTGTATGGCTGGCACACGGACAAACATAATCAAGGACATCCTAGCAAAGCTGACTGCACCTCCTGATGCAGCCCATCGCCTGGTCATTCTCAGTGGCTCTGCAGGATCTGGGAAGTCAACCATAGCAAAGAGTGTTGCATCTGTTCTGGTGGAGGACCAGAAAATTCTGGCTGCTTCATTTTTCTTTTCAAGGGACTTTGCAGATCGCAACAACATAAGGCTCCTCCCAAGCACACTTGCTCGTCAGTTAGCAGATTACAGTGCAGGATTCCGTGATCTTCTTGTGAAGTTCTTGGATGAAGACCAAACAGACATCCTGTCTGCAGATCCACACTTGCAGTTTCAAAAATTGGTTGTTGAGCTTGTTGCCCAGGTGCCTACCCTTTTGACACCATGGATAATATGTCTAGATGCTTTGGACGAATGTGGACCAGATCGGGGCCAGCATTTCCTCAGGTGGCTTTCAGATGCCATTGCTCAAATCCCAATGCATATCAAATTCTTTCTGACTGGCCGCCCAGATGTGCCTCAGTATCTCAAGTTTGATAATCTACAGTCTTTGGCACATAAAATAGTCCTCAACACAGTTGATCCCAGTGAGGTCAGGCATGACATTCATCTCTATGTCCAGAAATCTCTGAATGGATCAACCTGGATCACAAGACATCCTTGGACACCTCTTGCTCAGGACGTGGATGAGATAACCAATCGTGCCGATGGCCTCTTTATCTTTGCTGCCACTGCTGTCCGCTATGTGATCTCAGCATTTCCTAGGGAACAGCCACAAACATCTGTTAATCACCTGTTGAAGGGCACTCCTCTCAGGGATCTTGATCAATTGTACCACCGAGTTGTCAGTGATGCTATTGCCCCTGTTTCAAGAGATGAGCGGGATCAAAATTATCACACTCGTGCTATTCGGATTCTTAGTACAATTATTCAACTTCAAGAAGCACTATCACCACAATCTCTTGCTGCATTACTTGACATGGATGTAGATGTCCTCACTGGGACACTGCATCCTCTCAATGCTGTTATCCATGTCCCTGACACTGCAGATGGAGGTCCCATAAAAATTATACATCTTTCTTTCCGAGAATACATTACCTCTAGCATCAAGGGAATACGACCAGACCTTCTCTGCGGAACAGAGGCTCAAAGACTTGATATGATATCAGATGTTTTCCGAGTCCTACAGAAGGAGGTCAAATTCAACATCTGCAATCTGCCAACCTCATATCTACGAAACATCAACATGCCTGATATTGAAAGGCTTATACAGAAGCATATTCCTGGGCATCTTCAGTATGCAAGTCGCTTTTGGGCTGATCATCTTACTGCAATCACAGAGAACCTCCACAGTATGCAGACAGCTTTTACCTTCCTTGAGACCCAGTTCCTTTTTTGGCTGGAGATCATGAGCTTGCTAGGCATGGTAGAAGATGCCCAACGCACACTGTTGAAATTGATTTCTTGGGCCAAAAAGGTATGCCGTTTCGTTATTCTATTTGATCACATAAGATATGAAGGGTCAACACAGCAGGACTCACAAACTGTTCAATTAGCAATGGATGCAAAAAGATTTATTACCTTCTTTGCAGAGCCAATCATTCAAAGTGCTCCGCATATCTACCTGTCAGCACTTGCACTGGCACCCCAGGAGTCTCAAATCACAAAAAGATTTCGATCCCAATTCACACATTTGGTTTCCATTCCACTGGGACAAATGACAGAGTGGTCAGCATTGGTTGGAGTGTTGAACCACACTAGTAGTGTCAACTCTATTGCATTCTCACCAGATGGCAAGAAGATTGTGTCGGGATCCTATGACCAAACAGTGCAGGTCTGGAATGCTGAGACTGGGCAGGCCCTGGGTGACCCATTGAAGGGCCACACTGACATGGTCAACTCTGTGGCATTCTCACCGGATGGCAAGAAGATTGTGTCCAGCTCTGATGACCAAACAGTGCAGCTCTGGAATGCAGAGACTGGGGAGGCAATGGGTGACCCATTGGAGGGCCACACCCAATCAGTTGAATCTGTTGCATTCTCACCTGATGGCAAGAAGATTGTGTCAGGCTCTGGTGACAGAACAGTGCGGCTCTGGAATGTAGAGACCAGGGAGGCTCTTGGTGAGCCATTGGAGGGCCACACTGCAATGGTCAACTCTGTTGCATTCTCACCAGATGGCAAGAAGATTGTGTCCAGCTCTGATGACCGAACAGTGCGGCTCTGGAATGCAGAGACTGGGGAGACCATCGGTGACCCATTGGAGGGCCACACTGGCTCGGTCAAGTCTGTTGCATTCTCACCCGATGGCTTAAAGATTGTGTCGGGATCCTTTGACCGAACAGTACGGCTCTGGAATGCAGAGACCAGGGAGACCCTTGGTGACCCATTCGAGGGCCACACTAGCTTGGTCAGATCTGTTGCATTCTCACCAGATGGCATGATGATTGTGTCGGGCTCCTATGACCGAACAGTGCAGCTCTGGAATGCAGAGACTCGGCAGGCCATGGGTAACCGATTAGAGGGCCACACAGCTGTGGTTAGATCTGTTGCATTCTCGCCTGACAGCAGAACAATTGTGTCGGGCTCTGATGACCACACAGTGCAGCTCTGGAATGCAGAGACTAGGGAGGCCGTTGCTGAGCAATTGGCAGGCCACACTAATGTAGTCAGATCTGTTGCATTCTCGCCTGATGGCATGAGAATTGTTTCGGGCTCTGATGACCAAACAGTGCAGCTCTGGAATGCAGAGACTGGGGAGGCAATGGGTGACCCATTGGAGGGCCACACCCAATCAGTTGAATCTGTTTCATTCTCACCTGAGGGCAGGAAGATTTTGTCCAGCTCCAAAGACCAAACAGTGCAGCTCTGGAACGCAGAGACAGGGGAGGTCCTTGGTGAGCCATTGGAAGGCCATACAGATTCCGTCAGATCTGTTGCATTCTCACCTGATGGTGTGAATATTGTGTCTGGCTCCAGTGACCAAACAGTGCGGCTCTGGAATGCAGAGACTGGGGAGGCCTTGGGTGACCCATTGGAGGACCACACTGGGTGGGTGAACTCTGTTGCATTCTCACCTGATGGCAAGAAGATTGTGTCAGGCTCCAATGACCAAACAGTGCGGCTATGGAATGTAGAGACCGGGGAGGCCCTTGGTGCCCCATTTGAAGGCCACACTGATGCGGTCCACTCTGTTGCATTCTCGCCTGATGGTATGAAGATTGTGTCTGGTTCCGATGACCACACATTGCGGCTCTGGAATGCAGAGACTGGGGAGGCCCTCGGTGACCTGTTTGAAGGCCACACTGATGGGGTCAACTCTGTTGCATTCTCCCCTGATGGCAAGAAGATTGTGTCAGGCTCCAATGACCAAACAGTGAGGCTATGGAATGCAGAGACTGGGAAGGCACTTGGTGAGCCATTGGAGGGCCACACGGACTGGGTCACAAGTGTTGCATTCTCCCCTAATGGCAAAAAGATTGTGTCAGGCTCCTTTGACCAAACAGTGCGGCTCTGGAATGCAGAGGCCTGGAAGGCCCTTGGTGACTCATTAGAACTCATCAAATCTGTGGCATTCTCACCTGAATGTAAGAGGATCATGTTGGGCTCAGATGCTGTTTCAGAAAATGTGAGTCTTTGTCTCCGCCAAATACTTATGTTTCTAACCCTCTCATTTCTCAGACAAGTCCCATTGTGAAATGGCACCTGGACAGTGGATGGGTACTTTCCCATTCCCACGACCTGCTTTTGTGGCTCCCTACTCCCAACAGAGAGGGATTTTGGACCTTAGATACTCAACTGGTCATTGGGAGAAGGCAGACTTCGGTTCTGTTCCGAAATTCTGTTCATGGAAGTGAGTGGAAGAGTTGCTATATACATCAGTAGAGTGTAATTGCAACATGGTAAAACCCCTTGCTATATCTATTCACACCGACAATCACCAACTTTAGGTAGGCTATTTGAAATGCAAGAATTCGAATAGTGCGTCTGGTGCACTTACAGCCATTGGCAGTACCGAGGGCGCGGTCGAAAAATTACCAGTTTGGGATGTTTTCAAAGAATTACCTGTAACTCGGTCAGTTCTTCGTGGATTTGGATGAAACCATGCTAGATAACTCGGGCTAATTCATACGGAATTAGTGATAGAAAGGAACTTGTGAAAATATCTCATATTGGATGATCTGGCTTTTTGAGGCTTTTTGGGGATGAATCTGATCTGGCATGCCCAATTCATGTCCTACTGGTCTGAATTTTGGCTTGGGAAGACTTGTTAACATTCTCAAAAATGTCATGGAGTCAAAAGTACATAACATCTTTGATTGAATCTCCGCAATATTTCAGATCCTGCTGGGTTGCCTGTTATCCTGACCGGACTGCAAGCATCACAGACTGAATTATTAAAGGTTCTGACTCTATGACATGTTTCTAAATCTATGTAGGCCGTCTGTTGCAAAACATCATGTTGTTTGAACATGTCTGGACCTTGCTGGACAGCATTTATCTCGAAAGTGGCCCAAAATCCTACATCACCCAATATGAAATATTTTCACAGGTTTCTCTATATAAATAATTCCGTATGAATTAGCCCGAATTATCTAGCATAGTTTTATTCAAATCCATGAGGAACTGACCGAGTTACAGGTAATTCTTTGAAAACATCCCAAACCGGTAATTTTTTGACCGCGCCCTTGGTACTGCCAATGGCTGTAAACCTGAACTAAATCAACTATTTTAAATATCCATATAAGCTGAATTGAAAGTACACCAAAGAGATTGGATTTCAACTGCTCTCAAATCCTTTGAAACAAAAGGTGGCGGATTGCTGAAAAAGAGAAGTCTAAACCACAAGTACCAGTTCTTGTATCAGACATTCCGAAACAATTTATGAGTGCTTATGTAATAAAGGATGCTTGTGTTCCCTTGAATACACTAATTTGATGCCTAGCACTTGACGCAAACTCGTGCTATGTAAAGGGGGGGTGATGGAAGTCTTCGTGGAGTACTAAACTCGCACCCTCTTCATCTTTCTGTGGGCAGGGAGGGACGGTGGTTCGAATCCACCCGAAGACCTAAGCTCTCCAAGTCATTCTTTTTATTTCTTGGTCAAGCTCAGTGGCAGTAATTCTTGGTTCTTTGCAGTATGTAGATGCAGATGACATGGTGGAATACAGGACCCTCCAGGAAACCCGAATGATTTCAGCTTCACCCACTTTTCCTCTGATTGATTCGGTGTAACAGAAAGGCAGGCAAGTCTTATTGGAGTATGGAACCGATCTCCCTTTCATTATTCCTTTCGACTGTTTAACCGGTGGTTCGAATCCATCCGAAGACATGCAATGATGCAACTCCGGTTCTGTTTTTCTCCTTCATTCTTCCCCGGGCGGGCTGAATTTTCTTGAGCTCATTTTCGGGGAAAAAGCCGCAGCTTACTCAAATTACTTGGTTCGAGAAGTGAACTCCATCCTCCCTGATTTCCTCGGACTGATCGACTCTCTCATTTATTTGGTGGGGGAAGATCCGGCAACTCTCAGTAGAGTACGATACTCACTCCCGCATCATAGTTCACAGATAACTGGTGCTAAGGCTGAGTTGACCCCACCCGAAGGCTTGTTTACCCGGGCTTCCCTTTTTTTTTCCTTCTCCGCGGGATTGAATCTGCTGAAATATTGCTCTGCATTACTGTATCTGTGCTTCTTGAGGTGACGTCGAGCTCTGGGCGCTATCGTTCAACGTGGGTGGCCAAGAACTCGGGTTCCTCGGATCGCTCCGAGCAGCCATCATGCCACGGCATCAATGCCGGTGACTCAGCGTTGCTGACAAACACTCACGCCCTCTTCCTCCTTCCTCCGTCCCGTTGCTCTGAGTCCCTCGCCCGTCGTCCGGAATGTCCCGGTCGTCGCCGTCGAGCTCGCCGGACCCTGGCTCTCGTCAATTTCCCCCCATTCCTTTCCATTCTTTTCTTTTCCAGAGCTGACAACGACTGAATGGCAGCACGTATTCGCGCTCGGGCCTCGGCACCATCTTCGTGTACAGGGTCGACGATACGCGTGAGTCCCCCTTTTCTTCACTTCTCCTCCTTCCTCGCGGCTGATGGGACGAATGAACGGACCCAGGCGACGCCGCGCGTCTCGCACCATTGCCTTGTGCGTGGCAATGCGCTTCCTCACTCCGCTGAGGCTGTATATCGTGTTGGCCGGGGGTGGATCGGAACGCGTGCGTGTTCTGGCTATCCCTCTTTCCTTCAGCTACTAATACGATTCGACGGTTGTGCGATGCGCAGTCCCCGCTCTCTCGTATATGATCTACCCGCTAGGGCCGGATATCGCGTTGCCCGGGGCGTTTATCGGAACGCGTGTGTTTTCTAGCTTACCTTCCTCTTTGTTTCCGCTGCTCATATGATTCGAATTGGATTAGAATCGATTTCGCACTGATGTGGGAGTTGCCGCCCTCTCCTACCACACGGCGCGGGGCGACATGCGGTCGCTCTCCTTCTCATTATCGTTCCCCACGCCGCTATTCGGCTTCTTACCCCTAGCTCTTCCTCGACAACTTCGGCTTCCCCCTCTTCACCCGTATCTGGATCCAGGGGCCCTGGTCATACATGAACAAGACTCCGATGACTCGAGCACCGCGCCCGCCCAGTACGTCCCCGCCCCCCAGATCCCAGTCATGCCCACCCAGCGCCAAGTACGGGTGCGGGTGTAGGTGGGGGGCGCATCTTCAGCGTCGACGCCTCGGTGAGGCTGCGGTGTGCGATGAGATTTAGGGTGCGTTCCAACAAACATATAATACTGCTGAGACAGTTGATGTTGTTGTCATCTGCGCCGCAGACAGGGCAGCAATGGGCAATATGCGCTAGCGTCAGTGCAGGTGTAATACACCCCTGCTGGCTGTGCTGCGCTGCCATGGCAGGCGAAGTCCAAGTCTTTCTTTGGCGTGTGCGAGGATTCAGACGCGGTCCAGGACCCGGGTGAGGGCGAGGGCGCCGTGTGGTTATTCATCTGATACCAAGGGGCGACCTGTCAAGCGCCATCAAAGATAGACCCTCTGCAGTATGTTGGTGTTTGGCACCGTCGTTGATCCCACCACTCGCAAACTATTCTGCGCACGTATACGTCTCGCGGTTGCTCTTTTCGCATCTAAAGCATTTTGGGGAAGTAAATTAATCCAGAATAATGCATTTACATGTAATTACAGTAATCTAGTTTGTTTAGCTGTATGAGAGTCAGAGCGGTAGTAGATTCGGTCTTGGCCGTTTTTCTGGCCTTCCAAGCGGGGTTTCATTCTTATTCAACTCCTGTGCCCATATATCGAAATCATCACTTCCTGGTCGATTAAATGTTGAATCGCTGTTGTGCGAGCGCTCATGTTCGGTGGGATCAACGACGGTGCCAAACACCAACATACTGCAGAGGGTCTATCTTTGATGGCGCTTGACAGGTCGCCCCTTGTCTGATACAATAAACTTACTTTTCCCTTTACCCGCAGCGATGATGGTGGCGGATCTAGGTCTACATACTCGGCTCCACGCTACGCTACTCTCCGATGCACGCGGCACGATCTCCACGTATGTGCATGTGTTTTATTTAGCGGCCGACTTTGTTTCGAGCTGTTCGGCGGGTGGTTCTATGACCATATGTTATTCGGCGGCTGAGTTTGATTTTGCTTTCTACGTGTGCACATATGTGCGGAGGGGAATGACCACCAACGCGAATCGTGCGTGCGAGCCACCCCAAGGCCGCCGAACGTACGGAGTTGTTTTTCCCGGGTCGACTCGATTCGGCTGGACTCCGCAACGCTGTGGTCTTTAGTATTCAGTTTGGTCTTGTTCATTCGTGCTCGTGCTTGGTTATTCTGGCGATATAAAATCCGGGTCTGTGTGTACTCTACTCTCCGACGCACTGTCTGTCTCCAAGTATTTTTCTTGTTCAGCGGCTGCAACCGATTCCCTTTCGACTCGGAGGTAGTTGATTCTACGTATGCATATTTGGCGGCTGGTTCTACATCCAGATATCTTATTCTACTCTGCGGCTGCTTTTGATTTTTGCTTTCTAGGTGTGTACGTCCGGAATGCAATATAGTGGAATTGCTCGTATGGAATACGGTCGGGAAGTGGTCGAAATCCATTCCATAGGACCTGATATTCCATACTTATGACCTCCGATTCTGGCTGGGAAGGCAGATTTGGGACTGGTAAAATCCTATTCCATATGACCTAATATTCCATTCCATATGAGCAACTCAACTATAGAATGCAGTGCCACCAAAGCGAACGGCGTGCTACAAAGCGAGCGGCGCCGCAGCAGAGCCCCCCTAAGGGATTCGAACTGCGGAGAGTTCCAACTGTCTCTCTCGACTTGACGCGACTTAATTTGTTCAACTCCGCGGCAACGCTTGGTCATGTTCATCCTCGTATTCGGTCTGATCCTGGGGATAATCAAATCTGGGTCTAGTCGAGTCTACTCTGCTCTGTGACGTACTGTCTTTGAATCGAAGTATCTTGTTCAGCGGCTGCGGCTGATCCCTTTGGACTCGGAGACGGCTGGTTTTCCATCTACATATTCCGTGACTGTATGTACATATTTTATTCTATTCCTCGGCTGATTTTGTTTTTAATTCGAGGGGTGTACATCTGGAATGGAACGTACAGGACAAACGGCCGAAATCGCGCGAGCCTCCCAAATGGGTTCGAACTTCAGAGAGTTGGAACTCGTCTCTCTCGATTCGACGCGACTCAATTTGTTCACTCGGCGTCAACACTGTTCAGCTTGGTCTTGTTCGATCATTCTCGCGTTGGGTCATTTGTTCTGGAGATAATCAAATCTGGGTCTAATCAAGTCTACTATGCTTTGTGACGTACTGTCTCTGAGTCGTAATATCTTGTTCAGCGGCTGCGGCTGATCCCTTTGGACTCGGAGGCGGCTGGTTTTCTGTCTACATATTCCATTCTGCGGGTGACTGTATGGTCGTATTTTATTCTATTCTGCGGCTGATTTTGTTTTTAATTCGAGGTGTGTAGATCTGGAATGCAACGCACAGGACGAACGGCCGAAATCGCGCGAGCGGGTTCGAACTTCAGAAAGTTGGAACTCGTCTCTCTGTTGACTCGACGCGACTCAATCTGTTTAACTCCGCGGCAACGCTTGGACATGTTCATCCTCGTATTCGGTCATTTGTTCTGGAGATAAAATCTGGGTCTGGATGTACTCTCTCTCGAGGTATTCAGCTGCTGCGACTGATTCCCTCGCGACTCAGAGGCGGTCTATGCATGCATATTCGGCCGCTGTGTCTATGTACGGCTACGTATTTTGTTTTATTGTGCGGCTGATTGGCTTTCAAGGTTTCCTGTTCGGCACCTGATTTTATTTCAATTGTTAATGGGCAAGGGAAAGGAATGGCAACTAACCAACGCGAATCAAGCACATGGGAGACGCCCTGAGAAAGGCGCTCGAATGCCGGTGCGGGACGGCTGGGAATAAGTTTTCTCGAAGCTGATACTGATGCTGATAGATGAGGCTTGTTTCATTCTACCGGCGACAGGGTCTGCGGCGCGACGCATAGCTTTAAATGTATGTCTGATTATACTGTAGGTATGTGTTTTATTCGGCGGCTGATTCCCCGTCGACCCGGAGGCGGTCTACGTGTGCATATTTGGCGGCTGGTTGTATGTACATTTTATTCAGCGGTTGATTTGATTTTGTTTCGCGGTGTGTACATAGGGAAGGAAATGTAATGTCAACCCAAACCAACATGAATCGTGCGAGCCGCCCTAAGGACTTCGAACGTCGGCCCGGGAGAGATGGGATTCTGTTTTCTCGATTCATTTGTTTGACTCGACTTCGACGCTGCAGGTGGCTGTCATCGGCGGAACTGCTTGCCGGGATTCCATTATTCCCGTGTGAATATCGTGCCGCGTGACTAACAGCCATCTTGGTGCTGTGCCATGCTTCTTCCACGTTGCCATGACTCCCACCATTGCCCACTTCCACCACCCACACCCACCCTACACTTCCAGTTCACTTTCAATGGCTCTACCACCCGCTTCAGGAGCTGCAGAGCCTATCCACACCCTCCGAGGCTCCATCATCCCTGCTCTTAAACTGGCAAAAGCCGGGGTTGCAGGTATAGGTGTTCCGGGCCTTGAGGCGGCTGTCAATGGTGTTTATGAGCTGGCAAATATGATATTGGTGAAACTATGTGCATCCTGCAACAAGTCTTTTCTGATTTACATCATGTAGACAATGAAGGGCAACAAGAAGGACCTTGCAGCACTTGAAAAGTCTGTTGGTACATTAGCTGCTATCAATGTCCCAGGGGCCACAGGAGATTTGAAAGAACGATTAACCCATCTATCACTGTGAGTACCTGTCCTTGCTACTTGTCACTAGACTGAACATAAATCACACAGGCAGCTTACCGCAAGAGTCTCTGAATGTAAAGCACTTGCATCAAGATCCCGCATGGATCGTTTTTTGAGAGGGGATGAGTACAAAGGGAAAATTTTGGATATCCGAGATGGAGCAGCTGATGATATCCGCAAGTTCACTGTGTGTTTATAACCCTCTTTTGTCAGTCTCTGCTTAACTCTCGTTTTCTTAGTTCCTTGGCACCATTTCCATTGAGACATTGGTCACAGATATTGCATGGAAAGGTACTAAAGCCTGATGGCGCCGAGTTGTCATTAATGGGTTTTCAGTTGGGCTTATTGATGAGAAAGTCGACCGAGTTCTAACAGGCAACATTCTTGCAAGGCTCAAATCCAGTGCAGCACGGTACAATGCAGCCAATACACCGGACATGTGTATGGCTGGCACACGGACAAACATAATCAATGACTTCCTAGCAAGGCTGACTGCACCTCCTGACGCAGCGCAGCACTTGGTCATTCTCAGTGGCTCTGCAGGATCTGGAAAGTCAACCATAGCAAAGAGTGTTGCATCTGTCCTGGCAGAGGACCAGAAAATTCTAGCTGCTTCATTTTTCTTTTCAAGGGACTTTGCAGATCACAACAACATAAGGCTCCTCCCGAGCACACTTGCTCATCAGTTGGCAGATTATAGTGCCGGATTCCGTGATCTTCTTGTCAAGTTCTTGGATAAAGACCAAGCAGACATCCTGTCTGCAGATCCACGCTTGCAGTTTACAAAACTGGTTGTTGAACTTCTTGCCCAGGTGCCTACCCTTGCTACACCATGGATAATCTGCCTAGATGCTTTGGATGAATGTGGACCAGATCGGGGCCAGCATTTTCTCAGGTGGCTTTCAGATGCAATTGCTCAAATCCCAGTGCATATCAGATTCTTTCTGACCGGCCGTCCTGATGTGCCACAGTATCTCAAGTTTGATGCTCTGCAATCTTTGGTGCATAAAATAATCCTTGACACAGTTGATCCTACTGAGGTCAGGCATGACATTCATCTCTATGTCCAGAAATCTCTGAATGGATCAACCTGGATCACAAGACATCCTTGGACACCTCTTTTTCAGGATGTGGATGAGATAACTAATTGTGCTGATGGCTTGTTTATCTTTGCTGCCACTGCTGTCCGCTACGTGATTTCAGCATTTCCCAGGGAGCTGCCACAGACATCTGTTGATCACCTGTTAAAAGGCACTCCTCTCAGTGATCTGGATCAATTATACCACCGAGTTGTCAGTGACGCTATTGCACCTGTGTCACGGGATCAGCGTGATCAAAATTATCACACTCGTGCCATTCGGATTCTCAGTACAATTATTCAACTTCAAGAAGCCTTATCACCACAATCTCTTGCTGCACTGCTTGACATGGATGTAGAGGTTCTCACTGCCACACTGCATCCTCTGAGCGCTGTCATCCGTGTCCCGGACACCGCAGATGGAGGTCCAATAAAAATTATACATCTCTCTTTCCGAGAATACATTACCTTTGGCATCAAGGGAATACGCCCAGATCTTCTCTGTGGAACAGAGGCTCAAAAACTTGATATTGTATCTGATGTTTTCCGAGTCCTACAGAGGGAGGTCAAATTCAACATCTGCAACTTGCCAACTTCATATCTACGAAATGTGGAGATGCCTGATATTGAAAAGCTTATAGAGAAGGATATTCCTGGGCATCTTCAATATGCAAGTTGCTTTTGGGCTGATCATCTCACTGCAATCAGAGAGAACCCACACACTATGCAGACAGTGGTTACCTTCCTTGAGACCCAATTCCTTTTTTGGCTGGAGACCATGAGCTTGCTATGCAGGGTAGGAGATGCCCAACGTGCACTGTTGAAATTGATTTCTTGGGCCAAAGAGGTATGCCATTCTATTTTTCTATTGGATTATGATATGAATGGTCAACATATCAGGACTCACAAACTGTTCAATTTGCAATAGATGCAAACAGATTTATCACCTTCTTTGCAGAGCCAATCATTCAAAGTGCTCCTCATATCTACCTGTCAGCACTGGCACTGGCACCCAAGAAGTCTGAAATCACAAAAAGATTTCGATCGCAGTTTGGACATTTAGTTTCCATTCCACTGGGACAAATGAGAGAATGGCCAGGATTGGTTGGAGTGTTGAACCACACCAGTCGTGTCAACTCTGTTGCATTCTCACTTGATGGCATGAAGATTGTGTTGGGATCCTCTGACCACACGGTGCAGATCTGGAATTCAGAGACCCGAGAGACCATTGGTGACCCATTGGAAGGCCACACAGACCAGGTCAACTCTGTTGCATTCTCACCTGATGGCAAGAATATTGTGTCTGGCTCTAGTGATAAAACAGTGCGGCTCTGGAATGCAGAGACTGGGGAGGCCCTTGGTTCCCCATTAGAAGGCCACACTGCTGAGGTCAACTCTGTTGCATTCTCACCTAATGACAAGAAGATTCTGTCAGGATCCTGGGACAAAACAGTGCGACTCTGGAATGCTGAGACAGGGGAGGCCCTTGGTGACCCCTTGGAGGGCCACACCGACTGGGTCTGCTCTGTTGCATTCTCACCTGATGGCAAGAAGCTTGTGTCAGGCTCTGGTGATGGAATGGTGCAGCTCTGGAATGCACAGACCAGAAAGGCGCTCAGGGGCCCAGTGGAGGGTCACACTGGATCAATCAGGTCTGTTGCATTCTCACCTGATGGCAAGAAGATTCTGTCAGGATCCTGGGACAAAACAGTGCGACTCTGGAATGCTGAGACAGGGGAGGCCCTTGGTGACCCCTTGGAGGGTCACACTGACTGGGTCTGCTCTGTTGCATTCTCACCTGATAGCAAGAAGCTTGTGTCAGGCTCCAATGACCAAACAGTGCGGCTGTGGAATACAGAGACTGGGGAGGCCCTTGGTGACCCCTTGGAAGGCCATACAGGATTGGTCACCACTGTTGCATTCTCGCCGGATGGCAAGGAGATTGTGTCTGCCTCTTGGGACCAGACAGTGCGAATCTGGAATGCAGAGACTGGGGAGGCCCCTGGGGAGCCATTGGAGGGCCACCCTGGATCAATCAGCTCTGTCACATTCTCACCTGATGGCAAGAAGATTGTGTCAGGATCCAGTGACAAAACAGTGAAGCTCTGGAATGCAGATATTAGGGAGGCCCTTGCTGGGCCAGTGGAAGCCCTCACCCAATCAGTTACCTCTGTTGCATTCTCACCTGATGGCAAGAAGATTGTGTCAGGCTCTAGTGACAAAACAGTGCGCCTGTGGAATGCAGAGACTGGGGATGCCCTTGGTGATCCATTGGAGGGCCACACTGACTCGGTCAACTGTGTTGTATTCTCATCTGATGGTAAGAAGATTGTGTCGGGATCCTTTGACCGAACAGTACGGCTCTGGAATGCAGAGACCAGGGAGACCCTTGGTGACCCATTGGAGGGCCACACTAGCTTGGTCAGATCTGTTGCATTCTCACCAGATGGCATGATGATTGTGTCGGGCTCCTATGACCGAACAGTGCAGCTCTGGAATGCAGAGACTCGGCAGGCCATGGGTAACCGATTAGAGGGCCACACAGCTGTGGTTAGATCTGTTGCATTCTCGCCTGACAGCAGAACAATTGTGTCGGGCTCTGATGACCACACAGTGCAGCTCTGGAATGCAGAGACTAGGGAGGCCGTTGCTGAGCAATTGGCAGGCCACACTAATGTAGTCAGATCTGTTGCATTCTCGCCTGATGGCATGAGAATTGTTTCGGGCTCTGATGACCAAACAGTGCAGCTCTGGAATGCAGAGACTGGGGAGGCAATGGGTGACCCATTGGAGGGCCACACCCAATCAGTTGAATCTGTTTCATTCTCACCTGAGGGCAGGAAGATTTTGTCCAGCTCCAAAGACCAAACAGTGCAGCTCTGGAACGCAGAGACAGGGGAGGTCCTTGGTGAGCCATTGGAAGGCCATACAGATTCCGTCAGATCTGTTGCATTCTCACCTGATGGTGTGAATATTGTGTCTGGCTCCAGTGACCAAACAGTGCGGCTCTGGAATGCAGAGACTGGGGAGGCCCCTGGGGAGCCATTGGAGGGCCACCCTGGATCAATCAGCTCTGTCACATTCTCACCTGATGGCAAGAAGATTGTGTCAGGATCCAGTGACAAAACAGTGAAGCTCTGGAATGCAGATATTAGGGAGGCCCTTGCTGGGCCAGTGGAAGCCCTCACCCAATCAGTTACCTCTGTTGCATTCTCACCTGATGGCAAGAAGATTGTGTCAGGCTCTAGTGACAAAACAGTGCGCCTGTGGAATGCAGAGACTGGGGATGCCCTTGGTGATCCATTGGAGGGCCACACTGACTCGGTCAACTGTGTTGTATTCTCATCTGATGGTAAGAAGATTGCATCAGGATCTGATGACAATATGGTGCGGCTCTGGAATGCAGAGACCCAGGAGGCCCTTGGTGACCCATTGGATGGCCACACCAGTAGTGTCAACTCTGTTGCATTCTCACTGGATGGCAGGAAGATTGTGTCAGGCTCTGTTGACAAAACAATGCGGCTCTGGAATACAGAGACCGGGGAGACCCTTGGTGATCCATTGGAGGGCCATACCGAACTGGTCACCGCTGTTGTATTGTCACCTGATGGCAAGATAATTGTGTCCGGCTCCTGGGATAACACAGTGCGGCTCTGGAATGCAGATTCTCAGGAGGCCCTGGGTAGCCCATTGCATGGCCACACCAATAGTGTCACCTCTGTTGCATTCTCACCTGATGGCAAGAAGATTCTGTCAGGATCCTGGGACCAAACAGTGCGACTCTGGAATGCTGAGACAGGGGAGGCCCTTGGTGACCCCTTGGAGGGCCATACCGACTGGGTCTGCTCTGTTGCATTCTCACCTGATGACAAGAAGCTTGTGTCAAGCTCCAATGACCGAACAGTGCAGCTATGGAATACAGAGACGGGGGAGGCCCTTGGTGACTCCTTGGAGGGTCATACGGGATCGGTCACCTCTGTTGCATTCAGCTCCAATGGCAAGACGATTTTGTCAAGCTCTGGTGACAAAACCATACGGCTCTGGAATGCAGAGATTGTGCAGGCCTTTGGTGATCCCTTGGAGGGCCACACTGAATTGGTCTCTGTTGCATTCTTGCCCGATAGCAACAGGATTGTGTTAGGCTCCGATGCTGTTTCAGCAAATGTGAGTCACTGTTTACAGCAAATACTCATATTTTTAACCCTCTCATTTTTCAGACGAGTCCGACTGTGAAATGGCATCTGGAGTCGCTCAGTGGATGGGTATGTTCCTATTCTGGTGACCTGCTTTTGTGGCTGCCTCCTCCCAACAGAGAGGGACTTTGGACATTAGACACTAAACTGGTCATTGGAAGAAGGCAGACCATGGTGTCTTTCCACAACTCTGTTCATGGAAGTGAGTGGAAGAGTTGCTATATACATCAGTAGAGTGTAACTGTAGCATAGTAAAGCCCCTTGCTATACATTGACATGTACTGCGTTGACCGAATTCTATATCCCAAACTGCAAATAATGGTTCACACTAGAAATTACAGCTTCTTGCGGAACATAGGGTGCGGGCAATTTTTTTTGGGGGGTGCCCTCCGAAATACCTACAACTCCATCCTTGCAAAGTACTACAACGATCTCACAAGTACATGTTGCTCTGGGGCTGTTCTGCCCTCAGCATGGCAAAAAATCAAATACGGAGGTACATTGGAGCCTAGTAAAAAATCTAAGGACTTCAGAACCTCCGGACATTGAATCCAAATCGAATAGTCCAACTCTTGTGCAAAACAGATAAGAAATAAGCCCGCAATGGTGGAGGTGGTCGAAAATATCGAAAGAGGAAAACAAAAAAAAACAAAAAAAAGGAAAAAAAAAAGGCTCCTTCACGGGGCCGTAAATGGCAGACCCCCGAAGGACACGCGATAATTCGGCAAATCGTCGAGGAGAAGATACCGGAATGGACGGAAGGACTTCACGACTGGCAGGTCATTGTCGTCGCGTGGATTTTGGATGGGGAGGATGTGCTGGGCATAACAGCGACTGGAGATGGCAAGTCTGCCCTCTTCTCAGTCCCTATAATTGTTCTCCTTGAGGTCACACGTAACTTAATTCCACGGCATACCGCGGTTATTTCAGTCCCAAGAAGCCTGTCGGAATCGTGATTGCACCAACGAAAGGCCTTTCTACCAACATAGTGCGTTCCTTATGCTTCTCATACTAAAATAGTGTAATGTAATACTCTCTAGGTGTATGAATTGGCCAAACTTGGCGTCACAGCACTCGCGTGCACAAGCGAGACTCTGACCGAGGCGCGCAAGTCTGGGCGCGATCTTATGACAGAGATCTCCGAGTGCCGTTGGTCTATTATCTGCATTGATCCAGAGCATCTCACGGACAAGCAATGGGAACGCATCACCGACTCGCCGGTCTTCCGCGAAAACGTTGTGTTCGCCTGCGTGGATGAAGCACATCTGATTGATGAATGGGGTTCTGACTTCCGCCCCTCTTTCCACCGCATCGGCCCATTCCTTCGCGGTCGACTACCACCTCACATTTCCATCTTCGGGCTCACTGCGACACTTCAGCCAGGCGCCATGACAAAATCGATCTGCCGGAGCCTCGGATTCCAGCCAAACATGTTCCATCTCCTCCGGCGTTCAAACGAGCGTACTAATATCCAGTTTCTCATCGAGGCACTCACCCACGGCCTCGGCGGAACAGAATTTCCGGACCTCTTACATCACCTTGCAGAAGGCCGCAAAACAATTATTTATTGCGCCACCATCGAGTTGTGCTGGCGCGTATTCATCTTTCTAATTCGTCTTCTTCCTCCGGGCCCACAAAGACTGAGACGTGTTCGTCTCTATCACGCGATGTGTTGGCCCGAGGAGAACGAAGAAACCGTTACGATGATACGGGATGATCCTCTTTGCCAAATCATCGTCGCTACCATCGCTTTTGGCCAGGGATTTAACGTCAAGTCCCTGTTCCTCAGTCTTCAGCTCAGAGTTCCCAAGACTGTAGCTCAGGCGTTGCAGCAGGGTGGTCGGGTTGCTCGGGATCCATCTACGACAGGTCGGACAGTGATTTTAGCGCAAGCGAGCGCGTACTCGGCAGCGGAAAAGTACCTGGAAGCTTGTGAGTATTTACACACACCCTGTGTTTCGGACCTGAACGAAAACATAGAGAGCTCCCGCGCAAACCAGCCAAAAACGAAGAAAAAGAGCAAGAGTTTGACGACCATGAACAACGAGAAGGCACTGATGCTTACCACGAAGCGGTGCCTTCACGTATTCTTCAACAAATTATACGGTAATGATACTCCCGGCGCGCTTATGGATTGTATCGAACTCCCCCGGCGTTTCCCGTGCTCGAATTGTCTGCCTCGCTTCGTCGGCCCTCTATATTTCCCATTTCCACCCAATCACCCTCGTCTTATTCCATTCTCCGCGGCCGTCGCATCGGCTTCCCCATCCCTGGAGTCTCCAGAAAAGCAGCAGAAGCTGACAAGGAAGATGTGCGCCGCTGCAGAATTGCGGTTGCGTAAATTCAAGGACCGTGTTTATTCACTCGAGCGCGACAATGTCGGCCATGGATTTACGCCGACTCCCGCTTATTTCAGCAATCCTACGATTACATCCATTCTTGACCATTTCCTCCAGATCACCTCCCTCGAAATCCTCGGAGCGACGATACCCCGATGGAAATACCACCTGCAGCACGGTCCACCGCTCCTCGCGCTCATCCGTGAGCTTCAGGGCGAATTTGCTGCTCAATTTCAAGTTGAAGCGGCGCGCATTGAGCGGAACGAGAAGAACCGCTTGTGCGCTAGATCGAAGCGTGCAACTGCGGCTATGGAAGACGAAGAATCTGATTTGGGCGAAGAGGATGCGGGTGACGAGGATGGTGGTGACGGCGAGCTGCCCCAGAATGAGGTTGAGATGCTACCACCGCCACCAGTCCGGTCCGCCGAGCCAACACGAGAAAAGCGTCCGCTCGAGGATCGAACTAATGCTCCTCCGCGCGCAAAGCGGCAACGGCAGGGCCAGGAGAGTCTCAAAGAGGCCGTTACCTCTTACGGGCCTGCGTACAAACCTCGCATTCGCCGTAATACAGAAAATTAATACCATAACGTGTTATTCATAATCTACTGTGTTTCAACAAATTGGTCCATTTCCTCTTCCTCAATCGTCCATATCGTCCGAAATGTTCTCCAGGTTGAGCACGTCTGCCATAATATCTGCATATGCGGTGCTCTGCTCGATGAAGTTGTCCAACCGACCCTCCTCGAGTCGTTCATATCCCCGTTCGAAAACATTCACTGCGGCATGGCCATTGGTGCGTCCAGGTCGAAACAGGTGCAGTTCGTCTTCTTTGTGCATGCGGAGGAGCTGTTGAAATTCGCTATGAAGGTGTGGTGCCGTGTGGGTCTTGCCGCGGGGCTTCAACTCGAATGCAGTCTGGATCTGCTCCTTCATACGGAGAAAGTGGATGACGTTGGGTGCGAGGGTGTGCCGATAGAAGTGGTCATCGAAATCTCCTCCTTTGTGCTCGACCATTTCTTCAAGCCACTTGTTGTAGCCCTCTTGGTTAAAGTCGCATTCAACCCATCTAAAGCCGCTTGGATTGACAAGTGAATTGTTGAACATGCCGTCAGAGAATTCTTTGGAAGCCTCATAGCGATGGAGACAATATGTCTCGAGGAGGTAGTTGGCATAATTGTGGTTCGACGATCCCGAGAAATTCATGATCCAGATCTACAGAGGGCGCAATCTAGTACCCCATGTTCAGCGCAATCATACGCGCCGTGTACCTTCATTATCTCCCAAATCCGGCCAATTTCATCATCAGGGACCGCATGGGCGGCGATAACTCACCATCCCATATCCTGCAGGAATAGAACCTCGTTAGCGAGTGCCCTGTCCCCGGAAAAATCGGGAGCCTCGATGTGTTTGGCAGCTTTCTTCTTTTTCTTACTCTTCTTGCCCGACGTGCTCTCCGAGTCAGCAAAGATTTCTTCGAGTCCGTTAACCTCCCCTGCCTCGTCTATCGCGACGTTCTCGGTCTCGTCTGGATCTGCATCACCGTTGTCCTCCTTAACTCTCTCTGCACGCAAATTATCCACAGGTGGAGTCCAAGATGTTCCGCGCAGGACTTTCATCGTATCATTTGCTGAGTCCGCAAGATCTTTTTTGAGTGCATGATTATATGCCTCCTGGGAGGCGTAATGCCGAACCAAGACCCGCGCCGATTCCAAGAGAGACTGGACGTCCGGTAAATTCATCTCGGGCTGCTCAAAGTATGTGATAAGATCGTCCGCCTCGAAGAATATACTGTGATTGATTAGTTACGGAAATATAGTTGATGGTCGTTCCTACCGCCAGCAGTCCAAGACACGAGCTTCAAAAAATAATTGCATGCTGCGGGAAGTAGGGAAAAAGTCGACCTTCTTGAGATTTGCGGGCCGTTTGGCTCCGGCAGCAGCAGACGCACTTTTCGAAAGAGAGGAAGGATCTGCTGAGGCAGGGGGACCATAGTAGTTCGAGGCAATTGTGTTGAGCTGGGTCCAACGAGTGTGCCAAAGCTCTGGCCCGGGAGGGACGAGGTTCCGAAAAGTCTTGTAGTGGCTTGGATGAGCCGCGAGGAATTTTTTGATCCGCCACATTGCAGCAACGGAGGCGCCGTCGCCACGGACCATTAAAATTAAATTGTCCAAGGCCTTCTCGTCCAGTCCCATCTGCATCGCGAAGTCCAGGATTGCACGCATCATACCCTGTGTTTCGGTCTCTCGCTCCGCGTTGGTCCCCGGCGCCTGCATGACCGATTTCCGAAGACGGAGGCGAAGTTTCGTCATTCCTTCGCTTTTAAAGAGGGCTGACACCTCCTTGCGAAGGTGAGCGAGTTGGGGGATGAAGGTAACAAGGACAAGAACCCAATGAAGGGCCATCAGCTCCTGGACATAGTCCCAATCAATGTCCTCAAAGAGGGATTCCATGGTTAATTCCCGACGCTCGCGGCGCATTACCCGATCAAGATGATCTTGTAGATTAAACGCGCCGGCCGCGCAGTCCTCGAGGAGTTTTGCTGTTGCTGCTGTACAAATTTTGAGTATATCCTCCCGACCAATGCGATGATCGCGTGCGCGGCAATACTGCTGAACGTTGTCAAGTACAATCTGCCAGTATATCGTCTTGTTGGCGATGCCCTCGGCAACAGACTTCCGAAGATGGCTCAGGCTTGAGTCGGTCAGGGAGTCCAGACATGCCCTGGCCGTACTATCATGAACGCTGAATCCGAAGCGACTCATGATTCGCTTCTCATCGACGTGTGCCTTGCAGGCAAACTGCCATATGGAAAGCGGCAAGGCTAAATAACCACTCGCATAACGGTAGTGAGAGAGGGTGAGGCTGCTGATCACCCCCACCTGTACCTGTTTTCGGTCAGTAAAATTGAATTAATATTATATGATATAAACTTACAGTAGGGTACGGACGTCTCGTTCGAACGACAATGGCACCCTTGACGGTTGGTGCACCCATGCATTCCGTAATGTACCACACCCCTGATTCCCGCCGTTTATATGTCTCTGCCACCCAAGGGATACTGACACGTCCAAGGTCATCCCAAGTGGCCAGATGAACATGTTTAGCCACCTCAGGCTACCTCAAACCAGACCTCACTAGGGTATTCATGAGCATTTGAATGTGGGGCCTAGTGAGGTCCCCCAAGGTGGTTCCATTCCACATGCGTGGGTGCACCCACCTACCATGGGTGCGTCCACATGTGGGTGTATCCACCAGTCACGTCACACCAGTGTGGATGCACCCACACCTCCCTCTGACCAGCTCGTTTTTGCGTTTTTAGCACCTGCACGGGGCCCTTTTCCTGGCCCACCTTTAGTACATTGTATCCTAGGTATCCTAGTGTATATACCATGCCGAATAGACAATTTTAGGGCTTGCATTGACCCTTTTCCAACCTTCTGCCAACCCACTGGATGCCTGCTGCCTCACCATTGGGCTTGCGTACATCTCTGCACATGCATACTGCTCTGTGCCCCACTGTGTGGCTTGGGCGTCCCCCTCCGTTCATCCGCCTGGCTGTCCGTTCATCCGCCTGGCTGGCGGAGGCTCCGGCGTCCCCCGCCGTTCATCCGCCTGGCTGGCTTGCGCGGCTCCGGCGTCCCCCGCCGTTCATCCGCCTGGCTGGCTTGCACGGCTCCGGCGTCCCCCTCCGTTCATCCGCCTTCCCTCACAAACAGACTCTCATAGCATACATATACTTCATCACTGGCGGGGGTGGGCCTAACGGACATGTCCATTCACAAGGCCAAGGGGGTCTGTGGATATATCCACACTGTGCGTGTGGATATATCCACATGCACTGTGGACGTACCCACCATAGGGTTACATCCACAGGTGGACGTACCCACCATAATGGATACACCCACAAGTGGACGTACCCACCATAATGGATACACCCACAAGTGGACGCATCCACACCATGGATACGACCACATGTGGATGCATCCACCCTCTTGTATTTTATGTGGGTGCATCCACTTCCTCCGTGGATGCATCCACCTCCTTGTGGATTTTCCTGTGGATACGTCCACAGTAGGTGGATGCATCCACCTGTATCTCAGACAATGGTGTGGATGCATCCACACCATTGTTTGGTTCCAGGTGGGTACACCCACATCTCCTTGGTTATACCCACATTTTTGTTTGGTTCACCTCTGGGTATAACCAGAGGCCCACTGTTTTTGTTTACTTCACTTATACTTCTATTTCTTCAAAGGCTCTTTTGTTCATTGCTATACCCCAGGATAAGTCTTTTTTACTTGTATTTTTTCTCGAGTCTCATTTTTCAATGCCAAATCGAACCTACTCAAACCTACTTACCATATTGGGACCGTAGCGGTTGTTGTCGTTTGTTTGCACCCAAGCGCGACTTGGCGAAAAACAATACAACATGCATTTCAAAAGTAACCTTGCTTGTCAAGGTCTCCCTCCGTCAAAATTCTGCACCCGAAATCTGTCAAAGCAAATAAAGCCAAATACTAGCGCGACTCAGCCCGTCGAAACTTAGCCGAAATCTGCCAGCGGTTACACCCGCTACTTCCGCATACTTCCGGGTAACGCAAATAAAACCAAATACTAGCGCGACTCAGTCCGTCGAAACTTAGCCGAAATCTGCCAGCGGTTACACCCGATAATTTCCGAAATGCCCCGAGTTCAAAACGAAACAATCAAGCCTCACCAATATGTCCGAACCAGTTCTTGCTCACAATCCATCAGTATACACCTTTCAGGCCTTGAATGAAACTACTAGTATTGCTCTCTATACCGCGCAAAATCTGATGTCTGTTTCTTAATGGCAACACCTCGCGTCAACCTAGCTTCCCCGATTTGCAATTCAAATCCAAGTTTGTTTAGGACAGTGCTGAAAAATGAGGAATTTAGTACAACTCTCAATGATTATTTTCGAAACGGAACAAGTCAAAACTTGAGAGCTTGAGCAATGAGAACCCTTCCAGGATGACCAGAAAAGCAAAGCACCTCATCATCGCCGGGTCCTCCAGTGCGTTCTCGAATTGGCATCAGGGAGTCGTGGTGGGTCTCAAGGGGAACTTGGTGGGGCTGTCATGTTCAGCCCCACGCCCGTGTGCGATATGTGCGCTGTACATGTGTTCGCAGGGACCTCGTAACACAGTGTCTTTCTAACCCTGCCCACTGCAAGCACCATCCAATTCATGGTCCTCTTTTCTGACTGGACACTGCCCAATGTTCGCCTTTGGTCAGCATTCATGAACTCATTCAAGCACCATGTTAACTTACTGCCAGCAATACAGTTTTCTACCTCGCATCACTGCATCCAGGTCCCTCAGTGTACCATAGAAATGCATAAGCTTACATGTTGCCATTACTAGCTCTATCTGCTCAAGCCTCAGGTGCTGCGAGGAAAATACTCCAGGTTTGGGAACCAGGAGATGATCGGAGTGTGCAGCGAAAAAAGTCAAGGGCTGTGTAACCCAAGCAACTTAGCAAGGTTTGAGACGGCAGTGGCCGGCCCCTCGTAACTATCAGCCAAGAGTACCCGAAACACTATTTCCCTTCAATAATGCAATTCCTCCACCCGACTTCAACTCGGTGTCTCTAATCGCAAGGACGAAACCCAAGTCCGTTCGGCCGACGATCTCCGAAGGCCGCCGTTTTCGTGTCAAGTCGAGTTGTTTCAGAAATTTCAAACAATTCGAGCGCCATGTAAAACAATAAGCAAAGAAAAATGGCATATGGTACAAGTACATAGAGCTCAGCTACAAAAAACTATCGAGAGAGAGCAATGCTGGCACGCAACACCAAGCACAATCCCGACTGGCCGTCGTCAAAACGCGGTGTCACCCCTGGCGGCAACGCCTTCCAGCTTCCGCCGTCGTCGCTGGCTGTCCAGAAGAGCGTATGCTTGTCTATGTACGTCGGCGGCCCATCGACCTGGTCGAAAGCCTTCACGATGAACGTGTCCGACATCACCCCCTTGTTGGTGTAGCGGCATTTCAAGCCCGGGGTTTTCGAAGGGGCAGCTGGCAGCTTGGAGGTGGACGCGACGGGGGTGGAGGCTGCGGTCCTACCCTTGCGGCGCTTTGCGGGTGGCAGAGGCGCATTGGAAGCGCGGCGCTTATTGCCGCGTTTACCCTGCGCACTGTCGGACTTCTCCGCGCTGTCGTCGTCTTCATCCTCGTCGTCGCCGTCGCCGTCGGCACGCACGTCGTCATCGGTGTCGTCGTCGTCGTCGTCGCTGGTAGCTTGTTTCGCCTTACGTTTGCCGGCCTTCCCCTTCAAACCCTTGAGAAGGTTCTTGGAAGCCTTCGCGGTCAGCAACGTTGTACCGTACGAGTGCGACATCGGTGGCGTCGGCGTCCTCGAGCTCCATCTCGTCTGCGGGGGAAGGAGAATTAGTTGCGCCTTGGTAAAAATGAGACAGTCACGCACCCTCCGTCCACGACACGACTTGAACCCCGGTTCCATCGTCCTCGCCGCCTCCATACCTCTCCTCCATGTTCTTCCCCATAACTTCTAGCGCTTTAGTAGCTTCTTTCCCAGTGACAGTGTTCAGCGCAAATCCCGCCGAAGGGAACGTCGTCTTGAGTTCCGTCGGCCAGTTCTCGATTCGGAGCTTCTTCTTGACGGCGAAGTCTGCCCATTTCCAGGCCATCTTCTTGACGTCCGAGGTGTCCTCCCCGCGTGCGCGCAAGGCGACAACTGAAAACTAATTAGGCGGGGAAGAAGACTGGTGGTATAGTGAAGTCGACGCACAAATTTGATTGAGGAACATTAGAGACAGTTCTCGACGTCGTGCGTCACGTTTGTTCTTGTCGGTAGCTTTTTTGCCGAAGGCAATGGCGATGGGTGGTGCTGATGTCGCAGCACTCTCATTCGCCTCTGCCTCACGCTTGGCCATATAGACCATTCTAGTTAGGATGTTAGTCGATTCACAGGCCAGGTTAATTGCGGAAACACGAACTGAAACATGGCCTTGATGTCCTGCAGCTTGACCTTGAGCGAGGGTTCGTACGTCTCTTGAACGGCGAAGAAACCGGGCGAGCCTCCCCAAACAAGGGCCAAGTCGGCGAAAGGGTCGACTGCGAACCCGAAAATGTCGATGTCGGAAGTTTGGTACGTGATGGTGCTCTGCAACAAACTCGATTAGAAACCCGTTTAACAGAATGAGAAACTACACTCGCCTGATGGACGAAAGGCTGGATCGCTCTGTCTAAAAGACCCGCGCCATGCCCGTTTGCCTTTCTAGCGTCCGCCACCACCGTGGTTTTCTCCTGGTACCACTCCATTACTGGCTCGAGGCACTTTCGTCGAGCTTCACGGTCAGTTTGCTCATCTTCCGGCAGCGCCGAGAAGAGTTCTTGGTATGCTGCATGCATTTGCTTCTTGAATTCTGCGGCGGACACTGTAACTATATAAGCACGAGGCAAAAACAAAATAAGGAGACACGCACTATCCGAGGGCTTGGGATTTTCGGTGCGATACTTCACTTGAAAGGCGTTCCAGGGGTTGGGGTGCCGCATCGTTGTTTTGTGATCACCAACCGCCTTGAAGATGCTTGAAACGCGCTTGCCCGACCGCTGCGCCACCGTTTCCACGACGGCATGATAGTTGCGGCAGGCAGCCAGTACCTCTTTGAGATCCTCCTTGGAGAGCGGCCCCGGTGTAAGCTCCCACGGCGTGGTGTCGTCGTCGTCGTCATCGTCGTCGTCTCGGTCCTCGGTGTCGTCTTGACCCGCGGCAGAGCCGGAGCCCCCCCCATCGGCGGTCGGGGTCGGAGGCGCCTGTCGACTGTGCTGTTGAGGGGGCGACGCCTTCTGCTTTCCCTTGTCCTTCTTCGAAGACTGACCCCCGATTTCCTGGATCATCGCGGCGAGATCCTCGGCGTCTTGCTCCTCGTAGTGAGCGACACGCTGCCCCCATGGTAGCTGATCGGCAATGCGATTGTGGTCTTCGACCTTCTTTCGCTCCTCGGCTTCGGTTTCACTGAAGTTGGAACAGTCGTCGCCGTCGCCGTCGCCGTCGTTGTCGCCGTCGTTGTCGTAGAGGCGAGTCCCTGTCGGCAACCCCGGATTGGCACCAAAGATGGATCTGGTCTGCCGCACACGCCTCGGGGCACCGGATTGGTTTCCGGGTGGGCTGCTCTGGTGCAGGATCCCGCCAATCGCCGCTCACGCGGGAGAGCTTGCATCGGCAGGGCGGGCGGCGGGGCGGGTCGTAAGCCAGTTCTCGAGCTGCGCAATTTTCTCTTGGGTGACGGGGTAGTTGCGAAGCAGGCTCCCCGCTGCGTCGATGCGTGGGCGACCGAGACGCTAAAACAACAGAAAGTGGCATGAGACAAGACCTACAAACTGATGCATATGGAGCATACCTCGATTTCCGTACGCTTCTTGCCTGACTTGTGCGTCCCTGTGGCGGCGGCAGCTGCGTCTCTGTTGCCAACCTTGCGCGTCTTGTTCTGAAATAAGAACACGTCAGTAAGGGAATGGGGTGCAAGGAAGGCGACTGATACGCACATCGCCCAACACCTCCTCGCGCGTCTCCTGCCCAGCGTCGGGCGCCTCGTCTGTCTTGCGCGTCTCATTCTGAAATGCAAATATGTCAGTAAGGGAATGGGGTGCGGAGAGGCAGGTAACACTCACGTCGCCCAACATCTCCTCCTCGCGCGTCTTCTGCCCAGCGTCGGGAGGCACGTCTGTCTTGCGCGTCTCGTTCTGAAACAAAAACACGTCAGCAAGGGAATGGGGTGCGGAGAGGCGGGTAACACTCACGTCGCCCAACATCTCCTCCTCGCGCGTCTCCTGCCCGGCGTCGGGAGGCGCATCTGTCTTGCGCGTCTCGTTCTGAAACAAAAACACGTCAGCAAGGGAATGGGGGGCGGAGAAGCGGGTAACACTCACGTCGCCCAACATCTCCTCCTCGCGCGTCTCCTGCCCAGCGTCGGGCACCTCGTCTGTCTTGCGCGTCTCGTTCTGAAAAGGAAACACGTCAGTAATGGAATGGGATGGGGGGATGCTGGCGCTACGCACATCAGGCAACTCCTCCTCATCCTCCTCCTCGTTCTCGTTCTCTGGCTGCGTCTCCACCTGGAAAAGAAAGCGATTAAGGCACAGAAGAGAAGAGCGTATTCAGGCGTTACCTGTTCCTGTTTTTTTGGCAATCGGCTCTTCCTGGTCTTATTCAATTCCACGCGCTGTGAACATTTGTAAGCGGATAAACGCGACGGCGGACTAGCAGAGTAGCGACTGACGCGAGGTATTTCGTCCGCGTCGGCTTCTGTCTTCTTCTTTGAGCGCGTTTGAGGTCGGTTGGCCTCTTGGGGCTTGGTTTTTGTTGGTGCATTCTTCACCTTGCTAGGGAGGGCAGGCTTCTCAGGGGCGCTGGTCGCGGCATGACGTGTAGAGCGACGCAATTCAGCCATGGCGGGTAGGTAGGAAGGTAGAGTCGAAAAAAAATGTGCCGCCGCCCGACAAACGATAGTGTAGCTTGGAGGACTGTCAGCAGGTGGTGAAACGCGTTGTTCTTCAATTACCTTAAGTGGATATACACGCATGTGGACCTGTGCGAGTGGATTAGCTGGTGAAGCGCCTACTGTCTAGGAATTGCTTACCCGAAGCGGACAACACAAACGACGCCAGCCGCAGACACCGACACCGCTACCCGAACCTATGCCACCCCATTGTTCTGCCGTTTAAAAGACCCCCTCCCGTCCCCACTGTACTGCAGCATTTCCCCTCTCCCTATCCCCACTTTTCCTACACGTCCTGTGATCTCCGAAGTGTTGCATGGTGGCACTCAGCCACCTCGCGCCCTCCGCCGCCTCGAACGATGAGCGGCCCTCCAGGAAGTAGTCATCTTCGTCCTCGTCAATAACTCGTTTCTCACAATCGCCACCAGAAAAACATACCGTAAACCATAGTGCGCCCGCCGCCGCCCATTGTTTCCTCTCCAACGTTGAGCGAGTCGCGGGTCGCGCGACTGATTTCTCAGTGTGTTGTCACAACTCTCTCTATCCTCGTCAATTCCTCCTGTCTCAGAGTGGACAACAAAACACCTACGCGGGCTTCACCCAACCCATAGAGCGCCCGCGCCCGCCCCCGCCCCCGCCCAGTATATTCTCTCCACCGTTGAGCGACGCGCGACTTGATTTCCCGGTACGTTGCTGCAATACTCGTCATTTTCTCCTTTCTCACAATCGACAGCAGAAAAACCTACCGTGGCTTCACGACACCCATAGAGCGACCCACGCCTAGGACTTTCCCCCCAACCGTTGAGCGAGTCGCGCACGACTGAATTCCCGGTACGTTGCCGCACTTCCCGTGTCTTCACATCCGCTCACCCTCCCTTGTCGCCTAGCTCCCGTTTTATTCCACTATACGGTACGTGTATCCCCTTCCCATCCCGTGTGTTCCTCTGATCCATTTCCTAGTCGCTCTCTCCGTCGGCCGCTGCCTTTGGTGACGCCCATTGCCACCTCATCCCCCTTCCCTCTTCTACTCTCGCCTTTACTTTTACTGTATTACTTAGCTGTACTAGGAACATGTATTCATATGTAGTCGTGCGCGCCCCCGCCCGCCCGCCCGCCCGCCACCCGACCATCAAGACGCACGATGGACATGCGACATGGTGGTCGGGAGCAAGGAGCGAAGGGTTTCAAACTTCGCCGACGGGACGGAGTTACCGATCACGTCTCGGATAACGGTGCGGTATCCGAGAGCCGCGCGGCAAGTCACCGATGTGACATGCACCGCCACCTTTCTGATTTTGCTCCCGCCCACCATGTCCCGCCGGTAAGTCGTGTCCCGCCCGTTACCGTAGTCAGTAGTAGTAGCACCAATGAAATGAAATGTCGCCAGCGATGCCCTGGCATCGCTGGCTATCTTGCTACTGCGAAAAAGCGCGACGCTGGCACACAAAGTGCCCAGAAATGTCGTCAAAAGTACATACGACCTACGCTACCTACGCTACATGTCGGGATTCATGCGCGAGCACGACACTGATGGCGTCTCTTACAGCGTTCAGGACTTCATTGACGACCGCGCCTTCGAAACCGACAACGAGGAAGACGATGCGCCCAACGACGACGATGAATCCAGCGAGGCGCAGCTCCGCCGCCTCGACGAACAGGATTTCGACATGCCCGCTATTCTCGATGGGCACGATGAGCGCCTGCGCGCGGACCCGGAGGAGCCCTATCGCATTCCCGAGCACTTGGTGCAACTCTCGGGTGCCGAAACACCGGCGCGCGGGGAGGACGACTACCAGTCCGACGTAAAAATGCACTCGCGTCCCACAAGTCCCGCCCCTTCCTGGACGCCGCAGCCAATGTCGCGCGCTGCAACCCCGGCATACGTGCCCGCGACCCCCTCCGCCACGCAGCCCGCGATCCTTCCCGATGAGACGGGGGCTCTCGAAGTACGGCGGGAAATATGTGCTATCAAGCCGCTAAATGCAAATGGACAAATGAACTATCCACTATACACCAACAACCAAATCACACTACAACCAATCACTCCTCTTGTATTGAGAGCTTTGAGTCGGGTAGTTCGGGGTTTGAATCAACGGTTTGTTGACCCTATAGCTAGTCTGTACTCGTAGGGGTACTTGCTAAGATCGCTACTCAATTAAGGTGTCTTATTTGAGTAAGGTTCTTGGATATTGTCTGGGTAGTTCTGGTCTTATTTCAAGACTAATGCGGTACAATGTACGATGTTTTAAGAGTTTAATGACACAAGGTCGGGTTTGGGTGTCTAATAGACGGGTTTGTGGTTATACACCAAGGTTTTTGGATGGCTTTCGGCCTTAAAAGAGCTTTCGGCTCAGTACAGATGTTCGGCTTTCGGCCTTAAGAGAGCTTTCGACTCAATATGATTCAATGAAACTGGTTCTGACGGCTTTCGGCCTTAAAAGAGCTTTCGGCTCAGTACTGATGTCGGCTTTCGGCCTTATTCAAAGGGTTTTCGACCCAGTTCTCGAGGTTTCTTATATTTTTAAGGTCTGATCCAAATCCAAATCTATTTCTGGTGCTAGGTGTCTGTGGGCTAAGCCCGAGCTACTCAAATCTAGTGGAACAAACAAGGACAACCAACTCTGGTGCCTGCCTCCAACTTGGATCAGGAGTGTCACTTGGATCATTCTTTTCTTGAAGCCCACCTGCTAATCCCCGGGCCAATTCCTCTTAGCAATGAGTTCATGTATACTATCTGCATGTACAGAATTACTTAATTTCAAGCGCAGAATCGTACTGAGGCTCGAATGAGACATGTTTTAGGGTCAATCAGCCTTTGATCTTGGCGTCGCCAACTTTCCTTTTCGTTGATTATACCTCGATTCAGACAGTTTTGGACCCAAACTATTTTTTGTACGATAGGTTGCTATCCTGGTTATGATTCTATGTAAGAGTTTAAGCCAATCTGACCAAAAGTGGTGCCTCCGAAATTTGTGCAAGTCCCAAGCCAAAGCTGACATCGCCGCCGAGACATGTCATTGACGACCCGCTGGGCCTGGTGGTTTAATCATTTATGGCTAGGGTGGATTTGCGCTGGGTGACATCTAGTCAAAATGGTCCCTGCGTGGCGGATGAGATGAAATGGCAGCATTGTGTGACCGAGCCCGCTAATGTCTTTGGTCACCTGCCATTTTTTTTTCATGCATTCTGGTACCTCCAGTCTCATATTTTGGCAGAACTGCATTATGTCCTCTATACCACTATTCAAATGAGGAATTAGGTGCTTGATTCCGCCTATGGAAGGAAAATCAAGTTGATCAGTGACGCTACTACTGATAGTGATGCTGGTTGCCTAGGTCCGGAATTGCCGGTTCTATTCTTGGATGCTATCCGTCTTGGCAGTATCTGCCTTCTCCCAATAGCCATTCCCATCATGTGGCCTGAACGTGCTAGTCCTTTGTGTCAAACACGGACAATCTTAGTCTAGTCAATCTTTTATGAAGGACTTGGTTCCGCCACTGTGCAAGTATGATAGTTTCCTTCCCATCTCCTTGGTAAGTGTCCCAGCAAGCAGCCTTAGGCTTTATATAACCTAGTTTCTCTGCCACGATAGTCTAGTTCCTTACTCGAGTAAGACATATATTGGCCCCATTTGTGGAGGTACCGCTATAGATCCTCCCGGTTCATTCCCTAGTGCTATTAGACTTGTTAGGCTACTCGTTCGGAGCTCCCAAAAGCCTCTTAGGTATGTAGCACACATGCTTGACAGCTGGAAATGCGTAAAATGCGCAAATTCAGGTGTACTTGATTACACGGCTTATCATCTCCCCTATTCTTTAATTTTGACCGTCCCCGGTCAACCTGTGCACGGCATTCCTTGTCTAACAATTTCTGACTATACTTAGGCTGACGGCTACAATTTTCACCAGACAGCGCTAAGTCGACCTTTGATCACCGTTACGCGTACGCGACAGGTCACGTGACCGCGCAAGCGACCTCCGTGGCCATCATTTAATTGAGTCGGCTAATGATCGACGGCTGATCTCCCTCGGACTCATCGTCGAGTAGTCATCCAGCTCCTTGGGGACCTATTCGGTTGTATACCCCTGAGTCTAAGCTCTCTGTAGATACCCAACTTCGTCTCCTTAGCTCTCTTGGATCCTTATTCAAGTAAGGCCCATTTTCTATAGACGGTGGGTCCAGAAAGTTTAATTTTTATGTCATTCCAGGAATAACATAATTAAATTGGGCTTCCCTTCTGCTACTTGAATTGCGCAGCGCGGCCAATCCAAGGCTGCGGCTGTGCAATTCTATTGCAGGGCTAGGGCTTAACGGAGTAGGCCACTTTTTGGCCCCGTTTTTCTCTAAGTCCGTTTTTCCTCTCTCCACCACTCTACGTTGTTTACCGACGTACAGTGGGCGCTCCTCTGGTCCTCCCTCTGTACGCTGTCTTACGGCGTACATTGGACGCTCTCTGGTCTCTGTCCTGGCGCGATCCTCGTTACCCCCTATCTCGACACTGTCGACGCCACAAACTCCGGCGAAGACACCGCTTTTCTTTCCAAGCTCGTCGCCTTCACCTCCTGTTGCGATGGCCTCGCCTCCGCCGCCGCCTGGCTTTCGTACTAGGGACAAGGACGGTCACCTTCTTGACCCGTTCCACCCTTTGCGCGACCCCTCCTTCGAATCGCTGCTCGACCTCCTCATAAACTACAAGACTATCAAGAAGACTCGTCCACCCTCTTTGAAAGTCGCTATTCAGCTAGGCCTCCCTGCATTGGCAAGTTCGATCCCTATCCTTAAGTCTAGTCTTTTGGCTAATGTTTTTGCTTCACAGGAACGACTTCACGCGCAGTACTCCGGCCGTCTCATGCCCACAGAGCTCTTGGAGCTCTTGGTTCCTTTACACGAGATCTGTCGCGAGGCGCCGGACGACGTGAAGGACATTTTAAAGCCGTATCGTCCCCATGTCGATCCTGGCTCCACTGTAAGTCGCCTTATTTCTT
This sequence comes from Mycena galericulata, assembly GCA_029289565.1. Lineage (NCBI taxonomy): Eukaryota > Fungi > Basidiomycota > Agaricomycetes > Agaricales > Mycenaceae > Mycena > Mycena galericulata. The sequence goes on along the minus strand of JARKIA010000029.1, from coordinate 682,619 downwards.
TCTAGTCTCGATATTAATTCTAATATTTCGACTCCTATAGTTGCGCCACCTCCCCAACAACTGGGTCATGCCCGCCGCGGATTCGTTTTACGAGGCCGTCACGCCCCCGAGGCCACGAACGCCGACGCCACCTCCTAAGAAGATCGCCGCAAAGCGCCCGGGCGCGTCCAAGTCCAGCGCCGCTCCTCGTTCTACCGCGCCAAAGCGTGGTAAGTCCTCAACTGCCGCGCCCGAGCCGAAAGGCAAGGGCCGCCTCATCGAGTCGCCTCCTCCGCCGCCTAAACTTCCAATTGCCCGGATGGAGGGGGTGGACTTCCTCCCTGGGGACCGTAGCGCTGAGGCGAGGAGGGCGAGGTTTAAGGCGAAGGCGGATGCCACGCCTCCTCACTCTCCTCGTCTCACTCGGTCGACCGCCGCTTCGCAGGCCGCCTCTCAACCTGTTGCCTCTGGATCATCGTCTGCGCGGCCCGAGAAGTTTTTCAAGGACGCCGCGCCTTCATCTAACCCGAAGTCCGCTCACGGGGAGTCCGAACCTCCCAGGGTACCTCCTGGTGCTAAGGCTGTTAAGCCTGACGCGCCCGTTGGTACGCCTAAGCGTTTGTCCTCCATTGCGCGCTCTTCATCTACTTCGTCTGTCGCTCCAGCCTCGCCGTCGAAGACGACCCCCAAGAAACCAGTTTCTTCGACGTCCAAGTCCTCGGCGAAGGTGCCGGGTCCGTCTGGGAGGAAGGTTGAAGTTGTTGTCTCTCCTAGACAGCTTCAATCTTCTCGCGCGCGCGACGCCTCTTCCGAGCCGGCCAAGGTCGACAAGCGCAAGGCGACTACGCCTCTTTCTGACGAACTTCCGCCTGCTAAACGCGTTACTCGCGCAGCGGTACGTCTGTTCTTCTTTATTCAGTTCTCTTTCTTACTTGATTTAGTCAACCAAGTCCTCGGGCGAGCTTCGCAACGCTTCGCCCGGTCCTTCGCGCCAACCTGCTGCTCGCCGCGGCCGTTCTCGTGGTGGCCCGCGTATCCGCCCTGCTGACCGTGACCCCGATGATGATCGTCGCGTCTCAACTGCACAGCTGGAAGATCGTGGTCCCAGGAACGCCGAAGGGAACAAGCTCCCCTTGGTGAACCTTGGTACCCTACCTCGGATAAGGCCGTCTTCTACGATGGCGTGCCAACCGAAACCGAGCCCAACCAGCGTCAGCACGTCCCGACTGCTCAAGTCCTCTTCGAACCTCTTCCCAAGTTGTCGAAGAAGAAGGTTACCAGCTCAACCGTGCGCATTCTCAACGACGTGAGTCTTTTTAAACCTTCTCTTTATTCTAGGCTTACCCCTCTACAGCCCGGCTTCCTCTGCACTACTTGCATAGAGCAGGACTCCCACTGCCAGTTCACCGGCTGGGGGCATCGCTGCACCTCGTGCCAGCATCGCAAGGGGTGCTCTTACACCAAGACCGACGAGGAGCTCGAGCACATTCGCGTGCAATCGGCGCCGTGGTTCGGGATGGGGAACCAATGTAAGTCCCTCACTTAATTTTCTATTCTTGCCTTATCTTGTTTTAGATATCGGCTTCCTTCTCGACGATATGCACGAGGCGCACGTCCGCGCTCAAAACGCTGCGCGTCAAGCCGCCTTCGCCGCCATCGAATACGAATGGAAATTCCTCGACTTCTTCAAACACGCCAACCGTGTTATCGAGACCATCGGCGTCGAAGCGTTCCGTGCTCGATTCACTGAAGACAACACCTCGCCGGACCTCATCGAGTACCTCGAGTACTTGGTCAACAACTACAACGCCGGGATCGACTGCCTTCAACGAACGTCGGAAGCCTCAGAACATCGCCGAGTTTGACCCATCCCTCGAGGCTCACGGCGGGAAGTCTTGTCCCAGCCCGATCCCTTCTGGTGCGTCCTAATCTTTCTTTTATCTTATCTTATTAACTAGCTTCTGTTTCTTGTCTAGTCGCGAACAGTGAAGACGAGCGCGACGCCGAGGGCTCCGTCGAGGAGGAAGAACCCATGGCGTAGGACGGGGTCGCTTTCAAAATTCGACACGCCGGCCGCGCAAGTTCACGCGCAGGGGAGTAAAACGACGGAAAGGTAACAAATGGTGAAGGGCACCATTTACATTCCTTTTCCTCTCGTTTCCCCTTCATTCACGGGCCTTTCGGCGGACGATATTTTTCATTTTATCCGCGCATATCTTACTATCCTGCTGTCCTGTTATGATTTCTTGGCTTATTCCAGTAGTCACTGCCATGTACTATTTCCGATAAAATAGCAGTAATTGACTTCTGGGATCTTTTTCTAGTGTGACTTAAGATTTTTCTAGTCAGATAATGACTTTGCGAGTTTTCAACCAATGGATTAGTCATCAAGAGTCTGGACCTTCGTTAAGCGCCGGGCGCCTAACTCTTGGCCTAGGTCTCAATTTTGATGGCAACACCTCGGGATCTCGGCTCGGAACTTGCCGACGGACCTTTCCGCACAAGTTCGCCTCGCGAAAGTTTCTAAGTCCACTCCAGCCTAGAGGGACTTTCGGACCTCTAGATAGTCACTAACGTAGTCTTTGGTACTCAGAACCATAGTGTACTGTATCAGTGCACCATATGATTCTTGATCGATCGTTTCTTCGCCCGGGTAAGGTGATTTGAAACAACAGATGGCAATTTTACCCCTATTTGAGTAACGCCCCTTCACCCATGCCCATTCGCAACGACTACGAGCGGTATGCTATCTATATGCTGGAGGATATGCAGGTGTGTTGGCTACATTCCTCGCCCTTGGCTAGTCTAATTAGCCTTTTCAGCCTAGGAACGGCTGTTCCCAGTGTGAACTTGCTGGTATCACATGTGAAATTTATTCCTGGGGCCGCCCTTGCTGGCTCTGCAACAAGCGTCTCGATACCAATTGCTATCTACTTCAGCGTAGTAACTGGGAAACGTTTTATAATCGCGATCCCGCAGCTCACCAGGCTGGTGCGTTATTCGAATAGGCTTACTCAAGTAAGCCAATCCGAGCTTATCTGATTTTTCTAGTAGCTGTGCCTTTCTGGCACAATAGATACCCTCTCGCTGACCTCCAACACTATGTCAAACGGGCCTTCAAGCTCCTGCGCCGCGGGTATTTCAATGTAACTCGAGCTCAGTACCGGGAGGAACTTTCCCGTATTACTCAAATTTCCGTCCTTCGCCGTATCCGTTTCGAGTGGACGCGTGATGGATACGGACCCCAGGCGTTGCATCTGATCGAGAACCGCATTGCCCAGGTGGTCTCTGCGTAATTACTAGTTTTAGACTTCGCAGATCTATCATGTACATCATATGAAATTTCGGAGATTCGACTCTTTTGGGAGTAAGGACCTGGCCGCTAGTCATATAAGACCTGAAGCGTTTTCTGGTTTCCTTCGCGCCCTCTCCTTAGTCCAAATGGCGACTGTCTTGACTGGCTCAGTGTACTACGATGAAATCCTCGCGATGCTTCATCGTTTCCGGGTGAGTCTAGCCTCTTCTATTTAGCTTTTTCTATCCTGACACTACTCGGTTAAGCCTACGAAGGCTTGTTCTGCCTGCCAGGCGCTCGGTCACGACTGCACTTTCGACTTCTGGACCTCCCCTTGCAAGGAGTGCGCCCTCCTTATTCGCTCCGAGTGCACCTTCACCATCTACAACGAGTGGTCGAAGCACATGTTCGTTGTCGACAATCAAGTCCGCGAGGCTCATAGTGCGTCTATTTTTCTTTGGTGGTCTTAATGAGCTAAAATCCTTACTTGAGTAGGTAACGCTCCGGACTGGCAGGCTATCGGCGATCTTTCGAAGCGCCAGATTACCTACGAGCACGTCGAGAACTTCTTTAAGGCTTCCAGCATCATCGGATTCTATCGGCACGAGGTCGCCCTTCGCCACGTCATCCTTGAGCTCCCGCAGGCGCACGCTCAGCGCTTGCTGTCCCTTGCTCATGCGATCACTGTCCCCAATCGTTTGATCGAGATTTTGACTGAACGCGTTGCCAATGGTCTTAATCTTGTCACTGTTGATGCCCCTGTTGTAGACACTGGTAGTGACCCTGAGAGCCCTCCTCTGCTGGAGGCTCCTTCGCCTTAAGCCTTAATCAAGTAGCGTTCATAGCCCTAGCTACTTCCTGTTTCTTGTCGTAGCCAATTCACGATACTTCGGGAACTAGTACAAACCTATTGGGACCGTCTGAGCAACGGTACCAGTCTAGACGACGTCCTTGTGATACCTGGCTGCCTTAACCGAGTAAGGATTGCGCCATTAATCGTATTCCACCGGAACCATCATCTTATCCTAGGGGCATCACCCAAATGTGGCTTCTTATCAACGTTTTGATGCATTGATCTTTGCCTTATTTAGTCATTTCTAGGATCGTCTCTTTTTCTTGGCTGACTTGTGCTTACTCGGGTAAGGTCTTCATGCGGCCCAACATGTGTTGGCCACTGGCAACCCATCGGCACAATTCCTATTGGACAATATTACTGCGGATGAACGGATCCTGGGCCCGAAAGGCTGATTAATTGAATAATATGACCGTCTCGTGCTACTCAAGTAAGGTTCTTCATGTGGATAACATGCGTTGCCTACTGAACCGTTCGTTGTCGTAGTTCTATTGGACGATAGGGCACGGAAAAACGGATCCCTGACAGAGAGAGGCTGATTAATTGAATAATCTCGTCTCATCTCCCCCATTTTTAAATCTCAACTGTCCCCAGTTGGTTTGTAATAGGCCGTTTCCATGATCAGTTCGCTTTCTTTAAAGTCGTACACGACTTCTCGACCTGATTTGCTTCCTTTTGCCCTTCAATTCCCTGCCCTCTTCATGTCAACCGTTACCGATGCTACAGCTTGCCCGGCCAATGTCCCTGAGGACTGTTGGAATGGCGCGATGGACGCCGCCGCGGCTATTAGCAAGGTTCGACTGGGGAGCCCCGCCGAAACGCTCAAGTTCATTGCGTATCGCATTGGGAATATTGTCAGTTAACCTTTTTGCACTACTTGAGTAGCGCTATTTGATTAACGACTCTTTCTGTTCTATGTCTAGTGTCAACTTCGAGAGCATACGAAGCACCTCATTCACAACGCCCACCTCCGCAGCATCATGTTCAGCTGTCGACACAAGTACTCGCAGTTGAGTCCTAAAGGCGAGTGGCATCCCCAGCTTAAAGAGTTGGCCGAATTTTTGGCTGAGCTCAATGAGTTGCGGGACGCTGCTGTTAAGTCCAAGACGGCCAAGGCCGCTTTCGATCGTCAGGAGAAAGACCTGGCGATGGCCGAAGCCAAGGAGGCTGCTGTCCTCGCCGAGGTCGCAGCCAAGAATGCGAAGGTTCGCAAGCCTCGTGCTAAGGTATGTCTTTATCCATTCGCCTTTCAGCTTATCTGAGTACGCTCTTTTCTGTCTTAGAAGGCTAAGGTCGCTTCCTCGTCAACTACCGTCCGAGCGGACACAGATGGCGAGTCTGACGCCGAGCGTCAAGGTGAAGATGACCCTATGAACGGAGTCACTAACTTGGTGTGTAGTCCTTGCCGAAGCCCACGCTTATGCTCGTACCCTTGTTAACAATCTTACGAAGACTGCGCAAGCGCACCCTGTCATCGACGTTGACGACGATGATGTGGTGTTCGATGGTGGGGCTACGACTGCGACAATCGACGCATCTAGGCTGCCACCGGGCGTCAAATTGCCCAAGACCGGAGGTGAAGCTGTGGTACGTCCGTTACTCAAGTAGCGCTTATTCAACTAACGCTACTTGATTAGGCCACGGTGCGTGGTAAAACCATTTGCTTCCCCTACATCATTACTCGTGGCCTCGACGTATCTCACCCTTCGTATCGCAAGGCCGCTCACTTCATCGCCAAGAGCAATCCCTCGGAGGTACTCCAGGTAGATAACTTCCTAACCACTTCGACCGTATCTCGCAAGCGAAAGCGCGGTTCGAAGCGTCTTGAGGCCGATGAAGCTTACTTTTCTTCGCAGGGTAATTTCAAACTGCCCATCGCTATGTGTTCGGGTCTCACTCCACCGCTAGCGAACGACTCGCGGACGACCTCTCAGATCATCAACGACGCCGGTCGCGCTTGTCGTGTTGACGTTAGGGTTAACAACAACGCCTTACTCCGTCAAGAGGTTGCAACTAGGGACCAGTTGCACGTTACTTCGCACACCCTGGCCTATCACCTCCGCTTGTTCGAGTTCAACAAGGCTGAACACGACCTCCTCCTCAAGGAGATTGGAGAGCGTCAACTCTTTACTCTCCAGGAACCTCAAACCTAGTTTGGGTAAGAGATATTCCTTTCCTATTCTTCTTAATCTGACTCGCGCCTTACTTGATTAAGACAGGCTTATCAAATATCGAACACCACTTGCGCACTCGGCTTCTTAGCCAAGCCCATTAGTAGTAATCCGTCGTTTACTCCGATCCCACTCGTATTACATTCTTTATATAACACGCTCTTTGATTCAGGAGTTTAAGGCTTATTTGAATAAGGTGTCTTACTCGAGTAACGCATTTAGTGCGTTATGTTCACGAGTATATGCTAGATTAATTGAGTCTAGCCCGGGCAACGCGTTTAGAGCGTCTCGGGTTCTCCTCATCATACACCTCGTCTTCTAGGTCTGGTTCTTGATCCTCTTCGTCATCTTCGATGTATTCATCAGATAACTCATCCGGATCAATGTCTACCCAGTCTGGCCTTAACTTTACTCTGTGGAATTGCATGTCCTTGCCCAAATACTCGTCTTTCTCGTCCTCAGCGGCTGCTAGGTCTTCAAGAGTTTCTTGTGACAAGTCTATCAATTCTAGTATTCTGTCTGATAAGTCGATCTTTTTCCTAGCCAGGTAAGGTATAACTCTAAATTGCGCGATCTTTCCATGCAACATTGCACCGTTGAGTTCACAACAAAGGTATGAGCCACCCTTAGTTCTTCTGACTACCACCATAGGTCCGTTATAACGGATTGCCATTTTGGTGTTCAACGACTTTTCCACGGTTGTATTTCTTACTAGCACCATGTCACCAGGCTCGAATTTCAAGTCTTTAATGGTGTGTTCGTGAACACGTTCATATTTCCTAACTGCTGCAAGTTTCTCAGCGTCTACTCGTTCTCTCATCTCATCTACGTGTTGAACATGTTTGGCTAACGCTCTAGCGCGCAAACCAATTAATTCAGTAGTCGAGATAATTTCTCCGGGGTAGTCAACTAGCCAAGTAGCTTCTTCGATATCCAAGGGTATCACTGGGTGCGCACCACAGACTGCGAAGTAGGGTGTACAACCTAGACCTCTCCTTGTAGTAATCCTGTCCGCCCACAATACATGTGGCAAGAACCAGAACCATTTACGAGTATCACCTCCTGTAGCTTTAAACAATGCTTGACGGATATGAAAGTGCGAACTTTCCACTGGGCCATTAGCCTGTGAATTGTATGCTGAAATTCTTATTCCGCGTATCCCATATTTCGCCGCTAACCATTTCATGGCAGCAATGAACTGTGGTGCATTGTCTGTGACTATTTCAGACGGACAGCCCCAACGGCATATGATGTCTTCCAATAAGAATTTTCCTATTGCTTCACCATTATCTGCTCGTAAAGGCCTCGCCTCGGGATATCGAGTCAACGAGTCCCTTGCTTGAATAACGAATTTGAAGCCATTGGAGGGAACCCCCATGATCATCACATCCGAATGAATCTTCTGAAAGACACTAGGTGTCATTGTAGGCTTTGGCGGAATCCTTAATAGAGTCTTCTGCCTTACTTGACATAGGTGGCACGATTTAACGTACCAGTCTACGTCTCTGCTATAGTCTGGCCACCAGAATCTTACTTCAATCATGCTCTTGGTTGAATAAGCTCCTCTATGTCCTAAACTATCGTGCGCTGCACGCATCATATACATTCGGTACTCTTTTGCAACGACCAACTTGTGTGCACCACCCTCATCACGGCGATACAGCCTGTCGGTCTTCTCATCAACAAAGAATAATGAGGCATAGCGTACGAAAGTAGCGTACTGCTTATCTGAGTATCCTTCAGGTCTATACTCAGGTTGTTTGAGCCATTCTTTTACCAGTATAAGCCGGTCGTCTAGTTGTTTAGCACTATCCGTCCTATGATCCTCGGGATATTCTTCCCTTTGTTCTGGATCTAGCTTATATTTTTCTTCTGGCAACAATAACTCTTCTGGTTTAACATGCGACATTAAATATTGAGGCACTTCTAAACCTTCTGTGCGATATGATTTCTCTACGAACTCTGCAGTACTTACTTCACTAAGGTACGCAGTTAAGCATTCCTGCTGGAAGTCTCCTTCAAAGTCCGCTTTTTCTATAGCTTGGGTATAACCACCTCGAGTATCAATTTCGTGCTTGAACTCCTCAAAATCTAGTGGCTGCCTCCCTTCTGTGTCCCATTCAGGATGGTCTTCAGGCGGTGGATTCTCATCGTAACCGTCCTCAATATTTTCTACCTCCTCATCGCCTTCGACTGGTCGCCTTCTTGACAATCCATCTGGCGGGAAAGTCTTTCCAGCTACATGCTTTAATCGAAAGTGGAACATCAGAATCTGTTCTATCCAACGGTTGATTGTAGCGTTCGGACCCATGCCTGGGTTAGCCAACATCCCTTTGATGTACAACGCATCTGTCTCAACGACCAACTTTCTGGCTCCTAATAGCCAGTATTTCATCCTGTCTAATGCCCTTAGTAGACCGTACAATTCTCTCTTAGGTTGAGAGAACCGCGATTCACGGTCATTCAACGGAATGGATAGGAACTTTGCGAAGTACTTCTTAGTCGGGTCTATTGGATCCAACTGATAGACTTCTAGCCCTACTGACTGCCAAGATGTATCTACTGCTAGAACTATGTCTGAATCCCACTCGTAATTAAGCGGTTTTAGGGCACGGCATAATTTTATTTCAGCCTTTATGGCATCCATAGACTTCTGCTGTTTTTCACCCCAAACAAATTCAACATCTCCCCGCAATAGTCTAGCTATGGGTCTCGCAATAATCCCATAGTCTTTGATGAACATCCTTACTTGTCCAACGACTCCGAGGAACTGTCTGACCTCAGAAACCGTCTCAAGCGCTGGCCATCTAGTGATTACACCAATCCTGTCTTCTGAAGGACGTCTCCCTTCGAAGGAGCATATATGTCCTACGACTGGGAAACTTTCCATACATAAGAGGGCTTTCTTACCAGAGAAGGTGCCTCCGCAATATTTGAGTCTCTGCACTATTCGATTAACGTTTTGGAAGTGTTCCCACACAAACCGTCTAATGCCTGAGTTCTCTGGTATGGTCTCATACTTTAGTTTCTTATTCTGATAACGAGTGCCGGGTCCTCGTATTGGAACATCATCTATGTAGGGAATAGTAACATGCGGGATTTCATCTCGGAGGATGTAAGTAACATCGTCGTGGAATATTGGTACTGAATTAGTCCATCCCTGCGGGAGCTTTACTAGCCTAAGAGCACCAAATGGCGTCTGAAAGGTAGTGTAGTCCCGACTATTCTCTGCAATGTCCCTATGGTCATAGCCCGAATAAAGATCTAGGACTGCACCACAGGCTCGTCCAGCGAAATGGTTTGCTAATTCTTCAGTGGCCGGAGGTACTCCTGAGTGAGCAATTGTTACCGCATTAAGAGGTTCCAATGCATGCACTAATCGAATACTCTTGCCATCTTTCTTAATTACCCCGAAGAATTTAGTCCGGTATGAGGCGTTCGAGGGCTCATAGACTCCAGCTTCTATCTTCTCCTTGATAAGTTTACAAACCATATCTAATTGTCCACGCGGAATAGGTATACTTCGTTCAACCCATACTTTGTGTTCAATAACTGGGAATTCTACCGGTGGGAAGAAGTCGTGTCTGAAACTGCCTCTTTCAGAGTCATCCCAGGCAAACGCTCCTTCCTGCTTCATCATAAACTCGTGCATAAGTTTACGCTCTTCTGGCCACAGAAAATCTCCTTCATGGATCTTATCTATGATTTCTTTTCTATCAGGGGTGTATTTCCCGGTTGGCGAATATTCCGCCGGGTTAGTTGATAACTCTGGCATATTCTCCAACGGATCACCCTTAATCTCTCTACGAATTCTGAATTTCTCTGGAAGGTCTGTAAACACAGGTCTAATCTTTAAAGCTACTGGCTTATATTTCTTGCCAGCGAAAACTTGCTTAATTGAGTAAGACTCTAGTTTTCTCAGAGCGCGCTTCTTTATCTGAAGCGCCCTTCGGTGCTTCTGTGAGTCAGAGGCTTCAGCCCGTCTCTCTTTGGCCGCCTCACGTTTCTGATAAGGCTTGGTCCAAAGTTTCTTTACTCGAGGAACGATATATTCTGGAACTTGGGCGCAGAAGCACTCAGTCTCGGAATGTTCCGGATGTTTCCCACGGTTCAAATTGCTCTTTTTGCCATTCAAATGGTCCGGGACGGCTTCATCCCATGTAAACACTTGAAAGGACTTCTCTGTCTTGCTTTTTGGCTTAACTGGTTTAAGGAACTCATTAAAGAGTGCCGTCGCCTGTTTGTCCTGCTTGAGGCTCTTAGCATCAGCAGAGGCGGCTATATACCCTGCCCGTACCTCATCTGCTGTGAACCTGCCTCCACTTCGCGGCTCTAGGTAGCCCTGGATTTCCAACTCTTTCTTCTCATTGAACCCAAATTGTAGCGCTAGTTCGCCATCTTGGGTTTTTGCCATCAATTCCTCGAAGATCGTTGAAAACCCGGCTCATCATCCTCGCTGTCTGACGATTCAGTCGCTATCTGACTCCTCTGATTCGTCTTTGACTTCTTCTACGGTCGCTCTACGGCTTTTGAACTCTGCTTGAGTAGTGGGTCCTGGGTGAGTAGGAGCCTTGAAATTCTGTGGCAGCGGTTCCGGCTTAGTAGCAGCAGAATAGGTCCCTCTAGGGTGTGTAGGCACTGTACAGCGCCTGCCCGTGTTAGGGTCTTTCAATGTTATTACTTGTCCACCGTTAGCTGAGTTATTAACTTGGCTTTCAGTAAGGATGTCAAAGGGCCTTCCCAAGAGAATCTTATATGCTGGCTGGTCAATTATATGAACTTGAAGATAAGCTGCTATTTCACCAACCACGAATGGTACGTTCCTGGCTAAGCCTGCTGACTTCTTCAATTGACCATTTGCGCTCTGCATATAGATTTGAATGTCTGGGTCCCAAGTAATATTTAAACGCTCAGCCTCAGAAAGTGCCATAGACACAATCTGAGAACCGCTATCAATTACTGCTTCAATACGATGTTTTCCATCTACCAAAGGGAATATAACCCTTAGTGAGGCAGAGTCATTGGCCACAAATACTTGTCGAGGGGACTCATCGTCCTTTAACGAAGCCAAGTACTGTAAGTAAGGATCTGGGACTACCATGTACCCAGCCTTAACTCTAGGATCCAACGCTGTGTCTTCCTCTGTGGAAATATATAACGAGTCTACCCTGGGTAAGTCCTCGATATGAATCGCATCATAGTCTAATTGGCAGCTTATATCGTCTTCCATGTAAGGATAATCCGATTCTTGCAAGAGAGCATTAATCGGTTTAAACTTCAATGGACTACGAACTTTTGTGAGCATTTTTCTCATGTCCAACGCTAAGTGAGGAGAGGCTTTCACTAGTCGGCCTAACGGTAAAGTGACCTGAGTCCTCAATACTGTTTCCAACAGACTCTCTTCTTCTCCCATATTATCTATTGGAGCCTTAATTCTGTACGCCCTTTCTTTACTAGCAACAGGAATATTTTCCTTAGCTTTTAAGAATTTCGGAGTGCTTACTCGATTAAGAGCAGGTACATCTCTATAGGGTAATTCAGGCTCTTTCTCCTTTTCTGGCACTTTCTCGGGCTCTCCCCGAGTATCTGGTGGAATTTCAGGTTCTTTAGCCGGCTCCTGTATTTCTATAGGATCTAGCACTGGTTCCTTGAAAGCCACTTTCTTCTTTTCAGGTCTCTTGGTCATAACAATTTCTATCCCGGGTAGCTTCGAAACAGCAACCGGCCTTTTTCTCCAATTATCATTCTTTTCAGCTTCACTTAGGTCCTCCGGCGGGTCAGCTGAGCGAGACTTAGATTTCTTCTTAGCCTCTCCCTCCTTCCTCGAACTCTCTAGTTTGGGGACGGGGTCTGCCCTTCCTTCGCGGACTGTCTAGTCTGTGCAAATTGTGCTTGGTTTGTAGGTAAGCTGCTGGAACCCCGAACAGCGTCTACTATCTGCGCCATTTGCGCAAACTGGCTAAGGTCAATCATCCCTGGCGTAGGTGCAACCTGCGTTTGAGGTGCTGCCTGCGGTGTAACAGGAAAATTCAACGGTTGCTGAGTCTGAAAGACTTGCGGAGCTGGAGCATAAGCTTGAACAGTCCCTGGGTTGTACATTGCCATTGCTTGATTAGGCGCTACTTGAGTAGGCATTGCCTGATTAAAGACTTGTGGCTGGTACTGGTTCTGTTGAAAGGAAGCAACCGGGAGGTACGTTTCCATTCTAGCCTTATTTTCTCCAATAATCCTCTGTACTTGGAAGCAACGGATCTCGTCGTCGCGACTATCATATACAGAGTTCAAATTGTCTACTATGTCTTGCTGGAATTGCGTAATCTGGTCTACTCTCGGGTGCGAGTATTGTTGCATAAATGCAGCTGGTGCCCCAGGAACAACTTTATTAGCATAGTAGTCATCAACCCTTTGTTTCTGACTCTTGGTCTCCGGCCATCTAGGAAAGGCTGAGCCGTCTCCTAATTTCATACGACCATTTTCTATAAGAATTTTGGCTGCATCAATGTGTTCCCTCTTATACGGGCAGTCTCTGACCATATGTCCACTAAGGTAGCAATAAAAACAATCCCTATTGGGTTGCCTAAATGTCCTATCTTCACCGTCGCGATTTGACGCTTGCCCGGCTTGGACAATATCTCTGTGGGGAGGAGCATCTCTGCCTTTCCAATTACTCTGGCCCATATACTGCTCCATAGTTTGCTTGAAATCAGCTCTACTCTTCTTAGACTCTTCAGCTAGTTCTGCCCGCATTTCTTTCTTGTGCAGTACTAGAGTGTCCTTGATTTGAGCGAATCCTGCCTCAACTTGGTCTCTAACTTCGTCCTTAATCCTCATTTCAGTTTTTGCCCAGTCTGCTGCCTGAGTAGGCGCTCCAGACGTTGGCAGAGCAGCCGAAGACAAACTCATACCCGTAGTAGTGGGTCTGACATTTATCTTTGAAAGCCTTTCAACTAAGATGAATAGCTCGTCAAGTTCTATAGTCCTTTCGGGCCTATCAATTTGAGCGGGCAAAGGGTTTGGGACGTTAGTCAACCCAGCTATCTGGTCGTACATTACTCGAGAAATCATATGACCGATTTCTAAAGCAAACGACGGCTTCAAAGCATGTTAAATACTTGTCTACCAGTGCTGTGTTTGTAACCAAACTAGGTGGGTTTCTAAGCTTTGCTGCTTCCAGCTTGAACTGGATGTTCAAGCGCTTTATCAGACCTTGGTCTGACTTCTTTATCCCAACGTGTTCGTTGCAGATTTCTTGAAGACGGGTGATTGAACCAACCCTGAAAGCTTTGATATCGGGAAACAACTCCTCTATCTCGGCCACCCATTCATCAAATGTGCCTGGGGGGTTATAGCTGGACAGACTCGACCATTCTTCTTGTACAGATAAGGATGCAAATCTAAGGACTACGTCCTTCTTCGCTTCTTCATCCGTTACATTGGCTTCTTTTACTATCATCTTGCAATGCTTGAGGTATTTCATCAAGCTTGCGGCGGTTCTGCCATCGAAGGACGGGCTATTTCTGGTGTCCCAAGGGACCGGGACCTTTATTGTAGTAGTAGACATTGGTACGCTTAATTGAGTAACGTTTGCTTGAACTACAACGGTTGTGGGATTCGGACTAGGCACTATAGGAGTTAAAGGACTCCCTGGAGGACTAGGTTCTGGTTCGAGAGTTTCAATTCGAGATGTGCTGGGTTGGCTAGTAGCTAGTTCGCCCTCACTTTGTAAGGTCTCGGATCGTAATTCCTCGTAGGCTGTTTGTCTTTGTACTGTTTGCTGTGAAGCGGTAGTACGGGCTCTGTCTGCTGCTGAAGGAATCCTTTTCTTTGAAAAGGTAAGAGCTGGAACTAATCCGGCACTCTTTGATCTCTCAGTTGTACGGGTTTTTGGAGCAGGTTTGGTCCAAGATTGAAATTCTTGAGAACCTTCTCCTTGATACTCTTCTTCCGAAGATGAACGGTTTGTAGCTGGGTTCGTCTTAGGTGACGTGATGAACCAGCTTAACTCAAGCTTTCAATTGAAAGACTCGAGTTCTTCGCACTTGTTTGAGTACGACTTTCACTACTCGAGTAAGGACAAATCCTATTCCGAAAGCAAGTTTCTATCACAGTTTCTGCTATAATCCCCTCGCGGTGGGCTCCAGATGAGACGGGGGCTCTCGAAGTACGGCGGGAAATATGCTATCAAGCCGCTAAATGCAAATGGACAAATGAACTATCCACTATACACTAACAACCAAATCACACTACAACCAATCACTCCTCTTGTATTGAGAGCTTTGAGTCGGGTAGTTCGGGGTTTGAATCAACGGTTTGTTGACCCTATAGCTAGTCTGTACTCGTAGGGGTACTTGCTAAGATCGCTACTCAATTAAGGTGTCTTATTTGAGTAAGGTTCTTGGATATTGTCTGGGTAGTTCTGGTCTTATTTCAAGACTAATGCGGTACAATGTACGATGTTTATAGAGTTTAATGACACAAGGTCGGGTTTGGGTGTCTAATAGACGGGTTTGTGGTTATACACCAAGGTTTTTGGATGGCTTTCGGCCTTAAAAGAGCTTTCGGCTCAGTACAGATGTTCGGCTTTCGGCCTTAAGAGAGCTTTCGACTCAATATGATTCAACTGAGACTGGTTCTGACGGCTTTCGGCCTTAAAAGAGCTTTCGGCTCAGTACTGATGTCGGCTTTCGGCCTTATTCAAAGGGTTTTCGACCCAGTTCTCGAGGTTTCTTATATTTTTAAGGTCTGATCCAAATCCAAATCTATTTCTGGTGCTAGGTGTCTGTGGGCTAAGCCCGAGCTACTCAAATCTAGTGGAACAAACAAGGACAACCAACTCTGGTGCCTGCCTCCAAGGGATATGCGCTCCCGTTCCTGCCCTTTCTGCCCCTTATTTATACTACTCTCAACCTGCTTACACTACTTGGTTTACGCTACTTGCTCTCTAATATGACTCGTACGGCCTTCTGTCTCCGACGGCGTCCCTCGTTCTTGATTGGCCAGTAAAGGCGTGCTCTGACAGCTGCACACGGTCGTTGGTTTGATCCATCAAGGAGCTCTTCTTGGCAACTGATGCCTTGCTCAAGTAAGGTCTTCTTCGTCTGTGGCTCTATGTCCCGAGCCCGGAAGGGTCTTCTTCGTCTAGCCTGCCATCGTAGCTTCAATACGGTACCCCATAGTCATAGGTTAGCTCAACCCGTCTATCCCTGGTTCGATTAGGAACCTAGGATGCCTTATCCGATTTAAGGATTATCGCGATCTCTATAGTGATGCTGGTTGCCTAGATCCGGAATTGCCGGTTCTATTCTTGGATGCTATCCGTCTTGGCAGTATCTGCCTTCTCTCAGTAGCCATTCCCATCATGTGGCCTGAACGTGCTAGTCCTTTGTGTCAAACACGGACAATCTTAGTCTAGTCAATCTTTTATGAAGGACTTGGTTCCGCCACTGTGCAAGTATGATAGTTTCCTTCCCATCTCCTTGGTAAGTGTCCCAGCAAGCAGCCTTAGGCTTTATATAACCTAGTTTCTCTGCCACGATAGTCTAGTTCCTTACTCGAGTAAGACATATATTGGCCCCATTTGTGGAGGTACCGCTATAGATCCTCCCGGTTCATTCCCTAGTGCTATTAGACTTGTTAGGCTACTCGTTCGGAGCTCCCGAAAGCCTCTTAGGTATGTAGCACACATGCTTGACAGCTGGAAATGCGTAAAATGCGCAAATTCAGGTGTACTTGATTACACGGCTTATCACCGATCCCGTCACCGCCCCGTCTCAGCTCCGCCAACACACGCCGCTCTTTCTCCCCGGGTCCCGCAGCGTAACTCCTTTCGCATACCACGGCCCACCTTTGTTGCGGGACTCGACACCCTACCCGCCATTCGCTTCGTCGCAGGTCGGTGATGCATCTACATACCCGATAACATAACTAACTTGCTCTTCAGACTCTCTTTCTGCCCCACTCCCGGGGCCCCACCCCATTCATGGACGACTCGACCTCCTACCCGCCATCGTCGTTGTCGCGCCCTATGGCGGTATGTGCTTCACTTTCACTCACATATGACTTAACTTACTTATGATCTACAAGCCTCGCTCCCCTTCGCCCGCGCCCGACTCCCCGCCTCCCAAACGAAGACGCGTAGATTCACCTCCCGGGAGCCCCGCTGCCGCCACCAGCAGCACCAAACGCGCAGTTCTACAATTTTTCGACACCGCGGCGGGTGACTCGGACGAGGATATCCCAGAAGAGGATGAAGACGACGAAGAGACCTTATCCGACGCCGGTGAGTCGCGCATACCTCGCCTAGATTCCTACTCAGGAATCAGTGTAACAGGCTTCATCGACGACGATGTGCCCGAGGACGGCCTGCCCAACGCTCATCCCATTTTCGACGATGATAGCGACGACGACCTCCATGAGGCTAGCGACGAGAAGATTCAGCAGCTCGTCGCACGCTATGAAAAGGAAGCGGGGAAATATGCACGCGACGCCAAGCGAGAGCGCGGGCACAGAAGCTCGGGCGAGACGGTCGAGCCCGACGAGATAGTCGCATATATCACCGGTGTCGCAGAATCCGGAGAAAATGCGACTGTCCTGGTCAGCGACTGGATTCGGCTCACCAGGGCTCCAAATCGCGGCGCGTTGGCGTACGTGGTCACTCCTCAACGTGTGCTCGTCGCTACGGCGCCGCAGGGCCCGGACCATGACGGGGACAAACCGGCGGTGAACCTGGATGACGAACAGGACAAACGCCTTTTCGCCGACCCGGACCTTGCCATGGACAAACGTCTTCTCGTTGGCCCAGCGTCGGTGGAAAAACCCGTTCTTCTCGCCACCCCGCCAGTGGACCCGCAGCACGACCCTCTTGTCTCCACAGCGCCGGTCGACCCGGACAACGATGCGGACAACATTGCGATGCCTCCCCCTGGCAAACTGCGTACCGACGTCTGCACCAAGATTTCCTTCTCCCAACCCCTCATGCGCAAGGATCACCCCATCCTGCACCCAACGCGCGACGAACTCGCCCCGTTTCAAAGAACCAGCCTGCACTACCTGCAGGGCGCCAGGTTCTGGGGCGATACCGGTTTCGGTCTCATGGAGGGTGACCGTGTCGTCTGTCCTGCGGGCAAACGGCGAGGAATGCAGGGGTGGATCGGGCGCATCGTCAAGAAAATCGTCGGTGGCACCTTCCGCTATTGGGTCAAGCTGACGCAATACTTCGGCACCATCCCCGACACCCAGAAGACTCCCGGGGAGATGTTTGCATTAACAACTGTAGCACGCCATATTTTGGACCCAGGCCCTACTGTACACCTCCTTGATCGGGTACAGGTCAAATACGGGCGGAGCTGGTTCATCGACAAGATTGGGCGTGTCGTCGAAATCTCGGGCCCGACGCTCACCGTAGAGCTGCCTGAGGATACTGTCGGAAACGTGGATCCCGGGCATTTCCAGCAAAACACGTTGACGGGTGGCTGGCGCTTCAACATCCCCACTTCCGATACTGTCCGCCACTTTCTGCCCGGGGATTTCGCGTGGTCTACGGGGATTTGTCTGGTCGCAGGGGTTTCATCGTTCACATTCACCCCGGCGGCGTACTCGAGATATTCGATGATCACGAACGGTCAGGCCAAGAACACGTCGTGAGTTGTTTCTCTTTTCCTTGTTCTTCAAGTCACCAACTAATACCGTGTTCCAAGTTCCTAGTTCGGCAATCGGACGTCGAATTTGTTATCCTCGAGGATAACGCTGCGTTTTCAGATTATTCGACGTATCAGTACACCACCCGGAGCGAAATCAATCCCCCGACTCATCCACTCGCCGAATCCGAACCAGTCAATCTTGAGAAAATTCAGTCAAGGCTTCGAGTCGCAAGTGGGCGTCTTGCCGAGTATCTCGCTGAGGTAAAGGGCGACGAGGTAAAGGGCGATGAACGTGAACGGGCAAATCTGAAGAGATATCGCGAGGACCTCGTCACATATATCGAGAAGCTCACTCATCCACTGACGATCAAGGGGATCCAGGAGCGCGACCGCGAAGCCGATGCCCGCGCACGCCGGTTGATGAACACCGGCAAACGATACGAAGGAAGGGAGGTGGAGGTCATCGGGAAACACCCCGACAAAGGAACATGGGGCACGGTAGTCGGGGATCACGACAGCGAAGCCCGGGCACGACGTATGAAGGCTTGGACGTCTGCAAATCCGGACAAGGACGTCTATGGGCGCCGCTGGTGGGACTCGCGGGGAATCCTGGTTTCCATCCGCACGCATACAGGTTCGATGATTCAAGACATACCCGTCGAAAATCTGGTGATGCGCCGCCACGACTTGAGCCGGTACGTCGTTGTATTGGTTTTGTTCTTTTCTAACTAACCGCTGTCTAGAAAACCGGTTCCTTTAACTCGTGCTTATCACCTCCCATCTGCGCCGAGCACAAGTCCGGTTCTGGCCGTCCCGCGCCCTCGCGCGCCTCGCGCGTTTACACCGCTGCCACTTTCCAGTACACCGTCGCCACCTCCTCGCACGCCGTCTCCACCTCCCACTAACGAACCGTTGTGGCCTGCCGCAGAACAGAAGCTGGCAGGCAAGTTCCTCCTCCCACAGCACGACCAGATACTCACACTGATTTTAGGTGAAGACACGGGTGAATGGATGTGCATCCCCGCCTTGAAGGGCAAGCGTGTGGATGTCGTGCTCGAGGGTGTGGATAGCGTTGCGCTCCAGACCCATCGCATTTTCAAAACGAGCGCTAAGATCCGAGCCCTCGAAGGGAAAGCTGGCTACCTCCTGCTCGCAGACGCCATTGACCCCAAAAGCCTCGACAAGAAAAAGGTACAAGTCTTTGGTTTCAGTGTCCCGCACGGTATCGGGCCGATGTGTATCAAGCCCCGGCGGTTCGACGACGACGGGGCGACGAGGATCGACGCCTTCAAAGAGCGCGTCGTCATTGTTGGGCCGGACATCCTCGGGGATATTGTCGCGAAGGGGTGCTACGCGCAGACCCGGCCACACGTAGAGCACACCCACGGCAGCGGCATCGTAGAGGTGGAATTGGAGAGCGGGGCTTTAAAATTCTATCATTACTCTAGTCTGTGCATGGCGCGCAACATTCACATCGACACGACCGACAACGCTTTTCCCTGTACGACCTTCTATCATGATCACACTATTTAGATAGCTTGTAAATAATTTGTATTAGCGCACACCGCGCGTAATTAGACTTACTGACGACCTGACTATATAGTAAATAGATTGGCGCAATGGAGCGCATATTTTTTTTAAAAAATAGCCCTAGTGGGACGGGGACCTGTATTCAGGACTATTAGGACACCGTAACCGGAACGTCCCATTTGCACAGTGGTTGTGCTGCCGGTTAATGTGTCACTTCTTGGGACTCTTGTCCCGGTGTTGGCCTGGTTCGAATCCGGCATGGGACTGTTTTTTTGTATCTCTCCATCTTTTCAATGAGAGAAGCGATAAGATTAGATGTATGGTCGGACCGGCCCCCGAGACTTGCGCAACATCACTGTTGTTGTTTGTTCCGGGCGCCTATTTTGCTCTTGATCTGTAACCACCACCACCTCAAGGTCGAATATAGTAATATTCCTGGTGGTGGGTGGCTGGGCGTCGCATGGGCTGTGCAAGACGATGTGCGTGCGCTCTCTGCTCGGCGCGGCGTTTTTTTTGAGTGGGTGGCGAGTCGCTGGGCCGCGCAAGACGCCGTGCGCGTGGGTGCCAGCGCAATGCGCACGCGCCACTCTAGTAGGCGTGTCCGACCCTGGAACTGCCCAACGAGTGCCGTGCCATTGCTTTACTGTACTTTACTTACCGTACTTTACTTACTTACAACGACCTACGTTCGTCAAAGACAATTTTACCATACGATACCTTCAGTGACCTCCGATACCAAAAATGTATTGATACAAAGAAATGGGCGGGGTGGAACAAAGGCAGGGCCCACAATGAATCACGGAATGGAGATACCGCCGGGCGTGAGAACCAAAGAATGCCAAAAGAAGGCGGTGAGTGGCAAGGTCGTGTCATCTAATCTAATAACTTACCAGACGACGGCCTGCAGACGTAGATTATGCGTTGGACCCAGAAGGACGTTGCCGAGGTGAAGAACTCAAGCCCTCTGCGCGCTGGACCTCGAGGCCCGCCTCTAGTCGAAGTGCGCCGACCAACGCTGTTGTCGAAAAGCAGCCCAGCGAAACCGCAAGCCATCGTTTATTACGCCAACGGCCAAACCCTCACCCAGCGCCTGCAGCGACCACCACTGGGCCAGGTGGGGTGGCGGGATCCACTGCGTGCGGACGGGCCATCGACACCCGCACGCGATCCCCAATACCCTCATATCAGCATCCCCACCGACGACATAGTCGGCGGGGACCTTTTGTCTTCTCAGCACACCCCCGTTCCCCCCGCCAGTGTCAAGAAAACGAATCAGTGGCATCGATGGACGCACAAAGTCATCCCGAAGCTGGTACCCAACTTCATCGAATTGATGCACGAAACGAAGTCGCTCCGTAACACCTCGGGACTCGTTCTCGAAGACAGCCCGCCTTGCGCCTGCAACAAGCGCACCCTCTACATAGCTATCGTCCGCATGAATGGTAAGTGGATGAATGTCTAACTTGCAGTTTCTTTTATTGACGCGCCACCAGTTATCGACCATAAACGCCTGTCGGTGTGCACCTGCTCTCCCATGCCAACTTTGCTTCTGAAAGCCGGGCTTTTCCCGTGCTCCCCGCTGTACCCCAGCCTTGCAGTGGACCTCAACGTCCTGGACTTCGCAATGCGACTCTTTGTGAACATGCTGCCCAATAATACGGCCTTTTGCAATACCATGGAGGTGTTTCTTTCCAGTCGTGGATACAAGTTGACTACGAAGGTATGTTTCCTAACGTTGACCGCTGCTCGACCCATCGATACTGATATATTGACCAGGATACACTCTGCGTGCGCTTCGGTAACACACTGGAGTGGTATACGAGCCTCCAACACGCGACAAGAGCGAAGATCGACGCCGCCCTTGATGTAGTGCGCACCATGATCCTCGACGGTGTCGACGAACCATCTGCGGAGGATGTACCCCCTTCCCGTGCATCCACACCGACTCCTTCCACCGCGTCGACGCCGCCGGCCACTCCGCCGCCCTCGACACCTACCGGTCGGCGGCCAATCCCCCCAAACACCTCCCGTCCCAAGAAGCGCCGAAGAGCAGCTACTGCTGGCGACAGCGACAGCGACAGCGATGTACCTGTCGCTAACCCCTTCCCAGAGCCTCCCCCCCGAACGCGGCCCAGCGACTATCTCATCAGCCGCTGTCCCGCGTGCTTTGGCGGGCTCAAACATGACCCCACTCACCCCGTCGATATTCACGTCTGTGCAGACGCGTGCTTCACGCAGAAGCGAAGGCGCAAGGGCGCCCGCGATCCCCCTCGGAAGCACCCCCACTCAGTGTTCGTGCCGGAGCCAACAGCTGAGCAGATGGGCGCCCACGTTGAGGAAGTGAGACCGCCAAAGGCGCGCTCAAAGCCAACAAAGCGGGTTCGCTCCGACGACTCCGACGACGACGACTACGAACACGTCGCCATCCGCGTCCCTCGCTCCGTCTTAAACGACTGCGAGTCTTCCTTCAAAGCCGCTGATGAAAAACGCGAGAAGGCCAGCACCAAATTCTTCGACGACACCGGAATCATGGGCCTGCTATGTCGACACGACCGGGTCCTGTGGCTCGTCAATATGCGCACTGCCGGGGAGAAACAGTACTATGTACTGGTGCTTCTGGAGACGTTGTTCCAACATCTACCCGCAGACATTCGGGTTGGCGTTCTATACGATATCGCATGTCAATTACATCGATCATGCGTCAAGTTTGGATTCCTCGACCGATACATGGACCGCATTCTCTTTGCGGTCTCCGTCTTCCACGCGTTCGGTCACCGATGGCCGTGTCAACTCATCTACCACCCCCTCAAGTGCTGCGGCTTTGGCCACACAAACGGTGAAGGATGCGAACGCTTTTGGCATTCCATTAGCTCCCTAATCGCCTACCTCCGAGTCACTGGGGTGAGTTGTCGCTCATCTGACTGAGGGAACCTAACTGATAAAGTCTGTAGTACCATCTTCGCCTTTATACGATCGACAGTCAAATCGAGCACGCGGACAAGATGAGCCTTGGACGTTTAGCGTCCTGGATCCTCCGGCGGACAGCCCACTGCGAAGGCAAATTGCGAGAGGCGGTCGCGGAGCTGCGGGCATGTGGGATTCCCGAGGCCGTGCTACGAGAAGAGTGGCGAAACAGGTGGCAACTCAAACGAAACCGTTGGCACGTACGTATGGCACGCTCAGCATACGAAGGGTTTCGACTAACTATTCACTAGGGCGATCCAAGACTCAGGGGGTAGCCGCTATCGAACGGATCCTCGAATCGCGCAGCAAGTCCGACCAGCTCTTCACACGGGTGACGAACTTGGAGGAGGCGCTCCAGGACCCGACGAACTCGGCAAGCGTGCGCTTATACGCCGAGATGAACCTCGAAGATAGTCGACAAGCATGGCAGAAGGAGAAGGAGAAGACCGCACGCCTCGAGCGCCAGCTGGGGGTTAACGATACCACCTGTACTGCGCAAGCTCGCACACGGCGAATACTACACGGCGAGGATGAATGCGAAGGCCTTGAAGGAGCGTTTGCGCTCCAAACTGCGGGACCGCAAGTTCGAGCTGGATCCCATTGAGCGCTCAGTGCGGCGTACGACAAGCGGTACGTCGGCAGTGCGCATAGTCGCGAAATGACTAACTGTTTCACTCAAGAGAATCAACGAAACGAGCACGCAAGCGCTGCAATAAAGCGACGTGAGCCCAGCATCAACAAACTGGTCGCCGCATACAACAAGCTATGCGAGAAGATACGCACCCTCATCGCCGCCAAGCAAGCCCCGAAGGGTGCCGTACCCCCCGTTCCTGTCCCTGCCAAGGGCATCTACCAGCTCGACGTCGACGACGTGATCTGGCAGGATTTGGGCTTGGATGATGAGGAGGATTCGACCCCACCACTGTGGCTCAGCAACGAACAACGTTCGCTCGGGCATCCGCGCGCTTTTAACGAAGGATCGATGTGAAGAAGAGGCCCCACGGTTGCTACGGGAGCGGGGGCACCTGCAAACATGGTTTTCCAGGGAGTGGAAGACCGTGCGTGAAGCGATTTCACTCAGTGAAGAAGGTACGCCGATGCCGTCTGTCTCTGTGAGACTGTACCTCCAACTGACAACCACCCAAGCTCCAGTCCGGTATCAACTCGAGCTGAGACGCGAAGAGCTCTTGCAGCTTTGCGTCTTGTGGAGAAAATCGACAGGACGCCTCGCGGTCGACGACAGTTTGGTCGAGTGGGGACCAACGAAGGAAGAGCTTCTTGGTTGCGAGATCTCGAATGTCACGGCGTCTTGGGGTGATGGGGAGGAGCCGGAAGATTTGAGTTGGTCAGACGACGATGAGGAGGAGCCGGAGGACGCTGCGTTGCTTCAAATCTTAGCAGCAGTGGAACGGGCGGATAACCATAGAGGCGGCGACGAAGAGGGTGGTGAGGGCGATGCGCTGTGGGACTCCGGAGACGACGCGTTCTGACCTAGTTTAACTTTCAAACCTCCCGACGCTCGATATAGTAATTTTGCTCGTCCGCCAAGTACATACATATGTATACATACATACAGAGTACTTCACACAGGATTGCATGCTAGAATCAAAACCAATCAAACCGCGTAATGCCGCCGCTCCTGGATTGGTACGTGTGGCTTCGAGGTTGGGCACGCGCTAACAATGTCATTTTAGATTTCCTAATAAGTGAAGGTGGCCCGCGATCGCGTTGGGCATTGACTGTAATAGGAATGCGGGGCGAGGCCATTGTTCAAGGTGGAATCGCTGGGCCGCTTTAAAAGGGAGGCAAGCAGGTGTGTAGACTTACCATTCACCCAATATGTCGCACCAAACATCCCTCAGCCGCTACTTCACTGTGTCTTTCGGCAGCCGCGCCCCCCGCCAGCGAGTCGTGATGCCGGAGCCGCTCCCTGCGCAAACCCCTCTCACTCGCTTCATCTTCTACATCCCTGCGGCCCCGCGCTGGGACGTGAAACGGACCCCGATGCTGCCTCGCCCTCGCAAGCTCGAACAGAGCATCTTGTCGCTGTACTTCCCCAACCCGTGGATGTACATCGGGGAGATCGGCACCACCAACCGCCTCGACAAACTCCGCCTTGGACTCCTCACAACCCGCCATGTACACCGAGGCTTGCCCGGGAACGATACCCGCCCTTTGCCATTCCCGGAGCTTGCAGACGACCCCCGAGTCTGAGCACATCAAATTCGTGAAAACACCAGAGCCGTTGTGCGGAGGGCCGCCTCTCGCGCCGCCGCGTTCACCAGGTTCTGGGGCGACGAAGTCCAGGGTAAGTTGGCGGCCCTCTTCTCCGCCGTCCTTAACTCACCATTGTTCTAGAACAAGAGCACATGGACGCTTGTCGGGAGATCGACGGGTACCTCGAAAGGCACAACGAGAATGGTATGTTTCTCGCTTCATCTCTGGGGGTCTGTTTCCTGAACCCCTGCAGCTCTCATTGGTTTTCGTGCTACTCTGGGCCCGCGCGCCCTTGAGTACGGTGCGTTCTACACTTACGTTCCTGGCTACTGTGCTGACTCCATCCTCGGCCCTCGTCCCAGTCTCCACCCATGCCACCAGCGACAGGGATTTGACCTTGATTGTGAAGGCAACGGGACTTATCCTGCGTGCGTCCTCCTCATCTCCTTCTTCAAGCCCCTTACTGATAATGCTCTAGCTCAGGGGCCTGGCCTGCAGGGATACCTCGACGCCGTGGATGAGGACAACGAAGACGCATTCGACAACACCGCCGCCAGCGACTTGTCCGGCGACGACCTCCCCTTCGACTCATACCCTGATTATTCAACCGTCGGCACCACCATGGATACCCCCAGCAGTGTCGACAGCGTCCCCCCGCTCCTGGATGTCGAATCTAACGACGGCGAGGGCTTGGTGCTACAAGCGGGCGATCTGCCCTCGGTGGGGTCTGCGACACATTCGGAACATGGCGACTTCACCCTGGACATGAACTGGGTGTTCCGTGGTCGCAACCTTGGTCTTGTGATGGATGGAGAGCGCAGCGAGCACGACGAGCGTGCAGATCGTCAACAGCTCATCCAGCGCTGGTTACGCACCCTTGGGGCAGCCGGCGACGTCTAATCGTCTACTTTGTACACTTATATACTCTTGTACTCGTGGTTTCATTCCCTATATGATTTTCTTCCTTTGATTTACGAGACTTGCTGAAAAAACTCGACTTGACACGAAAACGGCGGCCTTCGGGGACCGCAGCCTCCACCCCCGTCGCGTCCACCTCCAAGCTGCCAGCTGCCCCTTCGAAAACCCCGGGCTTGAAATGCCGCTACACCAACAAGGGGGTGATGTCGGACACGTTCATCGTGAAGGCTTTCGACCAGGTCGATGGGCCGCCGACGTACATAGACAAGCATACGCTCTTCTGGACGGCCAGCGACGACGGCGGAAGCTGGAAGGCGTTGCCGCCAGGGGTGACACCGCGTTTTGACGACGGCCAGTCGGGATTGTGCTTGGTGTTGCGTGCCAGCATTGCTCTCTCTTGATAGTTTTTTGTAGCTGAGCTCTATGTACTTGTACCATATGCCATTTTTCTTTGCTTATTGTTTTACATGGCGCTCGAATTGTTTGAAATTTCTGAAAAAACTCGACTTGACACGAAAACGGCGGCCTTCGGAGATCGTCGGCCGAACGGACTTGGGTTTCGTCCT
Organism: Mycena galericulata; assembly: GCA_029289565.1. Lineage (NCBI taxonomy): Eukaryota > Fungi > Basidiomycota > Agaricomycetes > Agaricales > Mycenaceae > Mycena > Mycena galericulata. Next base: position 656,487 of record JARKIA010000029.1, on the reverse strand, counting down.
TGCGATTAGAGACACCGAGTTGAAGTCGGGTGGAGGAGGAATTGCATTATTGAAGGGAAATAGTGTTTCGGATACTCTTGGCTGATAGTTACTTTTGAAATGCATGTTGTATTGTTTTTCGCCAAGTCGCGCTTGGGTGCGAACAAACGACAACAACCGCTACGGTCCCAATATGGTAAGTAGGTTTGAGTAGGTTCGATTTGGCATTGAAAAATGAGACTCGAGAAAAAATACAAGTAAAAAAGACTTATCCTGGGGTAGGTATAGCAATGAAAAAAAAAGAGCCTTTGAAGAAATAGAAGTATAAGTGAAGTAAACAAAAACAGTGGGCCTCTGGTTATACCCAGAGGTGAACCAAACAAAAATGTGGGTATAACCAAGGAGATGTGGGTGTACCCACCTGGAACCAAACAATGGTGTGGATGCATCCACACCATTGTCTGAGATACAGGTGGATGCATCCACCTACTGTGGACGTATCCACAGGAAAATCCACAAGGAGGTGGATGCATCCACGGAGGAAGTGGATGCACCCACATAAAATACAAGAGGGTGGATGCATCCACATGTGGTCGTATCCATGGTGTGGATGCGTCCACTTGTGGGTGTATCCATTATGGTGGGTACGTCCACTTGTGGGTGTATCCATTATGGTGGGTACGTCCACTTGTGGATGTAACCCTATGGTGGGTACGTCCACAGTGCATGTGGATATATCCACACGCACAGTGTGGATATATCCACAGACCCCCTTGGCCTTGTGAACGGACATGTCCATTAGGCCCACCCCCGCCAGTGATGAAGTATATGCTATGAGAGTCTGTTTGTGAGGGAAGGCGGATGAACGGAGGAGGAAGCCAGAGCCGCGCAAGCCAGGCAGATGAATGGAGGGGGACGCCGGAGCCACGCAAGCCAGCCAGGCGGATGAACGGCGGGGGACGCCGGAGCCGCGCAAGCCAGCCAGGCGGATGAACGGCGGGGGACGCCGGAGCCGTGCAAGCCAGCCAGGCGGATGAACGGAGGGGGACGCCGGAGCCGCGCAAGCCAGCCAGGCGGATGAACGGAGGAGGACGCCGGAGCCGCGCAAGCCAGCCAGGCGGATGAACGGAGGGGGACGCCGGAGCCGCGCAAGCCAGCCAGGCGGATGAACGGAGGAGGACGCCGGAGCCGCGCAAGCTAGCCAGGCGGATGAACGGAGGGGGACGCCCAAGCCACACAGTGGGGCACAGAGCAGTATGCATGTGCAGAGATGTACGCAAGCCCAATGGTGAGGCAGCAGGCATCCAGTGGGTTGGCAGAAGGTTGGAAAAGGGTCAATGCAAGCCCTAAAATTGTCTATTCGGCATGGTATATACACTAGGATACCTAGGATACAATGTACTAAAGGTGGGCCAGGAAAAGGGCCCCGTGGAGGTGCTAAAAACGCAAAAACGAGCTGGTCAGAGGGAGGTGTGGGTGCATCCACACTGGTGTGACGTGACTGGTGGATACGCCCACATGTGGATGCACCCATGGTAGGTGGGTGCACCCACGCATGTGGAATGGAACCACCTTGGGGGACCTCACTAGGCCCCACATTCAAATGCTCATGAATACCCTAGTGAGGTCTGGTTTGAGGTAGCCTGAGGTGTTTCATCCATGTCTTGACCTGAGTTTGGCTAAATATTTTTAATTACCAAAGCTACAACTCAGCCAACATATTCGGCACCACTATCCACTCATCAATACGTCTGGACTATGGTGATCAGATGGCTTGGCTTTCTCAGGCCAACCACATTTTTCATAGGCTCCAGATCAAGTCAAACTACGAAGATTATGGCATGTCTTTCAATAATGATCTGTCTGATATCTATGTTGACCTGAGCCAACAGCAATCATAGAGCACATTCACTTTTGGTTTCGAATTTTGGAACCAACACAGACTCCTCTGAATGGCTACTTATTTGTCTGTCCTGGGAAGCATCTACAAACTGGGCCAGCCTGGTTACAATGGCCAGAATTTCCAGCATACTGGTCCCTTGATCCATCTGGTGCTGAACATCTCAGCACGGATGAAGCGACCCATCTGGGATTTCCTTCCATTGATCTGGAAACAGAAGTCAGAGCAAGCTCATACAATGCCAGTGTCTATGCGGGATTGCGTAAATTTCACGAGGGCAAAGGGTTTGACCCAGACAGCCAGGATGTTGCACAGCATCTCGGGGACACATTGTTTCAGCTTTCACATAAGATGGAGGTGCCATTTGCCCATGGTGAGCCAATTTCTATTCCATCCAATTTCTTACTCATTTCAGCAGTGGACGAGGTTTATGATGTGGAAGCGGAGAGAGAAGATAGCTCTATGGACAATACTGAGGACGATCACTTTGATGAAACCTTCGAACATGGTGTGTATTCTCACCATCCCTACGCCAAGATACTAAATTACCAATTTTAGAGTGTACTTCTCTCGGCTGGGTGACTGATGTCGAGTCAGTTCCCCAATCTTGGAGCTGGACAGCCATAATGTTAGCCAAGTTTGCATTGATCCTAGCCTTAGGCATTAGTTTACTATACAAATAGTGGGCTGTTTTTGGCCAGAGACATTTAGCCCCTCGCAAAATACCTAGGTTCAATATTTTGTTTTTTCATCTTCCATTTAGCACGAGTCCGCTAGTTCATTTTGTATATCATAACAAAATTGGTTTCTTTGAATGAATTGATCTTATTGATCTTCATAGCTTTCCTCCTCGGTGAATCACATTGTGAGTCGCCGCATTTTCTCCAACCTATGGGTGATTTTTTTATTGCCAGAGCATCGCAATCGATACTATGACACAAATATTACTACTGTTGAACAGCTTTATACAGCACTCATCTTCTCTTCTCGATTCCCTTCAGAAGAGCTCCTCTCCTGTAAAGCTGTCTATGGCAGTGTTCAAAAGCTCAACAGCTCTTACATGCTTCATTGAGAACATTAAAATGTGCCACCTGAAGGCTGTGACAGCGCTTAGCCTCTCTTCTCTACTCACCACCACCACTGATGGACAATGAATCTTTCTCGGATGCTCAGTTCAGGTCTGCATTCACGACAATCAATCATGGATCTACTCCGTGAGTACCCACCCAATTCAGTTGAACCCATCTCATTCTCACTGTGCTTGTCCAGATATGCGGGCGCCTTTTTCACAAAGTCGCAAAACTTCAAGATTTCGGGAAGCACACTCACGAGTGTTCCTCATAAGCACACAAGTCTCGCTGTCCCTGCAGGTAATGCTCTTCCTTTGTCATTACAACTTACAAGGACATAATGAGCCTAACTCTTGCATAGACTTTTGTAGGACCCTATTCGGTTACTTAAATTTGAAGCACGAGATACAACTCCGCAATCGGTCGGGTCTTGTTGATTGCTACCAAGTCCGGGGCTCTGTGTGGCAGATGCTCAGCCCGGGCTTTTGGCGACAACTTGGATATGACTGTCTCTGTGTATCAGGGTGATGGTGCAGAGGAGGTATGCTTACATTGTTTTTACTTGAATCATTATTTCATCTGCTCATAGGAATGGCAGGCCAAATATACAGCCTTCGGTAAATTCCCAACAAGCTTAATTTATGTGTCACTAAATTCGAAGTTCTAGCCATCCGAATGTTCTTCAAATTTTTGCTGTTGCAAGTTCAGCAGGTATCCATGCTATGGTAGCCCACGATGCTCTGCCCTTTCCCTTTGATGCGAAATTGGGTTGATTCCTCAACCAGATCATATGCCTTGCACCCGTTTGCAGAACTTGGGGCTCGGCCCCCCCCTTTTTTTTTGTTTGTTTGTTTGTAAGTTTTGACAAGAACAGTGATTGAGGGATCATTTCTGCACTGTTTCTCCTGGAAATAAGCTCACTCGATTTGCACGGAACAGGCAGAGGGCCTCGCCTCCTAGGTTTTTTTATGAGCACCGATAATCTCCTTTTTGGGTTAGATTCCCATGTTTTTCAGTGGTTGAGCGGAGAACACGTCCCATGGGACCTATTTTTCTCCGATCGACCTAGATTTTTAGTATGATGGACTTGTATGTATTCCGGAGGGCCTCAACTACCGGGATAGTGAATGTGAACTCTGGTTCGAATCTATCATACACTTTAGTATCAACAATATGGAAGGAATTTATCTAAGAGCTATATATTTGAAGTATTGGTCCCAGTCAAAATGCCGGTATTTCAGGCCCTCCATAATACATCCAAATACATCAGATTAAAAAATCTAGGCCAATCGAAGGACTATACCTCCAATGGGACATGTTCTGCTGTCAGACTGTCAAAAACACCGAAAATTGAACCAGTGAATCATTTTGAGGTGCTCAGAAAAAATCCTAATATGTTAGGCCCTCCGGAATCCCAACGCAAATCTATTGCCAGAGGAAACCGTTGAGAATTGAGGTTGCAATCACTGTTCTTGTGAAAACTACTAAAACTGAAAAAAAAAAAAAAAAAGGCCGTGCCCTGAGTTCTGCAAACAGCTGTAAAAGGATTTTCTGAAACTCCTTTGCGATTCACCAATCTTGACTGCCTATATTTATGGATGCTGGGTATGTACACCAGACCCCTGTTATTTCTCCGCTGTTGTAATACCTCCAGAATTGGGATCGCAATGTAAGAAATGTGTTTCTGGCAGTCAAGGGTCTCATCTCCATTGCAGGAAGCAAGTCGATGTTCCAAACACATGTTGGGTGGCTACCTTGTGAGTCCTCATTTATCACATAGTGTCTACCTTCTAGATTCACCCTTGAAGGTCAGCAATACTTCCACCTTTTGGATTCGTCGCTCAACCGGTCGGCTCTGGGTGGACCTTACACGTGGTGATGTTGCTGCACCATCTTTCTACACCGAGGGGTGGACACCGTCATTTGACTACATACCACCCTTGAATGACCCGAAGTCAGAGGCCATTGTGATTGATTCTCTGGACTTAGGAGAGTACCATTATGTCTGTTACTATCATCTTGGCCACTGGAAAAATTGCCCAGTATCTACACAGGCAGAGTTGCATCTGGGAGCCGTAGTGTATTCTCCCCCTACTTCTGAGCTGGACAGCTCACTGGAGATTGCATTCTTGCCTGATACAAACCTGCATAATATCAGTTGGTATTGCAATAGGGCAAATGGACATACCATGGAAGATGGTTGGACCTGGTGCATATTTCATCCATGTCTTGACCTGAGTTTGGCTAATTGTGTGAATCACCTAAGCTACGACTCAGCCGAGATATTCGGTCACACTATCTCCTCATGGATATCCCTGAACCGTGATGATCAGATAGTTTGGCTTTCTCAGGCCAACAACATTTTTCATCGGCTTCAGATCAAATCAAATTTCCAAGACTATGGTGTGTCTCTCAATAACGACCTGATATTTATGCTGATCCGAGCCAACAGCAATCATAGAGGACATTCACTTTCACCTTCAAATTTTGGAACCAACACAGACTCCTCCAAATGGCTACTTGTTTGTCTGCCCCACAGGAGATGAGCTAACTTCAGTCCAATGGCCGGACTGTCTAGCATACTGGTTGCTGGATCCATCTGGTGCTGAATGTACCAGCACAGATGAGGCAAGCTATCTGGGATTTCCTTCCATTCATCTGAAAACAGAAGTAGTGAAAAGATGGTAGGATGACAGTGTCTATGCGGGATTGCATAAATTCCACGAACGAAAAGGGTTTGACCCAGACAACCAGGAAGTCGCGCGGCATCTGGGACACCCACTGTTTAGTCATCACGAAAAGTGGAAAATCATTGCCTGGGGTTGCAATGATCAAAATGCAACACAATCCACAAAAACGTCAACATCATTCCGAAACTTTCAGCCGGCATTGGAAATAAGTAACGATTCCGGAATGATCAACAGATTCCGATGATTGCCAATGTTGGCCCCCATTATCGTGTGTTCCAGGGCATTGGCTAGTACCACATGCATTCCTAGAGTACGCATGCATTGTATCCTATAGCTGGTTTGTATTTGATAGCCATTCCCATTCCTCCTCCCCATGGTTCTGAAGAATTCACAAAAAGCTCAAGAAAATCGAAATAATGAATAAATCAATTGCTCCAAACGACCACATCAATATAACTACATCGAAGAAACACTCGAACCCGCTCCCTCAGCAGCAGCGGCAGTGGCAGCAGCCTCAGCATCAGCGGCCCGCTTTGCCTTCTTGGCAGCGCGCAGTGCCTTGTAAGCGTCCAAATCCGACTCGTCTTCCTCGGCTGCTTCCTTGTCGCTGGGCGTGGAACCAATGTTCGGACGACCTGCGACATCACCGAAAACGTGGCTAATGAGGTAATGTCAGCATTGAGTTACAGTAGAAAGATGGGACCGAACTGATTGAAAGCCTCGAGAACATGTGAGTTTTCGCCGTCGTCGAAGAGGCCAACAACCGTCCAATAAAACTGCTCGTAATCGAAATTGCTGTCAACCTGCCCCCAATTCTCGAGGGACGAGATGGCAAAGCATGTCTGACAGGCAAAGATAAGAATCGGGCAGAACTATATGTTGAAGACGTACTTGGAAAGCGAAGTACCCGACAAGGCGAGATGTAACGGCCCGGCAGCTGATTTTTGCGGCATTACCTCGATTTCCGCGTTGAAATCCGGGCGGTTTGAGGGCAGCGCTGGGCCCTTGCAAGATACACTTGGCCACCTACAGTAATTCTCGTCAGTAGAGAGGGCGAGAAGAGATGTGTCACGTACCCGAGGCATCAAATGACCCTCTAGTAATCCCTCGTCGAGGTTGTCCGTTCCGGTCTCGGGGTCCTTCGCATAAACCCAGTCATCAGGATAGAAGAAGCGCCGGAAGTGTTGCCCGCTCAATTTGATCGCGCCGCTATCAATGGCCTCGTATGTCCTAAACTCGGGTCAAAATATGTATCGCACAAAGAACGTAACGTACGCGGCTGTCGGAGGATGCTTTGCAGGGCAGCAAAGCCGTGCCGTCACCGGGTGGTTGAATCCCCGGAGAATCTTCTTTGGGATGGGCGGATTGACGGCAATGGTGGCGTCAACGTTAATGTAGTCGGGAATACACTTCTTGAGCGTGTTGGCGTCTTCCCCGCGGGATCCCGTTATCCCAGCCGTAATCTAAAGGCTTTGAGTATGTTTCACTCCGCCAATAAACACTAACCTGTGCAGCGACACGCTTACGGAGCCTGCGTTGTTTTGAAAGCTTGATCATACTCTCCCGAAAGTCGGGACCGATCATGCGCCACAATATCTCCCAACTTTCTGTGAGACGGTCAAATATCTGACGCTTCCTGTCGAATGGGTATAACAGTGTGCATGAATAGATCACAGTTGAACTTACTGCACACTCATCTCAGGGTAGTCGATTTCCTCCGTGGTCTCGACGAAGATGCCATGCTGGATGATGTCATCTACGGACGTGAATGGGTCACCGATACGGAGGAAGGCACGTCCATAGTCTTTGTAGCTGTTCACAATGCCCTCATTCTCTTCATCGTCGGGTTTCTTCCTATTTAGAAGGAAAGTAAAACTTTGAATAGGAAAGTGATAAGAACTGAACGCTCACCGTTTACGTGTATCCTCTGTAGCAGTGCCAACCCTGAGCTGGGCAGTGATTGCTTGCACGGCCAGCTGCTCGGGCGTGAGAGGCACAGGCGGGTCGGAAGGAGGGCTGGAAGGGCCAGAGGGGCCTGGGCTGGAAGCAGAAGAGGACATTGCGAGTGTTGACTGGTGGAGGGAAGGAGGAAGATGGGAGTTGTGATGGTTCGAGTGCATGAAGATATAAGTAGCTGCGCGCGTCGCATCAAAAGTTCGTGTTTGATCAGATCACATGGGCCTGTTCACTGATTCAACATGATAAGAAATGTCATGTGACGATTCTCTTCTCTCTCTTCCACCGCCTTCGCTGTTGAGTTGCCTGGCTTCTAGGGACCTCTGTACTCTCTGTTGTGTTTGTGCACTGGAATACGACTAGTATACCTCATGACAACCGGGTCCTGTGATATCAGCGGAAGCAAATTTTATTTCAAATGCCAGCCGTTATCATCCGAATCACCATCGCCACCCTTTTCACCTCACTGGGACTTCGACTTGAACTGCCTTGAATCCTCTTAAATCATGTCTCTCCCTGCCTCAGACGACTCGGATATAACGATGGTGGACACAAACCTTCCTGACTCGTCGGAGTCCGAATCTGAATCTGACGAATCTGAGTCTGATGAATCTGACGCGTCTGATGCGTCCACAACAGTGGAACCCCCCCGCATCTTCCCGCTCGTGACGCTGAACGACTTGGGAGAGCTTGCGCACCGCCAGGCTATCGCTCAAATCTGGGTCGAATATGTTTATGTAGGCGCTGCTTTCCTTCATGTAGCGAGAAATTGAGTATTTCCTGTGCAGGCTCAGAATCTTTATATCAAATGGACTCGTTACTGGGTCCGTCCGGATACCTCCTTGTCTTCCAAAGCTAGCCCGGGGATGATCATCGATATTAATCACCGAACAAGACGTCGCAAGGATTGGAGTCATTGGCATAATATGGTTCCGTGCTACGAATTGTCTGATCTGGAGACAGCGGCTGTTGTTGCACGGCGGGCAGCGAGAAAGGAGTACAATTTAATTCGGGTACAGTTTCCCTCATTATTGCTTGGCTCGCTTTCACTGACAATTTTTGGGGTAGTCGAGACGATTGGCGGATTGGGCCACAGCAGCTTCAGATGTATGTTCATTGAATCCCTTCTCCAGATTTTGACAGGCTAAACTGATTATCCAGCTCATACAGAGGCTACAATTCGAGAGTAGCCACGCGCCCCTGTAGCACTGCTTACATATCAATTCAATTTGTCCTCCCTCCTATCAAGCGCAGTCACTACCCGCGCACTTCTCCATGTACCGCTGCAAACCACCGTGCCCCAAGTCCTACGACAACAGCAAAGGCTTGGGTCAACACCAACGCAGCTGTGATATCTTCAATGCAGAAGACGATACTGACAGGAGTGAGGACGGGCCCGAGTCTACACAAGCTGATGTCGATGAAAGATTCGAGCGGCTTCGCCAGAATAAGCGACTCAAGCTGAACCCACCAGCAGTAGAGGCAGTCGTGCAAGCAGTTGCCAGTACTTCTCATGCCGAGGAACCTGTGAGTTTTGTTCGCGATAGCTCGGAACAATACTGACTTCATCAGCCCTTTGAGGAACCGATGCAGATTGACGAACCGTCCGCACCATCCCCGCTAGCACCCCCCGAACCCGATGTTGCACCTGCGGGTCGTCCAGTTCGCACCAAACGTCCGACTTGGAAATTGCTTCAGCTACTTCCTCAGCCACCGGCACTGGCGCCTCAACAACTAGTGGTCACAGATCCCGACAGTGACGCTACACCTCCTCCCGCCCCCACTTCATTTGTCTGGGAATCCATCAAGAGTGCCATGAATAGCTTTGGGCTCTATCGCGAGTACCCTCGTATTCCTACTCACGATCCCGATGGAACCCTTTCCCTCAACGATCTCTCAGATATTCCCAAGCCTCCCGCCGCCTCCAATTTAACATCCTCCATCACTGTTCCTTCGCCGCTGGTTCCTTCGGCTGAGAAAAGCGACAATCCCTACCACCCTTTCCCTAATTCAACTGCGTATGGGATTACGAACTGGATGTGGAGCGGTAGTCCCTTGAAATCTATTCAAGAGGTCACCAAGCTGGTTGAATTTCTCAAATCCGACGCTTTCCGGAAAGAGGATCTTGCGTGCTTCAATTTGGTCAAGGAGACAGAGCGCTTAGATACGTTTAATTCCTCTCGGGGCAGTGCCACATCCGGGCCTTCTGCTCGAGATGGGTGGGCAGAGGTTGGCGTCGAGATCAAGGTGAGCTATGAGTTTAGCCGGAGTGCATGCTGCTATTTATCCAACACATATCAGGTCCCCGATGGGAAACCCCACTCAGTCACCTCTCCCGTTCCCCTTTACACGGTTCCTGGGCTATTTCTTCGGCCTCTTTCAGAGGTGATCAAGAGTGCAATACAGGATCCGATGAGTCATCACTTCCACTTCACCCCGTTCAATCAATTTCATAAACCTGGTCCGGATGCCGTGCCCAGTAGGGTCTATGACGAGATATATTCCTCTGACGCTATGATCGAGGCGTATGAAGACATTCAGAAGCTACCCGCGGAGCCCGAATGCACCCTCGAGCGTGTTGTTCTGAGCCTCATGTTCTGGTCGGACTCGACTCACCTGGCCAGTTTTGGAACTGCTTCACTGTGGCCGCTCTATCTGTTCTTTGGTAATCAATCTAAATAGGTGCGCGGTAAACCGAGGTCTGGTGCATGCCATCATTTGGCATACATTCCCAAGGTACGCTCTCCTACCACCTGTTTCTCGTGTCGGTCCTGATCAGCCATCAGCTTCCTGACGATTTCCACGACTTTTACACCACCTTGACCGGAAACGGTCCATCTGCCGATGTTCTTGCGCATTGCAGACGCGAACTGATGCATGCCGTTTGGGAAAAGATACTTGACGATGATTTTATGCAAGCATACGAACATGGAATAGTCCTTGAGTGCCACGATGGAGTCTCTCGTCGCTTCTATCCCCGTGTTTTCACCTATTCAGCGGATTACCCCGAGAAGTATGTAATTCCCTCCCGCGCCGTAGCTTGAACTCAGATACTCATTGATTTCCAGAGTTCTCCTCGCCGGGATCCGAAACTTGGGGACCCGTCCGTGTCCACGTTGTAAAATAACAAAGGATAAGATTCCGAACCTCGGGACTAAGATTGATGACAGAAATCGTACCAAAGATGCACGGGAGGATACACCTTGGTATCGCCGCTGGATCCAGGCAGCCAGGCGGCGAATCTACGACTTTGGGGATGGAGTCAAGAGCAAACGGGTGGAGGACTTGTTGAGCTCCGAGTCTTTTGTACCTACCCTGGCAAGTGAAAATGGCTCAATATCTTTCAACGCTGATGATCGCTCCAGAACACATTCTCTGAGTGTTTTTCAAAATTTGGATTTAATTTTTACCGCATGCTCGTTCCCGACTTCCTTCATGAGGTCGAGCTGGGAGTTTTCAAGTCTCTCTTTTCACATCTAATTCGGATTCTCATTGCGCATGGCGGGTCCTCTGTGCACGAACTCAATAAGCGGTTAGTCTTCTGAGTGTGGTAAAGCCTCCTATTAACTGATTGTAGATACCGAATGGTTCCACCATTCGGACGGGCTGTCATCCGCCGGTTTGTCGGCAATGCCTCGGCAATGAAAAAAATGGCTGCCCGAAATTTCGAAGATCTCCTCCAGGCAAGTCGCTGTACATCTAGTTTCACTCCGCATTGACATTATTCAATGTGCTATTCCTGTCTTCGAGGGTCTCCTCCCGGAACCGCACAACCAGACGGTCCTTGCGCTTCTTTTCACATTTGGAGAATGGCATGCTCTCGCCAAGCTCCGCATGCACGCCAGTCCTCTCATCAGCCGCCTATCAGAGGCCACCACTCAACTTGGACGGCAACTTCGCTATTTTGTCACACATGTCTGCCCCAGATACGACACCCGAGAGCTGCCTAACGAGGAGGCAGCTCGAGGACGTCGTAAAGCCCGAAAATCCAAAACGAAGTCTACCCCCGTGCCTCATAAACACACAACCACGGGCCCAGCCAACGCGAAGCAGATGAACCTCAACACCTACAAACTGCATTCGCTCGGGGACTATGTACACTACATCACAACATTCGGAACCAGCGACTCGTATTCAACACAGACGGTGAGTATTAATCTGTTTATTCCCTTCTTGAGTTCATCCTTGCGTCTTAGGGAGAGCTGGAGCACCGTAGAGTCAAACGTTTCTATGCACGAACCAACAAGAACACAGCTGTACGCCAAATGACCGTTCTAGAGCGGCGAGAACAAGCGCTCCTTCGCATTGACCGGAAGCTAGGCGAAATTTTACCGGCACCGCCGGATGTACCGCAAAAGCCATCAAAGAAGGGTAAGCGCAAGCTGAAAAAGCGAAAGATCTACGTCGACTTTGCGGAGACCGAGTCTCTTCCGTATACCGCCCCAGACCAGCATCACCATATATCCAACTCACGCAATTTCCATATAAATATTCCCCACTTTCTCAACGAGAACGAAGATGACCCCGCCATATATGTATGTCCGAGTCTCGTCGACCAGATTCAAACAAAATTGCTAACTTGACTTGCGCACTACCAGAATTTTGTGCCTAAACTCAAGGACCACCTTCTTAGTCACCTTGCCCACCCTGGATGGTCGGGCGAAGGGAATGAATTCACCCCCGAGCAGCACCGCTCACTCCTAATCTCAAATAATCGGATTTACCGCCACAAGGTCTTGCGAGTCAACTATACGACCTATGATGTTAGACAGGGCCAGGATTCTATGAACCCTCGCACACGAGCCGACATCATGACTCTGTCCCCGGAGGACGACACTTCCCATCCCTTCTCCTATGCCCGCATCCTCGGCGTTTTCCATGTCGACGTTGTCCACAACATTCCAGGTGCATCGCCAGTGCCCACCTCAATTGAAGTCCTCTGGGTCCGGAACTTCCGCCGCGATACTTCTTTCCGAGCTGGATTCAAAGCAAAGCGACTTCACCGCCTCGAATTCCTCCCTGGCACCCATCCGGACGCCTTTGGATTCTTGAATCCAGATGAGGTAATACACGGTGCGCATCTAATCCCCGCTTTCCATTACGGCCGAACACAGGACATCCTCGGTGGTCATTCCTTGGCTCTCGATAACGAGGAGTTGGATGACAACAAAGAATGGTGTTACCACTATGTCAATTTGTACGCTAATTTTATCATTCAAATCAACCGCTCATGGACTCAAGTACAATGATTTCAGGTTTGTTGATCGAGACATGTACATGCGCTATGTGGGTGGTGGCGTCGGCCATTACCAAGTGAGGATTCCGGTGGAGACGGAGTTGGCAGAGGCCCGGGAACGGCGGACAATGGGACTGGAAGAGGAGGACGAGGACGAGGAGTCTGTTCCAGAGGATAGTGTGATGACTGCGCCTGCCGTGGAGATGGCGTCGGTAGCGGGGGTTGGCAGGGAACAGCAGCGGCCGGAGGGAGGGCCAGGAGAGCAGGAGTCTGATGTTAACCCGCCCCAGGAACCGGAGGAGTCAGACTCGGACTCCGACAAAGACAGCACCTTCAATCATTCACATTCATCCGAGGAGTCCGAAAAGGGTAGCGCTGGCGCCGATGGCGCTGAGGGAGACAGCGGGAATGCTTCAGTGGAGGATCTGGGTCCAGAGGACAGAGAAGACTTTGTAGATGACGAGGACGAGGAGGGATATGCCCCGCTCTAATGGACTTTGATTGTACTTCTAGATGGTATACTTATTATATTTTGTAGTGAGACTTCCGATGGTATGGAACCTTTTGCAATGAACTCAAACGTCTGCGTACATTGGAAGCCCTGCCCGTCGATTGCCTAGCCTTGCAAAGCCATTGGGAATGCCGCGCCATCATTTTGATCACCTTGCCGACTGACATCAGGCTGGCAGCTTTCGCCGGGCATCAGAACTTTTCTCCGGTTTTCGTGATGCATCAGCAAAAGGGAAATTGTCTGGCACGCATGGCTCGGTCTGGTTGCATCTGGACCGTATGGCTGGTATGGCAGCCAGACCGCCAGACACAACCAGAAATTCAAATGTGCCCATTTTGTGTCAGATCACAAGAGTCTTGCTATACCTGCCAGAGGTGCGGTCGCCACGCAGTTTCATTCAATAGAAAGTCGTGAGGTAGATTTAAAAAGCAATTTCATTTGCATGATGATCTGCATACTTATTTACATGGAAAGCAGCAAAAGCATCGAGAGAATGAGTATAGGAGAAACCAACTGGAATGTGTGTATCACCGTAAACAGGAATAAGATGAGCTCCGCGCAAAAGAGAATCCAAATGGAGAATGGTTACAACTCGGCGTTTGCCACGATACTCGGGCTCCACAATCCACATCCCCGAGCAGATATCGGGCGATCTTCCAACCTTCTTGAACCATTCAACGAGGGCGCAAGGATAATCCACGCCATCATATACGAAAGAAAAAAATAACTTGACCCGCACAACGCTCATGCCCCGAAAGCCCGGCTGATCCTGGTTCTCGACGGCAAAAACACAGTCGCGCCTGGCACCTCGCTTTCGCCAGGACGGGGTTGATCGGATGCGTTCGCGGCGCATGCCGCGTATGCCAGAAGGGTCGCTCGGCGCATAGAAGGTGGCCGTAGCGGAATGGAAAACGGATATAGGTGTAGTGTTGATCTCGAATAGATCAATGTCGGTGCCGTCGTCAGAGTAGGTGTCAGAGCGGCGTTGGTCTTCGAGGAAACTGATGAGGAGGGCAGATAATTCGGGAACATTGATATGCTTCGCGAGGTCCGGGGCGAATCGGGGGTAGGAGCGTTCTGGGAATGGGAAAATTAGACCGTGTTCTAGACAAATCAACTCAATGCACCACGTTTACGAGCAAGAACAGCATTCCCTTCAACCCGGGCATCATCCACGGGGCCTCCGTCGTCATCGTCGTCGCCATCCGGCAGGGGTGCATGACTCGAGGCCAGCATGCCACGCTCAACGAAGTCGGCGCAGGCCGCTATGAGCTTGTCGAGACGCTGGTTTGTTTGCAACATTTGAGCAAGGGCCTCGTAGCGGCTGGATCGGCGCCATGGCTTTTTGACAGCTGTAATGTGGCGCGACTCCGTGATAGAAGAGCATACGCCACCGGGGGCACCGTACTCCTCAATTCCATGGCGGTAGTGGACCATTGAGTGCTGGCGGGGCAGCGAGAATGCTGTCGAACCGCCCGGAGTATCGGCTCGCACGTTTAGTTCCTTGAAGATTTGGCGGTGTGCATGGAAAGTGCGGACGGCACGGTCCACTGCATCCAGGGTCAGTTCGTCAAAATCGGCCCGTCGTACCAGATAGCAGAAGTCGAGGAACGCCGCAATGGTTTGAACGATTTCGTCGGGAACCAGGCCTTTGATCGCCGGAAGGTACACCTAGTCAAGAGTGGAAATCAATGTGCGTCGTGCGGGCGCTAATACCAGACCACTTGCCTTCATAAGTGCTTTGGAATCATCGCCCGTCCACTGCTTAAATCGCCGGCCTTGTTTGAAGCGTCGAAGACACGGGAACGCCGGCGTCGCTGCGATGCTTCGATGTACATGCATTGGTCAGTAACGATGTCGAACGTCAGAGATATTACAGCTTACCGACGATCAATCTCATCCATAATAGCATCGGCCTCAGCTTTCGAATACTCCAAGTACAAATATTCCCCGACCCACGTAACAAGGTGATCCTTGAACGACCCTTTGATCACTTGGTGCAGGAGATCCGAGGACAGCATCTCATGGATGTCAGCGCGAGGGAAGTCACGAGTAAACGGCTGGGGAAACCAAAGATAAGTTATAGCAGTGAGGAATTTTTACAGGCGCTACTCACGATTATATCGACATCGATGCCATATGAATCCCAGAGCACATCGGCGCTAAACGCTGCGCAAAGCTCATCTGTCAGACCATGAGTACGCCGGCCGCATATATGCCCGTCCAAATCCGTTGAGAGGGCGGTACATCTGGAATGACGGGTCAGGAAAAAAATCTGATGCGACGGCGGTACTTACTTAGCACACCAGTTTTGAACAATCCCGGCAAGCATTACTTGCTCGGGATAGTCCGCAATGGACGGCCCAAAATCATAGATTACATGGCGGAAATGCCCGTCTGGACAACGGCGTACAACGGGTTTGGTCATTCCGGCCTTGAGTGTTGAGAGAATAGCCGCAAGAGAGGCGTGGTAGAGCTGCCGTTTGAATTTACGAAAGGCGGGGTCGTTGTCATACTTGCGATCGCCTAAATGTGTGTCAAAGATAATATATTTGATACAGTGTGATACTAACTTTTCGGGATAGCGAGGAAGGCGAACGGCATGACAGCGTTGCGGTGAGCACGTCGCATGTTGTTGTGAGGATTCCCGAGTGAGAGATAGGCGGGGTGGTATTCGACATCGCCGGTGGCCACAGATACAGTTGTTTTATCGCTACCGAAAAAGATGGGCGTGTACATGGCACCCTTGGTCGTCGGATCGTCCTCGTAAATCTTATCCTGCAAAAAATCAGAAGGGCAGACATGAGAATATGCAGAGAACTCACGCAATGGCGCCATGCAAAATTTGCCGACATGAAATCACTCCAGCGCCGTTTCCCACCAGCATCGACGTAGACATAAGGAGTAGTATCGAAAGCCCCATTAAAATCCGGATTGTCGAGCATGTTGGAAATGACCACGTCGGGATCACGATACCAGACCTCGTACTGCTGGCGAGCCCAAGACGGCGCAGTGGGACTGGTATCCAGCGGCTCTGTTTGGAAACATTTCCACGGTGCATCACCAACAGCTGTCGCATCGATGGTCTCGTAGATGTGCTTGTAGTCGTGAAATGGGCCGAGGTCATCGTGTTTCATCATTGAAAGGGCCCACGTCTCGAGGAGTTGGTCGATATTTTTGGACAACATCTGGACCTGCTCGGGCTGAGCTAAAGATAATTTCATTGAAAGAAGACTTGCGCACCTTCCGAAAGAGAAAGTCGGCCAATTCAAACTGGACTTGGTCGTCATAAGGTGCCCAGTCATCGCTCTTTCGAGCGGTTCTCGGCGGTGGATGTGCACCTTCAGGTAGTGGCACACCATTTTCGTCGCACGGCTGAGCTGACAATTAATGAGCACTCAAGTAAACTTAAATACGTCCATCGCATACCATTCAAAAAGGGATGGAAAATTTTGTGGGCCCGTGGCAGCTCGGGTTCTGGGTCGTTGTTCGAAGGTGTAGGCGGCGGTGAGCCGTCTTCGAAGTGGTAGTCAGGGTCTGGTGTCGGTGATGGTGTGGGCGATGGTGGTACCGGTCCAGAGTCCGCGAAAACGGCATTGGGGTTTCGGTGGACCACATTGACATGGTATGTGAGCCCACCAATGCTCTTGACTGTCGTGGAGCAGCCTTTGTGTGGACAAGGGATACGAATAACGGCGATGTCGCGCTTCTTTCCACGGGGCATTGAGAGTCTACAAGGTGAGTCTGACTTAGAGAGAGAAAGAACGAAAGGAAAATTGGCACGGGTGCCGCAAGCGAGATAGCGCGCTGACGACAGGATTGATAGGATGAGCGGAAAGTATCGGAAAAAGAAATGCTGCACATGTAGATTAGCAACCGCAGTTCTGTCGGGAGAAAAATCACCGGAGCGCGCTGACCATGGGACTGATAGGATGTGCGGAAAGCGTCGGAAAAATAAATGCCGCAGATAGATTAGCAACCGCAGTTCCGTCGGAATAAAATTCACCGAAGGCAGATAAGCAGCCAACGCAATGGCCTCTGCAAGTAGCAGCCCGGGTGCTCGCAGAGGGCTTGTATGCATTCCAATAATATCTGCTTTGCGCAGCATTCACCCAGTGACCTAGTCGATCCAACAAGTGAGCGCGGCATACACAAAGCCCTTGCCAAGAATATTGGCCGACGCAGCAGCCGAGATATCGGGTGATACCAAGGCACATGCACTGCACACCGTTGCGATAGAGAACAAATTGTTGCGCCATATCAGTTTGGATATCAACCATATTGGCCGCATCAAGACAAACCAACACTCTCCCTCTTCCACTCATGGCGACTAGGTCCAAACGCGAGAAAAGCTCTGCTCACCCGGGAAAGATCGTTAACGATGCGAAGCAGAAGCGTCGCTCCACTCAAGAGAAGGCTCACGACGAGCTTGTCAAAGAGCAAGAGAAGGCTGCGAAAGCAAAGGCAACAGCCGAGGTGATGCATTCTCGACTTGCAGCGGATTGAGATTGAATACCGATTTTAGGCGCACGAGGCTGGTGTCCAGCGAGTCGCTGACAAGGAGGATGCTCTTCGTCTTGAGGATCAGCACACCCGAAAACATTCTGCGCGTCCTGATCTCCTCACGGCCGAGGTTCACCGCAAATTGACGTCAACAGCTAACCCGCGTGACGAGGTAAGTTTATTCTTGTTCGACTCGAGGACACAGATTCCTACTGATACCCAATCACAGGAGGCGACTGAAAAGACTGCAACCGAGGATGTCGACATGGGTGCTTCAGATGACGAGGTCCGTGGCTCCGCGAGCGAGGGGGACGACGACAGCGACACGTACCAGCCTGGCAACGAGCCCTCCGAGGACGAACCCTCCGAGCCGGATGCCGACGATGACTCGGATGCGGAGGCATTACAAGAATTCTTGAAGAGTCGGGCCGCAGCAAAGAAGAAGAAGACCGCCAAAGCTGGCAAACGTCCGAAGGTTGATCCACCCAGCCCTATAGCTTCTCTTATTCACTATAGTCCAGGCTGCAATCAGAGACGAGATTCAAGCTGCTGGGAGTGTCGCCATGCCAGTCCAGGAGAAGACTTTGAAGCGCAAGCCTTCGGCTCAGAGCGGGGACGTCCAGTACGAATCCTATTTTCATGCACACGTACCATCATTGACTCGTATTTTGAGGGCAAAGAAAAGCAAAGCCGCGGTCGGGGGCTTGAAGAAGGGATGGCAGAAGGTCATTGCGGCCCCTCAAAAAATCAGCAAGACCGCCATTCGTGGTCGTGCGTCCAGTGTTTCCAGTGGGATGACTCTCCCTTCCTCTCGTGCAACATCCGCGAGTTCGGGGAAAATGAGCATTTCCGAGGATGCCCCCGGCGAGTTCGACAACGAGGAAAGCCAAGAAAGCCTGCAGGCGGCGCGAGGATCCAAGTCGGCGAACGAGATGGTTGGCGCAACTGCGAAGGTATGTGATTGGTCATCAGTGTGACACTTACTCATGCTTTGACACGACTTCGCCATGCCAGATGGGCATTTCGCTCGTTCCCAAGGACGTCGCCCTGGACGTCAACGGCAAAGTCAAGCGCAAGGCTAAACCCAAGTATGCCAACGCCGACCTCCCGTTCCCCAAGGAAAGTTTCGCCGCCGATCTCAAGTTTTGGCAGTCAGTTTTCCTGCCCGAGTTTATCGACTGGGTCGCCACCCTCGAGGACGCTTTTGCAGCCAACGCCCATCCCGAATTCGACACAACTGTCCGCAATCTCTGGAACCAGCACTTCGGAGCGTATACAATTACGGACGCTGTGTATGGCATGGTAAGTTGCCTGCCCATCTATTCATCGTTACTCAGCGTGCCTGTAGGCAGCGGCTGCCGTTCGGAACTGGCGTAGCAAAATCGGTAAAGTCGAACTCAAGGCCATGAGCACCATGCTCCAGGACTTCCCAACGATCGAGAATCGTGCACAGCACGTCCAGGAGAAGTTGAGTAATTTGCGCTTCGTTTATGAGGATGAGGACGCCGAGGTGTGTTCCATTTGTAATGTTGTATCCATAGGCTGGGCTGACATTTGTGTAGACGGGGGCATACCGTTCCGAACTTATACTTCAGGGATTTGCGGCACACCTGGAGTATGTTCTCAAGATTGATATGTCGTTTGGGTATCCCATTGGCGTCCTTGCGCTCGTTTGTTCCGCGGTGAGGGCACACGTAATGCCTTATTTAATCTCTGACTCTTCATTAGGCCGAACGCGCACTGAGCATGCACAAGACCGGAAAATGCACCACCGAAGGGGTCAAGCGTAAGGGTAAGCGTTCGGCTCAAAGCTTTGTCGCTGTTCCCTGGGCCGCTCGGGCAAAGGGCTACCTTCCTGGTATCAAGTCTCTGAGCCCCCGCAAATTCGGAAAAGATCGTGGGCATGAGCCACAAGTACATCGAAAACGCCGCGCAGATTGGGATTGATGATACTGAAGATGAGTCCGAGGATTCTCGTGGTTTGATCAACATCTCCGATGATTCCGACGCCGAGGTAAGTGCGACCGTGCATATTCGTCTCAGCGGCTGACCGTTCTCTTACAGGAGCCCGCTGCTTCACCGCAGGTGTAGTTGTCG
Organism: Mycena galericulata; assembly: GCA_029289565.1. Lineage (NCBI taxonomy): Eukaryota > Fungi > Basidiomycota > Agaricomycetes > Agaricales > Mycenaceae > Mycena > Mycena galericulata. Next base: position 636,545 of record JARKIA010000029.1, on the reverse strand, counting down.
GCTGCTCAAACGTCTCGCGCAGAGGGTCCTCAACGCGACTGCTGTCCGAAAATTGGCTGCTCCTCAACGGGCGACTCGTATACTCCCATTATCTACTATATTTCAATAAAATGCGATTTTTCTGTGCCAAATAACCTGCCCGAATGTGAATACTGGAAAGAAAATGAGATTCTGATTGAAATCTGAGGCATATACTGGCGAGATTATTGTCGTCAGAAGGACCATCTAATATAGTAATAGGTATGGCAGCCATAAAACATTCTGGCGCCCGACGTGTCATTATGCTGCCAGACAATATTCTGGAAGTCTGGCGCCGTTGGGTGGTCTGATGCCAGATCAGCCAGACCGATTCTATTTTGCTGATGTGTAACCTTTCACATGAGATGAAGGCAATCCGATTCTCCGAGGTGACGGGCCCAGCTGCAGGCTCGGATTCGGTAGCATGGCGACCCATCTATCCTGTTTTTGGACTTGCATCCAATGCGAGGAGGAAAAATCGAGTGGCTGGCGGGCGAAGGCATGACAGTAACCGTTGACGAGTTGCCTATTATGTCATTGCTATCTGATCCGACAAACGATGCCGCCCAAATGCCGCCCGGGCCGACTCGGTATCTTGTCTTGTTCTGCATTTTCGGAGGGGTAATCTTTCGCCTTTGAACCTTGCGGGCTTGGCGACAAGCTCAAAAGGCCAAACAAGCCGCAATCAAAATTTTAATTCGCTGATGCGACCTAAAAACAGCTGTGGGAACGCACGGAGACAACGAGGCTCAACGACCGCCTCGAGGCCACGAGCTCTCGCTACCGACTTCGTATCACCACCTCAGTCTGCTTGGTGGGTTTTCCTCCGTCTAGGACTCGCATACCTCCGCTGAGAGCTCCTCTCGGCATTTATTCCTACAACTCAGACAGGACAATGGATCAGCCCCAGAAGACGTGCTACAACTTATCAGCAACTTGACAAGTTGAGCTTTCGCTCCTTTTTCTCCTTTTTTCGAGAGCAAAAAGCGAGAAAAGTGAGAAAAGCCGAAAAGCGATTTCTTCTTTTTTAGGCTAGGTCCACTTGCTTAAAAAAGTGAGAAAGCCGCAAAAGGGGTTGATAAGTATGTACAAATTAGATGAAAAAGCTTCGAGATAAGCAGCTTTCGCGCCGCTTTCATGCACGTTGCAAGAATGCCCGAATCACACATATTGATGGCATATGCAATATATTGGGCACGAGCACAGGTACATAGGTACATATAATATAACTGATGTAGCCCGCTGCGCGGCAGAGCCCGCTATGTAGCGCTATCGAGTTCATATACTCCTCAAGATCGTCAATTTGGCCGCAACTCAGTCATACATTGGAGTTACAGCGGAGTATGTAAGTAAATGGATAGACCTTTATGTTACTGAACCGCAGGAGATAATTCCGCTGTAAGTTCCTAATCAAGTGGGCGGCTAGTGGATTACTGCCAAAGTCGTGTTCGAGTATACAATCTAGCCAAGCTGAACATCAGTACGGCCGCCGTGCTGGGTTCCGCTCTACTTGCTTGTATTCGACTTTTCATGCTCCCATCCTTGCCTGTCCTGCAGTCCTCTTTAAAATGTTGCTGATGCATGTATTCAAAGTTTAACTTCAGACCACATTGCTTCTTTCGCAAAAGCCATCGCCCCAAGATGGGGTTTCTGTGAGCAAGTAAAATAGCATGCTTTCAAGGTTCAATTTACCCGAAGTTTTTTTTGGTTATTATGTGAAAAGTGAACAGAAGAAAATGCTGCACTGACAGGGTTATTCTCAGCGCCATGAGGCGACTAATAATAGCAGATTCTCGTCAACTCATCCATTGGACGAGTCAGACATCTCAACTTGAAGGGTAACAGCTGCCTTCGCTGACGCGCTCCACGTCCCGCTGCTTCCGTATCCGAGATCACCAATTTATTTAATACAGCCTTTTGTCTTAGACTCGGTATCCTTCCATTCTAGCTCCTATTTCACTTACTATATATTCTGTACCTAGTACTGCTCTCAATACGATCCCCCTTTGCCCCGGATCTGTCCTACGTCGTTCTCACACCCGGCCTTCGTCGTTGCCGCGGTCCCGCCTCGTTCTCGCTTTGCACAAGACTCTGGGCTTTGCTTTGAAACCAACTCGCACCCTCAGCATCCTTCCGACCTCCTTGCCGCTTGCCTGATTTGTTTCAGGTTCAGCTCGTGCTTGGAACGTCGGCTGGTTCGTCATTTTGGAGCCCACCGCGAGGGGATTCAACAACTGTCTCAGGCTTGCTGCCTTCGCCATATTCCTCATCCGTCCTCGCTCACGTATCGCCTCGCCCACGTATCGCTTCGCCACGTCGCCCTCGTATCGCTTCGCCCACGTATTTCTCTGCCTCGTCGCCTGCGTATCGCTTTGCCCCTTCGTTCTCTCTCGCTCTTATCGTTTCACCATCGCGCTTCGTGCCCACGGATTTGCCCCTGATTCATTTCTGCATCACTTCCGCTCCGCGTATCTCATCGCCCCTTTCGCGCCGCCATGTCTCACATGCTCCCGTCTCCGCCGTCTTTCGCATGCGCCCCCGACGCCACGACCGCTACGCTCATCGAGCTAATCTCGGTGCTCATACGAGCTATCACCGCTTCCTGTATCCGCGCTTCATCACACGTCTCGCAGCCGCCCCGCCGTCCATTCACGTGCAGCTATTGCAGCGATCCCGCCCATTTCATTAAACATTGTCCCCGCGTCTCCGACGACATTCGTGCCGGTATTTGCCACCGTAACGCCCGTGGTAAAATTGTCTTACCATCCGGATTATTCGTCCCGCATTCCGTTCCAGGATTGAATATTCGCTCTCGCATTGCAGCTTACACTCGCCAACTCGCCGCTACCGCATCATCCGCATCATCCGCATCACCCATCGTCGCCGTTTCCGCTCCAACACCATCGCCTCCCGGCAGCTCTCCGCCACCGTTATGTCACGATACAGAAATCGCCGCTCTCGAACGCGAAATCAATGCGCTCCGTTCCGAGTTAGGCATCGATTCACCGGATCCCGACGAAATTCGCATCGCTGAAATCGAACGCGAGCCCGCTTCGCTCCGTACCGCTTCCCCTTCCATTGCATCACCCACCGCACCACAACCGCAGTCGAGTTCACCGTCCAGCGCCCCGTCCGCATCCTTATATCCACCGCACCATTTGTCTCGGCCCACGTACCGTTTGCCTCTCGCATCGAACCGCCCCGAGGATATTCCCGGCTATGCTCCGCCTCGAATCCGTAACTTCGGTCTTCCTCCGCCACCACCGCCGCCGCCGCGTCGTAAAATATCTGTTCCATCACTCGACACACCATTTCGCTCGACACCCACGCCGCCGCCTGAAGATTCTACGCTCGCATTCGCATTGAACCCTGACGCGCCATTCACAATTACTATGCGAGATTTATTATCGTTGGCACCCGACGCACGCACCCAGATTCTCGCCGCCGCCACGAACACACCGGGAATCGCGTACCCAGTCCCGCTGATCCCGCATCTCCCCATCGACAATCCTACGCCCAACACACTTCCTCCCGCCAACTTCCTCGACAAATACTATGCCGATTTCAAGCGAAATTTAGATTTGCAACTCGGCCCTTTCAGCCATCGCGATTAACCACCATTCGACGTGTCGCTTCTTCTTCACTCCTCAACATTCTACAAACCTTTCTTGTTTCGCCAACATCTCTTATTTCACCGCCAATGTTTCGCCCATTCCGCAGTTATCAGCATTTTTCACGCCACTTTCATCCACACATCTACACATTGCAGTGTCGTACCGCCTTTTTCAACCATGCGTCGAAGATTCCAATTGGGAACACCGCCACCTTTTCACGCACCATTTCTTTGCCACACCCCTTCGACACGTCTTTTCTCGGCCTTATTCATCTTCACCCCATTCCACTTTTGTCCTGCTGTGTTTGATTCCGACGTTGCAAGTGACTAGGGACAGTCACATTTTCAGTTGGGAGGAGATGACGCGCTCCACGTCCCGCTGCTTCCGTATCCGAGATCACCAATTTATTTAATACAGCCTTTTGTCTTAGACTCGGTATCCTTCCATTCTAGCTCCTATTTCACTTACTATATATTCTGTACCTAGTACTGCTCTCAATACGATCCCCCTTTGCCCCGGATCTGTCCTACGTCGTTCTCACACCCGGCCTTCGTCGTTGCCGCGGTCCCGCCTCGTTCTCGCTTTGCACAAGACTCTGGGCTTTGCTTTGAAACCAACTCGCACCCTCAGCATCCTTCCGACCTCCTTGCCGCTTGCCTGATTTGTTTCAGGTTCAGCTCGCGCTTGGAACGTCGGCTGGTTCGTCATCGCGTTCTTGGCCATTAAAATCAATTCTACGTGCATGTCTCGGGTTCATCATTTGTGATGGACATACTCTCTCCAGACAATGGGATCCGATGTTCTCCTGAACCAGGTAACTCTCAACAAAACTCGCTCGGTCATCGCTGCGCGAAAACCAGCTATGCGCCGCTGTCGCGGCACACTCCCTTTAAATATTTGGTGAGTTGTGAATGTTATCTTGTCATAACTATTGGTGGCACGGCGTCATGACTAGGTAACAATCTCACAAGGTCTGACATCCCAGAATAGTACCAGTTCACTGGACTCACGCTGTTCAGCCGAGATCCGCTGCATGCAAGGCTGCAACACAAATAGGTGGTGCACTCCTCCCCGAGAGTGACAGAGTGAGATTCATCGAAGGACAAGTCACAGGTTAAGAGCAGATAGTGCACGGCTACAACAAACTGAGAGTTCAGCAGAATGATATGCTCGAGCTTCTGCGCTGCAAAGTCGACAATGATCTGACTTTGGCGCAGAAGTTCCGTGTCCAGGGAACTGCACTGGTCCCAAAAATCCTCGAGGCCTATGCAGCTGGCAGCGAGACCTACGAGAGATAACAGAATTTTTGATGGCTGTGGGGTAGGCGTGCTGTCTCAGATTAATTGATTACGGGGTTTGGACGTGGTGAGACGTCCGACTTCACGCAGATGATAGTTGTAAGCAAAAATAAATTAGATTCATAGTATGAGTTACAGCTGCTTAAATACTACTCAGGAACAGCCTTGTGAGTCAGACACTGAGTCAGAAGGATGTTCTACACTATTCTACAACAGTATAAATAATTCTGCAATATTCTACAGCGTTCCGCGCAGCACAGGAATGCACTGGCGGCTTGCCCGAGATGCCCGAGATGGCATCAATTCCAACAAGGCGCGCAGCAGAAACAGAAATCGTGATACGAGGAGACTCACAGTAACTAGCAGACGGTGCAGGGAAACTGTTTATCAATGATGTAGATGGACATGCTGTTTTGTTGAAGGTAGACTTTGAAGACAGCAAGTCTCCCTCTTTATAAAATTGTGTTGTCTGAAGCCTTCAAATTCCGCCAGGAGACTACCGCAGTTTGGCACCAGAGGACGTGGAACATGCATACGTAGACTGCCACGAGGACAGCGACAAATCTGGTGGCTTCGTCACGTTGAGAGGTTCTTAAAATTAAAGACTTGAACTCCAACCTTTAGCAATGGGATGAAAAATAATCTGTTGATTTTTGACGGCTCTCACTGAGTCTCCGTGGCTCGGTCTCGCAAGAGTCAACGTGTTGATCATGTTCAGGACTCGGACGAAGTGCCGGGGGCGCTTCGGCGTGCTCTTGTTGAAGTTATACTTATGAGCACAGTGACGGAGAGGGGGATCAATTAAGGGATGACGGTGACGTGCCGAGTTCGGAACAAACTACCAAATATAGGTTTCTCGCACCATATATGGAAATCGTATGAAACGCAATAAACGTCGTTTTTTAGCGCACCCCAAAAACCCACTATATACATAGCGGGAATAACAACAGCGAGCAGGATGTGGTATACTGGAGGAAGACTAAGCATGCTCGAGCACTGGAAAATTGGGAATTCACGGGTAGCAGGTTTCTGCACCGAAAGAATGTACGGTACACGCACCTACTCAATGTCCGAGTCATTATCGATACAGCGCCGCCGACAAACAAGGATGTCGTGCGAAGCCACATGCCAGTGGTTGTTGGCGCCGACTGTCGATGGGACGTCAGGGAAAAGTTGTACACGACAAGACAGAAACGTACCGCAATTCCACGCCCACGGACAATGGCTGCAACGAACGCAAATTAGTCTGGTACATGCGAAGGGAGGAAGAGATGTACTGGTCACTCCGTGCAACGCACTTGTCGCACACGCGGCAATGCTTGGAGCGGAGGGGCTTGCGCGCCTGTTGAGTCGTTGTATCAATTCGTTTTGCGATAGTGAAGGGACAAACCATGCACTGGATACAAAATGTCTACCCATTGAGACGCCCTTCCACCGCGAGGTCCTCGATGATCTTCAAATAGCATCAGTACAGAGACGCTGGAATGCGATGCGCACACGACCCAGCGACTTGAGCTCCGCATCGCTGCTGGGGAGTATGATGAGGAGAGAAACAGTCGACGGCAGTACACAGAACAAGCAAGAAGGCAGAGGGAGGGGGGGACATCGAGGCACGACAACTTTAGTACCATAGGCGTTCGGTCCGTTGACCGAACGCCTATTGATGGCGTGGAATGCCTATTGATGGCGCGAACGCCTATCCATCATGTTGAGCGCATCACGGAGTGATGGATTTGCCGTTGGTTGCCGAAAATTGTTAAATCCCTCAACTCTGTATCCACTGTGCGTGGGGGGTTAGGTTTGGGTTAAATTTGGGTTAGAAAAGTTAGGTATGGTTAAGTTTGGTGTTCTGGTTAGGTCCCCAGGTATATTGAAGAGGTTGTTGAAGAAAGGACTTGGTTGTTTTGCTGGCATGCCACTATTGATGGTGTGATGGCTGATCCACAGGCGATAGGCATTCACGCGGTAAGTAGGCGTTCGGTCAACGGGCCGAAAGCCTATGCTACTAAAGTTGTATGTACTCCGGGACATCTGGTGCGCATCTGATTATGTGATACGTACTACTCTCATTCTCTCATCCTCACCCTGTCATACATACCGGTTCCCGCTTCTCTCTCGGGCACACCTGTGGCAGCACCGGCACTTACAGATGCCCCGGGTGGCTCACCTACCCACAATTCCCATTTCACGTCTTAACCACTCCGTAATCTCTCCAACAATAAATTGATTCTGACGACTACCCCCGCAGTCCTACACTTGCCCCGAGAAAGCCGCCTCCCACATTGCTGGTACAAGGACTACCCCGGCAACCAAGAAATGCTACAAATGCAGTGGCGGCACCCACATCGCCCGCGAATGCCCCAAGGAGACACAATGCTACAACTGCAAGGAGATGGTGCGTCCCATCCCCGCTCGCTGTCATCATTCACAATACTAACCTCGAACTTGGCAAGGGGCAGCACATCAGCCGCGAGTGCCCACATCCACAAAAGTGTCATTGCTGCGGCAAGGAAGGGTAAGTTTGTCCACATTGCATTCACTTCTTCTTTCGTTCTGTCTGATCTGGCCACCCATCCCTCGAGACTGAATAAACTCCTTCTTGTGCAGACACGAGGCAAGGGGATGCCAGGACATTCTCGACTTTGCTCAGAAATTCCTCGAAATGTCATTTTGAGCCAAAATGACGTTCCGAACCCAACCGCACGCTAAATGGAAGAGCAGAGACGCTGAGTGCAAATATGGGAGAAACTACATACATACATAATGCCGCGTATGGAGAGACTGTCTTTCTACTTTTTACTTGTCAATTCTTTCCGAACCAAACCTCTGCCTGATCCGGATGCCACTGCCCACTGGACTCTCAACTCGGTATCTTGTATGCCTACACCCAGTGTTGTGTCAAAACGAGAAATTTGGGACAATTTTGAGGTTTGGCTCAGGGACGACCTAGTACGGGGTGTCCGAGGCGCTGTGGGTGGGCTGGGGGAAGATGCATCAGCAATTTGACATGGCGCGCCCCTCGTCCGCACCATTCATCGAGCCTGTAGTCCAGAAATGCAAGACCCAGCGGCGGGTGATGCGCACTCGCAAGATTTCCGATAGGTTGCCGGCGGACAACTGGCCGCACTGTTCGATTCGGACCCGGGTCATTCTCTTGTGCTAAAATTTGTTTTTGTACCCGGCTCGAGTTCGACTACGGCCAGTTGGATTTCTTTCTGCGCTGGGTTCGTCTGTGAGCCCCTGTATGCAAATTTGAATGTTGAACCTAACAAAACGAACGGAGGGTTCGAAATTTAATTTCAAGCGTGCAAGTCAGGTACGACACGTTATAATCCTGGTCACAACATTCATCTTTCAGACCAGATGGTGCTATATACATACCAGTGCCCGGTTCGAAGGGGAAGGGGGTAAGCCATTCGACCCGGGCTCTGGTCGTGAAGATAAAAATTAAGTATCATGTTTGTTCTGTTTGTGTTCTTTTTTTGGCTTGCAGATGGTTGCCTCGCACTTGTTTCAACTCTTGTATGGGCCAAGGAATCAGCAGGAGCATGCCACTGCAAAGAAGTTAAACTTTGCAGCATCCAAGGTGTAAGGACGCTTCGTGGCCTCCCTCCTCTTTAGCACTGAATTACTGTACTAAATGTCACAACTAAAGCTCGGTCTCCATCCAAGGCGCGCAGTGCGACCAAGGATTGGGGTGTGGAGGGTAAGAGGAGCGGTAGAAGAACTGAATAAAAAGTCTAAGGAATACAAGCGACTATCTACTGTATTTATACTGTTTAGAGGTCGTTATATTTACTAACTACAATAACGACTTAAGGTCGTGTATACTACTGAAACAGATCATTCATTAATTATGTGTGTCCATCGTTCGTATTGTTCGTGTACAATAACCCGTCGTCGTTAGGCGTCGATCACCTTGTTGTGTCGTCGTGTTGTGACGTCATGGGTCCTTCACGTGTGGTTCGCGGTCACGTGGAATAAATAAGGATACACCGTCGGGTACGTCGGGGATGCACGTGGTCACGTGCGGCGTTGGAACGCGTCGAAGCGTGACACTAAATCCACACCCAAAATCGTGAGTCTTCCGGTTCATCTTGTGAAATAAATCGAATTTATCCTTTTGATATACTCGGTCCAGTGTGAAAGCAAATCTACAACCACAGGGAGGACAACCCAATAATCCATGCCACAACATTGGTAGAATATGTAGAAAGTATTTACAAGAACTTTCAGATGTTTGAGGCTTCAAACATACAGAAGGTATACAACAGATATGCTTAGATCAGCATATCTTTTGAATACCTTCTGCCTCTTTGGAATGCATTGTGCATTTTTTGACCCACAGACATATGAAAGGTATTGTAAATATTTTCTCCATATTTTTTGAATGTCTTGGCATGGAATATTTTGTTATCCTCCCTGTGAACCCAAGAGACAAAATATGTCATGTAAATCAGACAGACTACTACGGGGTGATTTGGGTCTCCAAGACTTTTTTGACTCAAGGGACATAGTTTAAACCTCTCCTCTTGACCCCCAGCATCATTCTTATTCGAAGAGAAAAAAAAAGTACGGGTCCACAAAGGTTCGGAAAATTCAGACAAATGGTTGAACCCCAAACATACGGCCCGATCCGATGTTTCTGCGGCCTACGAACCTCAACTTAGGTCGTGTTCGGAATCAGATCTGAGCAAGATACCCGCGGGACCTCATTTATGATTTATCAAGACTCATGTGTGCACGACTTTCTCATCTGCGAAACTCCGTACTTCACACAAACGGATAGAGGCCCAGGACGTGATTACACCCAGATTGCGGTTTTTGAGGCCCTACAGTCCTGATAGGATGTTAGCAACCGAATTCCGCGAATGGTGGCTCGGGGAAATTTCGGACGGAATATGATTTACAAAATTCTCTCGCAAAACTTAGGGGAGGAAGCATGGAGCATCGAGATCCAAATATTGGAACACCCATAATTGGTGGGCTTCCAATTGCCAGTCGAGATCAAGCTCGATGTCTTCGGAAACCCTAACAATACTTTTGGTACCTTTGTTCTGATATCCGAATCTCGAGTCTCAATCTTAATTTTCTGGCCTGTATGCCTGTGGGCGCGCGGTTCTCAGCCACATTGGTATTTATACAGCACTTGATCCCAACCACCTGCTGTATGGGATCGAGTGCTGTATACTGACTGCAGTGCTAGGAAGCTCATCATGATGTGCATCTATAAATACGCCGAGAAGGCTGTGACGGCGCTAATCTTCTTTCCTCCTACCACCATCGCTCATGGACGACGACTCTCCCCCTCCTACTCAGTTCAGGTCCGAATCTATGATAATTAATCATGGATCTGCTCCGTGAGTACCAACCCAGTTCAGGTGGACCCACCTCATTCTCACGGCACTTAATCTAGATATGCTGGCGCCTACTTCCCGAGGTCGCGAAACTTGACTGTTTCGGGCGGCACATTCATCAGTAACAACTATAATGAACCCGCCATGCCGCCAGGTATAGCTCCCCATTTTGAGAAGATGCCAAGTCCAATTCCTGCATAGACTTTCGGAGGATTCCGCTTGGTGACATTGATCTCAGGAATGAGATCTGCTTTCACAAGGAGTCAGGTGTCATTGACTACCAACATTCGCGGGGCTCCGTGCGGCGGGGGTACTCTGCCAAAATTGATGGGCAAAAATCAAATATGACTGTTGCATTGTATGAGGGAGATAATGCCAAGAAGGTATGCTTGCATTGTTTTTACTTGAGTCGTTATTTATCTCTTAGGAATGGCGGGACACTATCACTAAATATTCACGCCTTCGGTGAACTCCCAACAAGCTGAATGTGTTTGCGACTAATGCAAGGTGTTAGCCATCCCAATTTTGTTCAAATTTTTGCTACTGCAAGCTCTTCTGGCATACATGCTATTGTTGTCCATGATGGTTCGTTCTTTACCTTCAATGTGTCATCAGTCTTGAGCATCAAATAGACTTGATACCTTTCAATAACTTTCTGCAACTATATCATGATTCACCAATTTTGACCGTCCATATCTATGGATGCTTTGTATGTACATGATCCCTTGTTATTTCCACTGTTGAAAATGCCTCCAGGAGAAGGGGTATCATGTAAGAATCATGGATCTATTGCTCTGGGCTCTCACCTCCATTGCAGGAAGCCAATGACTACTTCGAGCACATGTTTGGTAGTTATCTGGTAAGTTGCCATTATCATTCAGTGTGTGCTCTCTAGATCCATTGTTGCAGGATGACGATATTGCCACCTTTTGGATTCGTCGCTCAACTGGTCGGTTCTGCCTAGGCCTTATGCCAGGTGATATTGCTGCACCACTTTTGTACAGTCATAAGTGGACACCACTATTTGACCACATACCACCCTTGAATGACCCAAATTCGGAGGCCATCATAATTGATTCTCTGGAATTGGGAGAATACCATGGCCTCTGTTCCTTGCATCTTGGCCACAACAAGACTTTCATGGTATTTACGCAGGGAGAGATTCATCTGGGAGCAGTGGTGTATTTTCCCTCGGGTTCTGACCGGGACGATTTAGATCAGATTGCATTCTTGCCTGATGCATACCCCTATATATCCAGTTGGTATGTCAGCCAGGCAGATGGAGACACCATGGAAGATGGCTGGACCCGGTGCATATTTCATCCATGTCTCAACCTGAGTTTGGCTAATTGGATTGGATTGCCAAAGCTACAACTCAGCGGAGATATTCGGCACCATTATCAACTCAATGGTGGATCTGAACTATCATAATGGATGGCTTCCTCAGGCCAACCACATTTTTCATCAGCTTCAGATCAAGTCAAACTATGAAGACTATGGTGCGTCTCTCAATATTATCTGTCCCATATTGATGATAACCCGAGCCAGCAGGGATCATAATAAAGCTAGACTTTTTTCTCCGAATTTTGAAACCAAGAAAGATTCCTCCGAACGGCTACTTATTTGTATGTTCCACTGAGGATCTCCAAACTGGGCCAACTTCATTCCAATGGCCGGACTGTCCAGTGTACTGGTCCCTTGCTCCATCCGGTGCTGAATGCCTCAGCACGGATGAAGCAATGTATCTGGGATTTCCTTCTATTGAACTAGAGACGTATGTGGTCAGAAGATGCTGGAATGCCACCGTATATGCTGGATTGCGCAAATTCCACGAGGGGAAAGGGTTTGATCCCGATAGCCAGGACATTGCGTTGCACCTTGGGCATCCGCTGTACCAGCTTTTACATGAGAGGGAGGTGCCATTTGCCCATGGTAAGCCAATATTTAATTTGTCCCATTCTTACTCATGTGAGCAGTGGACATGGTTTCTGATGTGGAAACGGAAACCGAAAGTATTTCTACAGCCACCACTGACGATGAGGATGGTTCGACTCCAGAGGACAGTGCGTTTAATATATAACCTTGCCCTTTCCATCGAACTAAATTCTGTTATCTCACATCTCACATGCTTACTCATTCAAACAGTGGGTTGCGAGGTTTCAGATATCGAGAACGAGAGAGAAAGTACCACTGAGGATGAGGGTGGCGATGGCTCAGCTCCCGAGGACGGTGCGTATAATCAACAACCTTGCCATTGGAGTAAATTATGTTATCTTATATGCTTATTCATTCAAATAGTGGATGGCAAGATTCCTGAGATGGAAAGAAAAGGCGAAGGCAGTTCTTCAGCTACCAATGAAGATCAAGATCGTGACAAACTTACTGCTCAGGAAGGTGTGTGTAATCCCCAAAAAAACTGCCCTCGCCGTTCGAGATACTAAACTAATAATTCCAGAATGTACTTCCCTCGACTCAGTGACGGATGTCGAGTCAGTTCCCCAATCTTGGAGTTGGAAAGTTGTGATGTTGGTCAAGTTTGCATTGATCCTAGCCTTAGCCTTTGGATCGTTGTACGAATACGGGCAGGCGGCTTTCTCCCAGTGAAACATTGGATAGTGGCTCGACAGATACCCATGTTCAATATCTTGATTTCCTTTCGTGTAGGCTCGCCTGCTCATTGGTGTATATCTGAACGTGAAATAATACATCTGTTCTCTCCTTCAACCTGATCTTGACTCATGTTCAGTCGCCACCTTCAGAGTAACAGCTCGAGTGGGAGCAACATCATAATAGTGCAATTTATTTGAGATTGATCCGACAAAAACTGAGCAAGGAAAAACAGTGCGGGAAGGGGTACTTAATAGTGAAAATCAATATATACTTAAATTGTCGAGGTAGCGAGGACGAGTTTGCGTTCCTGGTAAGTAAAACGTAACCCATCAAATTTGGGAACTGATCGGTGAGATACACATGAGCGAGGTAGGTCGAGGGAGAAACAAGGATAAAATAAAGAATTGAAATCGGCAGCGCTATTCCTCAGCGTGGTACCGCGTACGACCTCTGCAACATCATCTCCACGCTCCCAGTAGGATCCCGCCCTCACATTCTGGGTGTGGGCTTCAAAAGTACCGCTATCGTGCTTTGACGTTAGGATATATTTTAGGTTAGCGGGGGCTCGCCGGCAGCTCATCGTGGGCTGCTTATTTCACTTATAAGTTAGCCCAGCGAACCAATATCTGCAGTGAGTTCTGCGCCTGAGCGAGCAGCTGAGTTTGCAGCGCAATCAGCAAGGTCGCAGTGAGCACACCCAAAAATTTCAAATAACTAGGGCCGCACGCAAACAACGCGACGATGAACTTCCGCTCAACACTTAGGGAAGTCCAGATCACCCCCGGGCAGCACAACAATGCGAGTACGGACTCGCCAGTCACTGATGCACCTGCCTCGCGCAAGGACGCACAACGTTTTCGTGCACTGACGGCATCCCTCGAATAGAGTGCGGACGACTCACCCAACGGCGCGATCCACTGATCCTGCAAACTGCACGATTGCCGCGTTATCCACGGTGTTAAACTGCGCTCCGAATTCTGGCCATGAATGATGTAAGCGAGGTGGTTACTGGGGAACAAGGAGACGCGTACTGGGGTTGTGGCCCTGGCCTTTTGTCCATCGATGCATCAGTCCGCGCATCGGTACCTGACGCAGTGACGCGTTACGCATAATAGCCCGGCCCCCCGGCTCCCGTTCCCGCTGCCTAGCACAACCCGCGCGCTTAGGCGTCGCACCCACAGCTCGCTATCCATGCGCCCGCCGGGACGCAGATGAGGCGGGAGCCCGCACATGCATGACTGACGCGGGGCGGACGTGACGAATAGGATGCGATCATGATAATATGCGGGGGCGCGGGCGTGCGCCACTCGACGCTTCCCTAGTGCGCGTCGAGGGCGGGGTTGGGGATCTGGAAATCGGTGTAGAGGGCGAGGTTGCGAATTGCGGAAGATCTGCGGCCGGGATGTCAGCGCAGTTCTGTCGGTGCGGGGCTTCGCAGTGTGCATACGCGTGCGCATGCGCGTCGACGTCGGGGTCCGGATTCCGAATATAGACACCTGCATCGCGCGCCAGGGGCGGGGACGGGGGTGGGCCTGTGATTCCGATACGGGTGTCAATCAATATGAGATATGCGGGAAGTGGGAAAGGAGAAGCCAGATTTCCTACCTCTGTAATACGCCGACGCACGGCCGTATGTGCGGACAAGACCGATGTGACTCCAGGTGCCGGTGCCTCCGTTGTCGTTGCCATTGTGATCGCACGCATGACTTCATCGGATGTACGCGCCATTCATCGCGCACGGATATCGAACGGCGCAATGAGCACACGCGGCAACGGCCACAGCCGTCGGATGGGCAGGGGAGGGGTAGATGAGGGTATTGCATCGGACGCATGCAGAGTTGTCCGGTACGGACACGACAGGTCGCACGTTCCCAATTACGAGTTGCCACGTACTCGTGCAGCTGGCAGTGGAATGGAAAGGAAGTGGATTGCGCATCTGCGAAGGGAGAAGCTTAAGGCCACAAGAACTCTGGGTGATTACATTCGTCCGTGTCCCGCGTTGTTGCCGTCAGCGAGAGGCCCGGTTGGCGGGGAGCTCCATCTTCGGGGTGGCCAGGCAAGTAGAGCGATTAGTTGTACGAATCGAAGACTATTAGACTCGTACAAACCTTCGGCGAAATAATGACGATGAGGAAACTTGGATTCATTGGAATGGAAGGATGGTGCAGACGAAGTTGGACGAAAGAGGCTTTCAAAGAGCTGACGAAAGCGTGATCGTGAGTGTCACGGTGATGACACGTCACCGTCACGACTGCGTCTTTTCCTCCCACTCGCACCAACTCGCACCCCACTCCTCTAGGGCCTTTTTCTTTACCAGAGCTCTAAATCCAAGCGTCTTGTCAAAGTTCTATGTACAGTATGCGCTTCGACGGTGTCACGGGTCTTAGAAATTTGAAAAGGCATTGGCCGCACTGTTGCCGCATTACGCGTCGCACCTCCCGCCAGTATGCTATGGGTCCCTTGCTGGAGCGTCCTCTTTTCTGGCGCCTACATCTAAATACGCTTAGTATTATAGCTCAACTCTGTGTACCTGCTCCAATTTTCTCCGCAATATGACTGATACTTGGGCAATGATCTTTCTGCAATCTCCCAGTCGTACAGTACTTCTGAGATGACACCGAGAAAGCAACGGCGACATCTTTTCCCCCTCGCCTCAGGCCATCCTGGGTCGTTGTGATTTACTGTGATTAATGGTTCCGCTCCACCATGGCAGTATTTTCTTTCTCCGAAATTCAACAACTTCTTTCCATGATCCACGGCGGAGAATCGACGCGTGACATGCTGGTGCCTGTAATAATGTGGAATCCGAAAATGCGAGCAATAACGCGTCCACTGGAGACTTGCAACGCGCTCGTGACTTGGCAGCCAGCCGCGAACAACTCGAAATAAATTCGGTAACATTGTATTTCACCCTATTCACCGCTGATAACAAATAAATCTGCGGACAGTGGCTTCGGATTCTCATGGGCCCCAGGAGTTCTCATGAGGACCATCCCAGTTCTTCTAAAGGTGGAGATCAAAGTCGTATTTATCCGAATTTCACCATGTCCGTGGCTCTTAGCCCCGGGTCCCTTTTTTCGCCTCCAACCTCTCCTCCGAGTCGGGTTTCATCTGCTACATATTCTATGTCTACGACTCTACCATTTTATCTCCTTTCTTTTATGATCACCAGGCTCTCTTTTCTTCACGATCTTGACAGCCCCTTCTCCTCCCCTTCTCTGAAATTAAAATAATCATTACTTGCTCCACCCGCCCCTTTCCGAGGACGCCACCTATGTTCAATTCATCTCGTGAATTTCTACGGTCTGTCCCGGTCCCCACAATATTATGGTGCGCACCTGATTTCAACCTCTCTCACCTCAGGGCTTGTCTAAATTCCCGTCTGAGCTCATCCTCGCCCACTCATATGCCCTAACCGCAAAACACGAGACTCCACCGCTCGTCCTCTCACCATTTGGGATGATCTGCCGATGCATCTCTCTCTATGGATGAAATAATTGTAATGAAACGGCCCCGTCGGACGCTCTAGGTGAGGTAAATTCATTACCTTGTCACCGCGAGTTAAATTCCCAGTCCACGGTCCGTCTCGTACAGGTATGCTTGAACGGAATGTAATCGATTACATCAAGGAAAGTGCTAGTTAATCCAGTCATTAATAAATACAGACGAATATATTTTGAAAACAGCTGGGCAGGAAGTAAGTCGTATGCGCGACTTATCTTACACCCTTCCTAGCCCAGGTATTGATGCCCACCACTCAGTATCGCATTTGCATCACTTTACAGTCCCGCTAGAGCACGAGATCCCCACCCTCGGGAACGAGATCTCAGCATGGTACCCCGCACCGCGCAGCCCTCGCGCTAGCCGGGATCCGCTCTTGGACGCGCAGATAGACCCCGACACTGATATCGGTGTCCGTGTCGGGGTCTCGGTGTCTCGCAACGCCGTGGACGCACCGCACATGCCGTGCGACACCGGCGTACGGGAGTGCTGCGACTCCCACGTCGGGTGGAATCCAGGTGCCGCGCGGTCAGAAGCGGCGCAAAGGGGGGTGGAGGTGTTGGACACGTAATTGTCTGGCATTGTAACTTGTATTTGTGTCCGCCCCAGTTCCAGAGTGACGCGAGACGGGTCGGGCACCAGCAGGGCTCGATTCCTCCCGGTCGCCGCACATCGCGCACTACGAATATGCCGTACTCCTTTCACCTGCGACCCGGCGTAGTAAAGTGCATTGGCCGCGAGTGGCGTACGAATAAATCGAACAGCCAGTAGTCCTCGGTAGGAGTCTTTCAGTGAGCTACGCATTGCGATTCACCACATTATGTCCAACCGATGGGTGATTTCTTTTATAGGCTGAAATATCGGATTTGGATAAGGAAACAAACACGCATCAAATTACTGCTGTTGAGCAGGTTCACATGGCACTCCTCTTCTAGGCCCCTGGACACTACCTATAATACCTGTCCGCTTCTTGCCAGAAACGTTCGCTGATTTACTTTATGAAATCTAGCTCTGAGCTGCTGTTTTACTCTATTTCGGACGAAGTTTTCGGCGTAAAACACCATTTTTTGCGCCCCAGAACCCGTTTTTTTTTTCAGCATGCCGCAGGCGCTCTTTTACACCCCCGTATACACTCGGGCTTCATTGGGCGGTGCTTGAATTCAAACGACAGCCTTCCACAACACTAAAATTGTCCCGCCACCCTATAATGGTTCAAAATTTGTGCTTGAGCTTCCATGTTTTACTCTATGTAGGACCGACAAAGCCGCACTCATAGCTGATTTACTCTATATTGCGGACGTAGGAAGGGCCATTTTGGGCCACTGATTTACTCTATCACGGACAGGTATTATAGGTAGTGTCCGGGGGCCTCCTCTTCCCTTCTCGGAATTCTTCTGTCTCCAGTCAGGCTGTCTACGGCAGTGCTCAGAAGCTTCACAGCTCTCGGGTCTTATTTTAGAACATCATAAATGTGCCACCTGAAGGCTGTGTCAGCACCTAGCTTCTTTCTTCTTGCCACCACCACCAATGCTCCCCCTCCTACTCAGTTCAGGTCGGAATCCACAATAATCAATCATGGATCCGCTCCGTACGTACCCATTTCGGCTGAATCACTCCCATTCTCACGGCGCTTAATCCAGATACGGGGGCGCCTTTTTCCCGAGGTCGCAAAACTTCACGATTTCGGGAAACACACTCACAAGTGTTACTCATAACCACACCAGTCTCGCTGTCCCCGCAGGTATTTATTCTCCATTGCATACAGATGCGCTAAGTCCAATTCCTGCGTAGACTTTCGGAGGATCCCGCTTGGTGACATTGATCTCAGGAACGAGATCCGCTTTCACAAGGAGTCAGGTGTCATTCACTCCCAGCGTTCGCGATCGCGGGGCACCATGTGGCGGATGTACTCCGCCAAAATCGATGGGCGAAAATCAGATATGACTGTTGCTGTGTATCAGGGGGATAATGCAGAGGAGGTATGCTTGCCGTATCTTACTTGAAGTATCATTTCATCTGCTCATAGGAATGGCGGGATACTATCTCCAAATATTCACGCCTTCGGTAAACTCCCAACAAGCTTCTTTCATGTGTCACTAAATTCAAAGTTCTAGCCATCCCAATGTCCTTCAAATTTTCGCTGTTGCAAGTTCAGCAGGTATCCATGCTATTGTAGCCTATGATGGTTCGTCCTTTCTTTGCCTTTAACATAACATCATTATTCTTCATTGTTGAATAGACTTGATACCTTTCAATGACTATCTGAAACTACATCGTGATTCACCAATCTTGACTGTCTACATTTATGGATGCTGGGTATGTACACCAATCCTTTGTTATTTCCACTATTAAAATGCTTCGAGGATAAGGAGTACTATGTAAGAAATATGGATCTTTTCGTCTGGGCTCTCACCTGCATTGCAGGAAGCATATGACTACATCAACCACATGTTTGGGGTGAGTTGCTGTTATCATTTAGTGTGCGCCTTTTAATACTTCATTGTAGCGTCACGATAGCTCCTCCATTTGGGTTCGTCACTCAACCGGACGGCTCTGCGTGGACCTTACACCTGGTGATGTTGATGTACCAGTTTCTTACGTCCGGGAGTGGACATCATCATTTGACCACATACCACCCTTCCATGCCCCAAATTCAGAAGCTATCGTGATTGATTCTCTGGAGTTACATAGGAGAGTATCATTTTGTCTGTTACTGGAATCTTGGCCACTGGCAAATTCTCCCAGCATCTATCCAGACAGAGTTGCATCTGGGAGCAGTAGTGTATTCTCCCTCGGGTTCTGAGCTGGAGGGCTTAGTTGAGGTTGCATTCTTGCCTGATGCAAACCTGGGTATTAGGAGTTGGTATAGCAGTGAGGCAGATGGAGATACCATGGAAGATGGCTGGACCCGGTGTGTATTTCATCCCTGTCTCGACCTTAGTTTGGCTAATCATATTGAATCACTGAAGCTACAACATGGATGAGATATTTGGCACCATTATCCACTCATCCATATATCTGAACTATGGTGATGGGATGATTTGGCTTTCTCAGGCCAACCACATTTTTCATCGGCTTCAGATCAAGTCGAACTATGAAGACTATGGCACGTCTTTCAATAATTATTTGTCCGATATTTATGTTGACCCACGCCAACAGCAATCATAGAGATAATTTACTTTCTGCTTCGAATTTTGGAACCAACACAGACTCGTCCAAAGGGCTATTTATTTGTATGTCCCATCGGGGATCTCCGAACCGGGCCAACCGCCTTCAGATGGCCGGACTGTCCAGCATACTGGTCCCTTGATCCATCCGGTGCCGAACGTCTCAGCACGGATGAAGCGATGCATCTGGGATTTCCTTCCATTGATCTGGAAAAGGGAGTAAGGACAAAGTGTTGGGATGCGAGTGTCTATGCTGGATTGCATAAATTTCACAAGGGCAAAGGGTTTGGCCCAGACAGCCAGGACATTGTGCGGCATCTTGGGCATCCGCTGTATCGGCTTTCGCATGAGATGGAGGTGCCATTTGCTCGTGGTGAGCCATTGTTTTATGTGTTTTATGCGTGCTCATTTAGAGTGAAGCACGAATATACATTCGCGAATATGAATATTCATCAAAGTTGGAGAAGTGATATTCGCATTCGTACGAGTATTGATGGCGAATATTCGTTGATTAGTAAGCAGTATTCGCGAATATTCGTGAGTGGCAACTATTCACATTCAGCGAGTTTGAATACTCATTAGTTGTGAGTTATTCACGAATACCATGCATATAGAGTTCAATTTCAGCTACTGAACTCTGAGCTGTTGTCTTCAACAACAAACTCCCTGTCGGAGTCCCTGATCTGAGGTTGCTCTACTGTACTATTCTGACCAAATGTTCATGCCATGTCACCTGTCACCACAGGTACTTGGTGTTCATCACCCAAAATTACCATAAATAGATGGCCAGCAAGTGCCGGCCAACATCTTTTGCCATTTTTTACCCCTATTTCAGCCCAAAAATTGGAATGATGCACTAAATTTGTTCAGTTTACCGCCCTCTGTCACCCACCACTTGAACATTTGATTAAAATACTACAGTATTCCACGGTGATGAACCGAGGATTACCCGACGAATATTCGCGAATATCCACTTCTCCAAAACCTGATATTCGCATTCGCACGAATAGCACTGCCACCTCAATTCACGAATACGAATATTCGTGATTCGTGAATGGCTTGGCACGAATATTCGTGATATTTGATACTCGTGCTACACTCTATGCTCATTCCACCAGTGGATGGCGAGGTCTCAGATGTTGAAACCGAAGGAGAAGGTAGTACTACAGCCACTACTGAGGATGAGGATGAAGATGGTTGTTCTCCTGAGGATGGTGCGTATAATCAATAACCTTGCCCGACTGTTATCTGACATCCTATATGCTTACTCATCCGAGCAGTGGTTGGTGAGGTGTCGGATGTCGAAACCGAGAGAGAAAGTGGTCATACGGCCACCACTAAGGATGAGGATGGTGATGGCTCGGCTCCCGAGGACAGTGCGTGTAATCCCCAACCGTGCCTGCCATCCAACTAAATTATGTTATCTTTTCTGCTTATTCATTCTGACAGTGGACGGCGAGATACCTGAGGCGGAAGTAAAAGGCGAAGGCAGTTCTCCAGCCACCATGAAGATTGTGATGAACTTACTCCTCAGGAAAGTGCGTGTAATCCACAAAACTGCCCTTACCGTTAAAGATACTAAAGAACAAATTTCAGAGTGTGCTTCCCTCCACTTCAAGACTGCTGTTAAGTTATCTTGGAGCTGGAAAGCCGTCATGTTTGTCAAGCTTGGTTTGATCCTAGCCTTGGGCTTCAGCTCTTTGTGCGAATATGGGCGGGCTGTTCTCTCCCAGCAGGACATATAGCTTCGCAAGATACCTAATCTCTTATAAACAGACATTATAACAGAGCTTACTCGTACCTCGTATGCTATACAAGATACCCAGGTTCCAATCGTTCAATATTTTCATTTTTCATCTTCAATTTGGCACAAGTCCGCTAGTTCATCGTTGTAGTATATCATAACAAAGTTGATGTCTTTGAAATGATTTCTTAAACACATGTCTCCCCATTTGTTTCGAGACTGGTCATGGGATATCTTGACTACTATTCGCAGTCCTGATATTCATTAGACTTGAATATCCGTGTAGCAGCTCACCAGGTTCAAATGCTTGAGTGCTGGCTAAACTCCTGTTAGTACCGTATTGACGCCAACGCACCGCCATCCATTCGACGGTGGAATTCCCGCCATCGATTGAGTACCTTGAGGCTGAAATCTGGAAAATTTGGCGGACAACCTGGATCGCACGTCTCGGTGAGGCCGTCGCAATGTGTCAAGATGCAGCCTGCAGACGGAGCTGCCGGTGTGTCTTGTGTTTTGCTTTGAGGGGATGGAGGAGAATGGGAGTGCTGGTTGCATGATGCTGGAGTCGTGAAAGAGAAGGATGGGTGGTTCAAGGATGTCTATTGTGTCTGCACTGTGCGTCTTTTATTGCTTTATTTTTTGAAAAAAAATTGTAATGCACACAGCTGCAGAGCGACAACTATAGGCTCAAGACGCGTAGGCCGGCGCTCACATATGCCTGCACAGACTCGTGTAATTCAAAATTGGCCCCACGCGCTACGCGCAGACTTTCACGTGGCGTCTTCCGGCACACAATCCCCGACCCCATGACGGACTTCATCGTGCTGATGGTCCGCCTCGTTGATCCTGCAGGTAGACACTAATCCCCGGCGTATACGGCATGGTCTCTGTCGCCCATGCGGAGGAGTTCTGTCTCTAGGACAAGCTCGATTGAAGATAGTGTTGCTGATGTCTAGACCACAGTGGGCGTGCCAATCGCATTGCCTGCTAATAAGGTGTGCATTAATTGCTATGCATATCCACTTGCAACACTTATTATTGCACAGACCCCAAAGACTCACATCATCCCTCGCGTCGCTCGACCGTGATCCCTGCCAATATTCGGTGCGCTGCAAATTCCCTGATACTGTACCATTTCGACCAAGTCTTCAGGTGACGCGCGATGCGGCCCTCTGAACTGAAGACTTTCGGTCGTGGTGACGGTGACACTGAAGTTTTTCGGCCCAAATAGGGCTAAAAACCGTCAAAAAGTCTCGGCGGCATCTGCCGGCCTTCCATTTAAGGCAATTTTTGATCGTATTTGTCAGAATGAAGACCTAAGAGCCCGTTCGGCTGCCAGATGCGAGATGCAGATGCAACCCAAATTCCCTTATATGGGGGGTCGTGAGAAGATGCAATTGGCCGCGCATCCTCCCACAAGTCCCCATATAAGGGAATTTGGGTTGCATCTGCATCTAGCATCTGGCAGCCAAACGAGCCCTAATAAACTGAAGACCTTAGGTGACGCGTGACATTTCGTCGAAATAGTACAGTACTCCCATTATTAATGGCCTCATGCAAGCAACTGCCGTCTTCCTCACCCAATATACGCTAGCTCTAGAGACTGAGAGCACGCCAGGACCACAAAAACAGCTGGTTGGCTGTCCCGAGATCGGCAGGTTTTTCACATCGTGCGAGCCCTGTTTTTATGTAAATGTCCGTAATTCAGAGCAAGAAATATATTCAGATGGGTTTCAGCTAGTCTCATCCAAAACCGCGATTCTCCGATCAGTTGATCATGAGAATGTTGGCCGAGCTCAGGTGGATCTCGGCTAGCCTCAGTAAACCAGATGTACTAAGCACAAAATGCGGAAAGTACGGTGTTCGAGCATGGCACCACAAGCCACACAATATTCAGTGAAAAAAGCTTTTATATTGCCCGAATCCCCATCGGCAAACGTCGTGCAGGTGCGAGCCATACTCATTGCACACGGAATATGGTGCGTCTGCCAGCATCCCAAGTCTGTCTATCCGACGAACCTAATGGACATGTCTTCAGCCAACATCCACACAACAGGATGAAGCAGACACGTACCGCGACTACCATGGATGGAGGATGTCTCAGTGATTCCCCCGCCCTCCACGCGACACACAACCCCTCACATGCACTCCGTCTCCCAGCTCACTTCTGGATCGGCACCTCGCCTACGTCTCCACCCTCCTCTCGAGAACCCGATGTAATCCACAATCCACACTACTCAACAAAATGCGCGCCACACAGATCTGCGCCGAGTTCGAATTCTGTACTTGGAGAGGCCAGCTGACTGTTCCTTTTTCTTTTGCTTTGCCTCGTCCCCGCGCACGATGACCCATCAACGCGGCGCACTAAGCGCAATTCCTGCCTTCAATCATCGATATCAAGTCGTGCTACTCACGGCCGATGCATTCTGTGGAACTGCGTTGGCGGTGTATGTGTGCTGCGTATGTGCGATGCGCGATGTGCTGCGATCCGAGGAATCACGCACTGCTGCTCCCCAGCCCCGGCACATGCCACTCGACGCACGCTGTGCATCGGGACTGGGAACGAGGTGCGATGTCTGATGATTACCCGCCTAAGGCATCTCCCTCGTCCGTGAGCCGCGTCAATGCAAGACGCACGATGTGTGATGCCTGAATACGTTGAATCTTGCGTCGCGGTGTTGATTGCATTCTGACGTGTTTTCTCTGTTCAGAGAGGCATCTCTTAAAATTTCCTAGCCGCATTGACAGGCGCATTTGATTTGATTCACAACCGCCCCAGATCCACTAATTGCAACACATTTCCCCGAGTTTTTGGCGCCGAGGTTGTATTTCTTTCGCGTGGTGGGTGCTGGCTTGTCTAAATAAGTTAGCATCCATCCCCTTTACATACGCCGGAATCTGAAGTGATTCCGCTTCTTTCAACACACCTAAGGAGCCGCCGGTTTTGTTACGTTGACCCTTCTTAGGTAGGTTTCGTAGTAATAGTAAAACCTACCTAAGAAGGCCCGAGTACGCGCCAGAGCCAGAGGGTGCTACGTAAGTGTCCCCATTAAGGCAAATTGTGGGCACGCGCTGCCTGCGGCATTCACGCCGAGTCCGCGGGATGTCCCGCATCTTCCCACACGAGTGGCCTCCGTCGCGCGCCGGCGGCGGCGCCGCTTTCAATTGGCAGCAGGCCTCCGAATTGTTCTTCAACCCATGGGCTGATGTAAGTACACTTTTTTTTCCGAAATTTACCCCAGGATTGCCACTGCTGCCCACAATAAAATCCAGAGGCCTTCGGTTCGTTGCATACCGTGGGCGGCATTCACGCCGAATCTTCCCACGCATGCAGCCTCCATTGCGCGCGCCTGTTAGTGCGATTAGGTTCCCATCCTGCTCTATTATACCTGTATTGCTTGTTAAAAAGTTATGTGAAGATACCCTTTGTAAAATGATGCACACAATGCGAGTACTACCAAATTTACTGGTGCATCAGAGGCCTTCGGTTTCTTCCACACTGGGCATGAGATTTAATATGCCAGGCTGGCCATGCGAAGCATTTCATGGGTATGTTCCTGCCAATCCAGCACAGTGTATCACCCACAGGTGCTAGTTTAAGGAAATGATTGATGTGACAAAGATGGCCTCTGGCTTTTACTGGTTCGTGTCGAATCTATTAGGTAGGGTAAAACATCGAGCCATAGTTCTGAGAGGAAGGATTTGACTGTCCCACCCTTCAGCATTAAGCCTCCGTATTAAGAGAAGTGGTGTGGAAAAAGGCCTCCATCCCAGTGTTTTCTTGGAAATAATCCTCGGCCCTTTTATATTCCTCTTGTACAGTACATGCTCAGGCAATATACTTGAAAGGGGGAAACCAAGGGAAACTGAAAAGACCAGTGCCTACACAAGGTTCACCAGAGGGCTGAAGGCCTCCATTCAAGTTAAATGTCGTCTTTCACATTGATCTGCCCATGTGGATCTAGATTATCCGGTCATGCTCGAATGCCAGGAGAAATCTCTGCTCTATCTGGGCCTAATTGGGGCCGGAATCAGTCCAGGCTTTAGAACATTAGTAGGAACTTGAAAATTTTCGTTAAAATTGACTTCCCACTTCTTCTGAGCTCACCCGAGTGTCCAGACATTTGTAGACAGGTCACTGACTGATTTACAGAGGTCTCAAATGACTGTGCAACCGAAATTCAACATCCAGCTGTACACACAGTGTCCTTGATAAAATGCTTGACTGAGAGTGTCATACTTTGCCAAATGTACCTTTGCATTGACCCTGACTCTGAACATGAGCACCCAACTATGGGAAGGGCGTCAAATCCATGATTTTGCTTCATAATGGTGTGCCATCATTTTTTGATCTGTAGGCCGAAGGCCTCTGCTCTGTATTTTTCGGACTCTATCCAACCACTGCTTGTTGAATATTGAGTTCAAACTACCCCAACAGCTAAGACGATGTTATAGACACAATATAGGTATGATATACACCAGAATTTCGATGACACCAGAGTTATACCTGAATTTTCGATGTTCCCCCCCTTAAATTTGTCTTCTATCCCTTCCAATAAATACCACTGAGCACCTGTATACATGCTCTAGGTTTGCCCTAACTCAATTTGATGATTAGACATAGTCCAAGTCATTTTACAGGTCGATGAAATGAAGTTGGGGTAATTTGCCCAAGGTTCAACCATTGAACTTGGTTGACTTCAGCTCCTTCCTGTGGGGCAAAGTGAAAGTGCCGCCAACTGCCGCCAACTGCCGCCACTGCCGCCGGGTAGCGGCAGTGGTGGCGGCAGTGTATTTTTCGGGGTGCCATACAAGGCCCACGGTGGCTTTTAAGTTCCTCTATGGTATTTTAGGCGTTAGTTTAAGCTCGTAGGACGTGGGAAAGGGTTAAAATTGTCGCCAGTCCTTGAAATATTCCAGGCTTGAGTCAAAAATTGGCGGCAGTTGGCGGCATATTACCTAATTGGGAGGCGGCACTTTGGCGGTGGCGGCACTTTTGTAGGCGGCATCCGGCGTCTCTGGCGGCACTGGCGGCGGCAGGGGTGGCGCCAATGCTGGCGGCACTCCCACTTAGGCGGCGGTGAAACGGTTGCTCAGGGTCAAGCACTGAGATATATAATGCACTGAACTAACACCAAATCGAACGACTGAGTTTTACTTAACTCACAAAGTGAGATCAGACAACTCAAACACTCAATAATGCTAATTTCCACTACACCACACACTCCAATTGCACACAGTCTTGACTGTCCTGACGAGATACGGGTCTTATTAGATCGATAGAAGATCTAAGGGACCAAAGTAGAGTTGGTTCTTTAATAGATATTTGGTTGGTTTTGCTTTTAGCTTTTCGAATGATTTAAGAATTGCGCGCTATTAGACCTTAATGGATGATGTGTCAATTAAGTCGAACAGTGGTTGTTTGTTATTTCAAGGTATGACGGCTATTAACCGGCTTGGTTTGTTTGGACTTTAATCCTGTCCTAGGATGCCACAAAGGTCTTTATTAGTGCCACGGAGGTCTCGATCAATTTGCCACGGAGGTCTTTATCAGTTTGCCACGGAGGTCTCGATCAATTTGCCACGGAGGTCTCAATCACTAATTCCAATCCACAACCAACTTGATTCAATCCACAACCAACTTGATTCAACGGAATACAAGCCCCAAAACAATGCCTTAAATACGTAAGGGCCACCAAGCGCCTCACTCTCTCGGGACAGATTTGGTGCTGTACTACACTACTGTCTGCTACTTATATACTACTTGGCCAAGGCTTTACATAAGCTACTACCGCTGAGTCACTTGGAGCCACACAAGCATATAGGGGAGGTGTCTAATTTACCCTGTCAACAACTGTCTAATCTATCTCCTCGATCGGCAGATGGGAGGCACTAATTCGATCATTCAACCCCTAAGTGTTCAACCAAGTAGCCAAGGCCTAGATGGGCCCAGACTTCAGGAGTATGGTTGTTCCAGCCCCAGACAGTTCTAGACTCGAGGTCCAGTCCTGAGTCCATGATGGGATTGACATGATTCCGAATTAAGAGCATCTTATTGGAATTAAGGACAACTTGGTTGAAATTAAGCAATTGGGTTGGAATTAAGCACCACAGTTGGAATTAGGTATTATTCCGAATGATTGTGGACCTAATTCCCAATGGAACCGGACTTGTGCATTCGAGTCCTGCTCTATGCAAGTCCTGGTATGTTCCTTGAGTCTAATGAGATGATAGTACTTGTATATTTGCTCTTTAAGCAACTCTGCAAGCTTGGCCAAATTCCCGGCTTATCATCTCCCCCATTTTCAAATCATGACTGTCCCCAGTCATCCTGCTTCTAAACATAAAATTCTGGGAATTTGGACACTGTGTCCCAATCTTCCAAGGATCCCCTAGTTCAACCATTCATCCAATGACTAAGCACTTGCCACAAGCAACCTCCAAGCAAGTTGAAGTCAGACTGCTTTGTAGACAGAAAGTCTAGGTGTCCAGATAGGTCAATTCATTAATGCGAATCATTAAGCATTGATCGGAGTTAATTGCCACAAAGTTATTCTTGTGCAATACATTATTCCCAACTTGTTGATCAACCAAAAGTACCAGAGTGGATAGATGTTGTTTCCTTTGTGACTTGGCTCCGCGGTATCCATCCTATACCAATAGGTCTGGGTTTGTTTTACAACTGGCTTTGATCCTCATCCTGAATCTGACTCCCGAAGAAATGGAAGAAGCCATCATCAGAGCTAAGGCTCCTTTAACCAAGCTGAGCTGTTTTGCGACTAGATTCGGGTCCTTATTCTGACTCAGATCCCCGAATAGAGGAAGAGACCGTTATCAAAATTAAGGTCCTTTTACTAGGTGCCTGTGAACCTCGCAGAATAATGCCTTTGGTTAACCACATTTGAGTTCATATTAACCCGGATGTGCACACTCAAGTTTGCTTATAGCATGTTGGGTAAATTGTGCGACTTATCACCCTTCTGTGTTGACTGTCCCCAATCAACAAAGTTTCTCCGATACAAATGGTCTTATCCCGAGGAATAATTCATTGCGAATAAATTTCTTTGGTGCTGCTTCTCCTCCAATTTCACTGCTTATTCATTTCTCTAGACTATCTGAGAAACCACAGTTCATATGGTTTTACTGGTGGGAAGTCTTAGTCTTTCATGACATAGTAACATCTCATTGAAAGTGAAGACCTGCAACAATACAGGTCCCACTTTCCGGGGTGGAGGTGCCAAGGTTCCATAGTCTTTGCTTGATTCTGATGCATGGTTCCAGATATCCTTGAATCTCTAATTCCCCTTCCTGATTCAAACCAAATGGCAAATCCAGTTCTCCTTCTTGATCTCGGATCGATTCGTTGGAGATTGGTTCAAACCCATCAATTCCGAGTTTTTGCCCTTGATTCCACCTTTTTGCCCTCATCTGGGACTTCTTCAACTGTCTGCCTGGAGACCTGGTTGAATAGATGCCTCATGCCTGGGTAAAGGCACTCTGATGTTGTTCATTGTCAGGATCCAGAGTAATAAGAGTCTGAGAAATGTCTCTTTTATTGTGAATCGTGCACTCTTCAAAATCTCGAATGGTCTTTCCAACAATACGTGGTAGGCTGGCTGATCAATGATATGTACTTGAATGTACACAGTCATGTCCCCAAACCTGAACACATGCTACTTCTTTATTTGTCCATTGGCACTCTGCATATAATTCTGAATGTCCGGATCCCAAGCAAGTGATAATTTTTCAGCCATGCTTAATGCCATTGAAACTATATGAGAACCATTGTCCTCTTTGAACACATTCCCCAAGGATTGGGTTGGTAACAAGTTTGCCATGTGGAATGGAACTCCTAGAATCCGAAAATTAAGGTGACCCTCTTGTCTACTCCTTGATTCCGCCATTCCGGACAGTTTAATTCGAAATCTTTGGAACGAGTTAGCTTGGATCTAGCAGCTTTGCATAATCGCAAAATTTTGGGCCTGCATTGATCCCTCCCCCATTTTCGAATCTCCACTGCCCTCAGTTGACATTGTTTCAATATTATCCCCAGTTCTGGGACAGTATATGAATCTCTGTTCAACCCGGTTCCTCATCTATTCCATATCCAATTTCCACAATTCTATATCCACATTGCTGCCAAGAAGAAAATATTCCCTGAAAGAGCGGGCCTTCGCTTCTAGCCAGTCCGAATTAAGGTAATAATGCAGCCTCCTTGTCCCAGAATAATCTTCAAACCAATTATTACAGGCCAGAACCAATGCATAACCGTTGAGATTATACTCCTTTTGAGATTTGAGCATCAACCCAGTCCCTGGGATGAAATTGACTGCTTAAATCTTTCAAGATCAATCATCTTTCCCTCCAAACTATTGCCCTTGACCTTCAACCAACTCAGGTGGTTAAGATCCAAAACCCTGGAAGAGGTGTTTAAGAAAGACAAGTTCAAAAAAAAAACCGATCGTTCATTAACACATTATTCCCAATTTACCCAGACTCGGAAGAACATCAACTCAACTCGGAGTTGTTGTCACTTCAGAGACTTCTCTAGCTTCTTCACATCATGGCCATTATTATAAACAAAAATAAATAAGAAACGAAACTGGAACTGAATAGAAATGATATATTTTTGCATATTCAATATTTTCTGTTGTTTTCCTGGGTATAGGACTTCGACGAGATTGACATCTTTCACTTCATGCAAGATTCGGACTCAGTCTAGGTCTGGTGGTATACAAGATAGAGCTCTGCTTCCTCTGTACCAGAAGCAGAGTTCCATCTTTTGTCATGAGGGAATAAGCAACCCATCTTTGTCAGGTTGCCTCCCCCCGGAGTCCGAAATGTCAGCCAGTCAATGCTATCCTTTGACAAAGGACCCAATTGACTGCTCTTGATAAACCGACATTCAATCCATTGAACATTAGACAAGATCTTGACCAGGGCTAATTTCAACAACTTAATCTTGTCAGGCCATCTCACTTGCAGTTGATTGTCCGAAAGTTTCACAGTGCTCAAGCCTAATTGACAAGGCCAGACACTACAATTCTTCCGACTCAACTCACAATGCTGATCAGGACCCGGACAAGTGTTACAACAGTGATGTCCAAAGGAATACAGAGAAGCTATGTGCATTGCTGCCTGAATCCTTTGAGCAACCTTTGTATGGATGAACAGGATGAGTTCAAATGCTCTTCTTGACTTCCCATCATCAATGAAAACGGGCTTGAGCATTTGTACTCCTTGAATTGCCTGGTAGGCAAATCTCTGTGTACATTTTACTTGTCCATGAATGCACAATGATGCGAGAGATTTTTTATTAAACCAGGGTCTCCAATCGAAAAATGGAAAGTTTGCTTGAATTAGCCAACCATTTTCCTGATAACCCATGACCAAGGATCTCACAAGACTTAGCTGCAACAGCTGTAAGACTAGGGATTTTCGTCCTGGCCAGGGTTCCTCCCAACTCTGAATGCTCAGTGCCTGGGGATGGAATAAACCGATTCTCCTTGTTCAAGAACCTTAATTCCAAATAGTTTATTCTCAGCACTCGATGACCAGAATGCGGAGTGGTTCGACCAAATATGCTTTATAACACAAGGTCTGATAGACGCAAGGGTTCTAAACTATGCGCAAATACCCAACGGGTTGAAATACCCTATTTCCAAACTTTGAAACTCTGCTCTGGCCCCCTCGCGGTGGGCTCCAGATGAAACGGTTGCTCAGGGTCAAGCACTGAGATATATAATGCACTGAACTAACACCAAATCGAACGACTGAGTTTTACTTAACTCACAAAGTGAGATCAGACAACTCAAACACTCAATAATGCTAATTTCCACTACACCACACACTCCAATTGCACACAGTCTTGACTGTCCTGACGAGATACGGGTCTTATTAGATCGATAGAAGATCTAAGGGACCAAAGTAGAGTTGGTTCTTTAATAGATATTTGGTTGGTTTTGCTTTTAGCTTTTCGAATGATTTAAGAATTGCGCGCTATTAGACCTTAATGGATGATGTGTCAATTAAGTCGAACAGTGGTTGTTTGTTATTTCAAGGTATGACGGCTATTAACCGGCTTGGTTTGTTTGGACTTTAATCCTGTCCTAGGATGCCACAAAGGTCTTTATTAGTGCCACGGAGGTCTCGATCAATTTGCCACGGAGGTCTCAATCACTAATTCCAATCCACAACCAACTTGATTCAACGGAATACAAGCCCCAAAACAATGCCTTAAATACGTAAGGGCCACCAAGCGCCTCACTCTCTCGGGACAGATTTGGTGCTGTACTACACTACTGTCTGCTACTTATATACTACTTGGCCAAGGCTTTACATAAGCTACTACCGCTGAGTCACTTGGAGCCACACAAGCATATAGGGGAGGTGTCTAATTTACCCTGTCAACAACTGTCTAATCTATCTCCTCGATCGGCAGATGGGAGGCACTAATTCGATCATTCAACCCCTAAGTGTTCAACCAAGTAGCCAAGGCCTAGATGGGCCCAGACTTCAGGAGTATGGTTGTTCCAGCCCCAGACAGTTCTAGACTCGAGGTCCAGTCCTGAGTCCATGATGGGATTGACATGATTCCGAATTAAGAGCATCTTATTGGAATTAAGGACAACTTGGTTGAAATTAAGCAATTGGGTTGGAATTAAGCACCACAGTTGGAATTAGGTATTATTCCGAATGATTGTGGACCTAATTCCCAATGGAACCGGACTTGTGCATTCGAGTCCTGCTCTATGCAAGTCCTGGTATGTTCCTTGAGTCTAATGAGATGATAGTACTTGTATATTTGCTCTTTAAGCAACTCTGCAAGCTTGGCCAAATTCCCGGCTTATCAGCGGCACGGGTGGCGGCAGTCTTGGGCTTACTTGGCGGCAGTGTGACTTTGGTGGCGGCACTTTTCTAGTTGGCGGCACATCGTTGGCGGCAGCGGTCAATATTCGAGGACAGCACCATTATACTCCCTCGAAAATGTCTGGTGGAGTGACCACTGCGGCAACACAGCAACTATGAGGTAGTTGGATTTGGGTGTATATGTTGCAAAGGCATCGAACACAGTACACTGTGTTCAGCCCTGAAACCTGTGTGGGTACATGGTACATTGTCAATATGGGTAAATAATGATCACTGAATACTTGAAAACACCCATTATTTTCACTGCAGTGGCAGTTCTGCGGCACTTCAGGGCAATGTTTTTTTATTGGTTTTCAGTTTATAATGTAACCAGACACTCGTGCCTCTCATTTGTACTCTAGTGGTGGCCAAATTGCGTAATTCTGTGTTGCAACCGAGCAACTCAAAAAATATTCCTAAATCAAGGCAGATGGCTCACAATTCACCAATTCCAAAGACCAATTCAAATTGACCCACACGATTCATTACCCCTCTGGAGACCTCGCTTTTTATCGCCGCAAGGAAGCAAGGCTAACGCGAAGGGCGATTTATATCAAACACGAGCGTAAGGTTATCAAAACGGCTAGTACAGACTTGCCACCGAGGGAGCCTGCGCCGGCGAAGCACAAGTTTGAAGGCCGGGAGGTGTTTGATTCCAACAACGATATGGGGTCCTCAAAAAAGCAAAGCAAGCAGCGCAGATACGTGAAGTATCAGCTGCAAGCCTGCAACCTACCCTGCCAGGTGTTCGAAGAATTTGAAAGTTTAAATCCCAGGCTGGCAGTGTAGTTCAAGTTGATGTGTTCTAATAATGCTCTCTATTGTAAGTACTTGAATCAAGCTATATTCACACCTTGTGCAGAAGGAAATCTTCAAGTAGTGGCGGCAAATACGCTGTGACAGAGGCGGCAATGTGACAAAAAGTGCCGCCAACTGCCGCCACATTTGGCGGCAGTCCCAATTTGGTAGCGGCAGTTGGCGGCACTTTGCGGCAGTTGCGGCACTTTCACCGTGCCCCTTCCTGTGCACGCCGAAACCATTTTTTTCTGTGGTGCTAGGAGATAATAAATGTCGTTTATTAAATGATCGGGCAATCAAGGGCTTTCATTTGGTTGCGGGGTCAAACGTTTCCGTGAAGTATTGAGGTCACAATAAATGTTTTTGTGGGGAGACGATGTTTATTCCGCTTGTGATTGGCCGATCAGATGTCCGGCCCGGCCTCCACCCGTGACTTCGGCGCACTTTTCTGAGGCATTGAACAGTTTGTATACCACTTCACAGTGCATGTAATGGCCTGAGAGGCACAGAATCATTGTTAAAATCAGGTACATGTCTTACACATTGTCCAAAAAAAAAAAGAGATGAAGGAGGCCATCAGCACGGTGGCGGGTGCCTCTGGCAGGCCTCCAGTATTGACAAGGGACATTGAACAGATCATCCAATGATTAACTGCAACACTTATGACTAATAGCCTACATGGAAATATTTTTTGGATCAGTTGAATGGGTTCATTTTGTTTCTAAAAGACAATTCCAGAGTGGCAGGAGGCAGTGATGGCCAGAGGTGAAGGAGGCCACTGACGCCTCTTATAGGCCTCTGCCTGGATCCATACTGGACACTGAAAGTGCTGCTTCTCATGGGTAAGTTTGGTTCCTTGACACTGCAAATTATCAGTCTTATTGTACTCAGGTATGCAGATGTCAGTCCCATGCCAGAGGCCTCCGTAGTATGAAGGTCAGTGATAACAGTACCAGCCACTGCAGCCAGTATTTTCCGCTTTCTGTGTATGTCACATGCTAAACACGCTGGATTTGTGGCATTGAGCACACCAACAGGTCAACATCAGAAAATCAGAGGCCTTCTGCTGCTTGGAAATCCACTAGTAATTTTACTAGGATGTTAAGTTTTGTGAATATTCAATCCCCTGAGTATTAGCAACAGAATGAGGACCTAGAGCAAACAAGGAGCATGCTAAAACCAGTCGGATTGTCTACCAGGGGCCGTTGATGGTCCCCTAATTCTCCAAAATACAAACACCTACTCTTCTTTGGACAGTCGGAAGTACTTTACCTTCATATGTACAATTTGCGTCCAGTACTACCTATGAGCCACGGTACAGGGGGGCCGAACATTGTGGCCGAAGGCCTCTGAATATTTATTCCCAGCACTGGGGAAAATTCACAAGGGGAATTTATGGGAAGAGCAGTATTTACATTCACACAGGAACACTTCAGACACCTAGGACCCATTGAAAAGTGGTGCACAACGAAGGCCGACGGCGCGACAGCAGCCGCACGCGTGGGAAGATTCGGGACATCCCGTGGAATCGGCGGGAATGCCGCCCACTGGTATGCCAACGGACCGAAGGCCTCTGGATTTTATTGTGGGCAGCAGTGGCAATCCTGGGGTAAATTTCGGAAAAAAAAGTGTACTTACATCAGCCCATGGGTTGAAGAACAATTCGGAGGCCTGCTGCCAATTGAAAGCGGCGCCGCCGCCGGCGCGACGGAGGCCACTCGTGTGGGAAGATGCGGGACATCCCGCGGACTCGGCGTGAATGCCGCAGGCAGCGCGTGCCCACAATTTGCCTTAATGGGGACACTTACGTAGCACCCTCTGGCTACGGTACGCGGGAAGTACTCGGTTCGATTTTGACTGATCGGCGAGATCACGAGTTCAAATCCTGCCACGTACACTTCTTTTACAATAAGTTGAGTTGTATTTCAGCATAAGATGGACAGAACTATGTGAGATAAGACAGAATAGTACTAATACAGCAATATAAGATTAAGTGAACATTGAATTAAACACTGACTGTGCTACCCAGAATGAAGTAATCAAGTACGACAACAAGGGGAGACTTTTTCTTGAAGCCTTTTGGCCTAGGATGCTTGGGAGTTGTAATCTTCCAACGCCAACCAGGAGGGAAGGCCTGACATGACAGTAAGAATAAAGAAGGGACGACAGCATTGTGGGTGCAAGTGTGTACAGTTGTTTGGTTTGACAGGAACGGATCACGAAACAACTGTACCCACACACGCCCACAACATTGCTCGACCATGCCAGAGAAAGTGGAAGGCGGCAGGTTCTTCCAACGATATGTCCAACGCTATCTGGGGTCCAAATTTGTGAAGGACAATCCTGGATGCACCAGGGTGCAGGGTTTCTATGCAGATGTTATCCAGAATGAGACACAAGACATGCTTTCCAGAGAAAAGGCTCTCCAGGACTTCTGTGGCTCAGAAAGCCCCCCAAGCCTGCTAAACAACACTCACAAGGCTTGGGCTCATACTATCTGTACTCTGGCTCTCGCTATTCCAGACACCCATGGGCTCTTGATACCAGGAGTACAAAACTTGACACATTGAGTCGGCATTATGGCTCACAATTTACAAGGTTTGGCAGCAGCTCCCCATCGATATTAGGAGCCAGATCTCGCCCAACCACACCAACTGGAGCCTTTTCTGTCAGTGTATATCACACCTGGACCACACGACTCAGATTGTTCCAGCCCTGTGTAATCATTTATCCTTTCTTAATTCTCTGTCTCCCAACTCATCTTGCAATCCTTACAGTGCCCACTCCCTGGTACCAGCTACAGGACTCTAACCCTGCATCGATTTTGCCTTACAAAATTGGAGCATCCCCCTCGAAATCCGGACTTGTTGTTAAACTAACACGAGAAATGCCTAGTATTTATCGTGTTAACACAGATCGCAAAGCTATCGCTGCACTGGATCCTGATGCGGCTGATGCTGTCACTGAAGATGAGCCCAGTGATCTCGACTCGGATGAAGAAACCGAAGAACCCAATCACAAGCCCAGTTCGCGATCATTCACTTCATTTACAATCTTCTCAATTTTCTCTTGTAGACGACAATAAATCAGACAATAAATCACGGTTCTTGTGGCCGCAGCATCCTTCTCAGGTTGCTAGCGCGTTGTCCAACCACAATGTCACACCTCAAGATGCGTTCATCTCAGCAGACTTGGAGCTTCAAGCGGTGCACTATCATCCTCGCAGGCTCATCTTGGACTTGAAGAGCGCTGTCCTTGAGGTTAACTTTCATGTTCATGGAAATAAATAATTAACCACAACTGATATGATTCCAGCTGGAGCCATTACTCCACGCTGCTCCCCAGATATTCACTCTGGCTCAGTGGGAGGGTGTGTCCCGAGTTCCTCGTGAAGTAAGTGACCCATTCTGGCCTTCCAGTCAAATGACCAATTTTTTCGCAGGAACGAGGATATAAAGTTGCTTTCGCCATCAAAATGATCACTCACATTCTTGCCCTCCTTTCGCATGACAATCTGTGGAATGTAGGTG